>JAJAVP010000366.1:0-33805 GCA_020740425.3 Heterorhabditis indica
TCGATTCCGCTTCAGCACTAAATCTCTATGCGCAGCAGCAAATTGGCGTGTTGCGGCAGCTACTCATCGGGCACGGCACCTGGTGCTGTTTTTTTTTTTAATTATTCTTCAAATAAATTTTTTTCCCGTTATTTATTTTTTGCTTTCCATTGATTGTGTTATATTTTGCCTCTCTCCTCTTGGTGTGATTAGCTTTTATTTGTACTATTTCTATTACTACTCTTTTTATTTTTTTTGGTTACTCTTTTTAGTCTTAGTATTCTCTTCAGGTGGCTTTGAAAATTAGTATTAAAATGAAAACGTAGTTTCTTTTTTTTCAGAACGCGCTTATGATTACATTTAAAAATGTTTTTAAAAGCAGGATATCCGCTCATGCCATCCCGTGTTCTGCTAAATGCAGTTTTTATGTATGCTTAATTCTCGTCAAAATTTTATATTTTAATTTGTTAGGTGTTTTTTTACTTTTATTAACTCGACTAAAGTCATGTTAAAATCATATATTAAAGGTTGCGCCGGAAGACTATTTTCATTACCATTGTAAAATCATAATCATTATCGTTATCAAAATGTCGCATGATGTGAACCTACACCTATTGGTGTTTATGCTTAAAACCCTCATGGAATTGTTTTACGTACTATTTAAATCTATTTATTTGATCTATGTCAAGGTATCCATCGTTTAATATTCAGTTTATTACAGACTGGGGCCTGGCAGCCAGATGTAACATTACAGCAACGCCTCCGGAGAAGATCGATCAGAATTGCGAATAATGTGAGCTGAATCTTATTTTATCCTATGTATGTTTTTCTGAAATCCCTAATTTTGCCTTAATTTTTTTGTAGTATGTTAAAGTTCAATTTAATTTGTACAATGTATTACAAAAGTCAGATTTATAAGTTTTACGATTTTTCTGTTTATCTGTTATTCATTTTTAAACTTTTTACTTCACTTTCTCGGTTAGATTTTTTGTTTAGTTTATAGTGGAAGCCTGCCAAAAGGCTCGATATTCTAATCCGCTATTCTTTGTTGTAAGCCCTTCCGTTCTTTTCTCACTCTCAGTAATATTGCACATTTTAATGTGAAATTTTACTGGAATTTCGATTTCAAAATATCTTTGATGTAGCATTTTAGTATTGGAAATATTTTAAGTTCTTATATTTAAATTTAACATAGTTGTGATGTTTGCAGTTTTCTCTTGCAGTTGAATGGATATAAAACATTTAGTCTCTTTTTTTCTTCAGAATTAGCTCCAACAACTAGAATTTGGACACCTCAAGATCGAAAGTTGATCTTAATGTATTTATATTTTAATTTAAAGAGCTCTTGTTAATATAAGCATGAATGTAACAGTTATATACTTATATCTCAATTTGGCAATTTAAGATGACATTTTCCATCACTACTATTCTCAGACAGTCTAAGGGATTAGATATTTGTTATGTTTTCGCAAACTTTTCTTTAACGGAGTAGAAAATATCTTGCAGAGGTTTTATAGAATTCTTATTACTAATATGCTAAAGCTTAGAATCTTTGAAAAGTACTTGTTCGAAGAAAGCCTTTGATGCTCAATAATTGATGTGGGCAGGTAGGAAACAATTGCATATAGTTGGGACAATGGACCACCAAGGGGAGTCCTCTTATTACTTCTAGAAGCTTTTGCATAAACGTATTCGCTTTTTTTTATTCATATATCTATTTTTGCTTTTAAATGTGTAGCAAAATTGAAAAGCATTACTAACATTCATATATATTTACTAGATGATTTCATAAAATACGTAATCTATTGTTTTTACACTACGTTCTTTTGACTTAGCATATTTCACTGGTTTAAAATACAGTATGAAACAACAGCTGTTGAGCATTCGTTGCAAAGCTTTCATTATTCAATCGTAATCTTTTGTCAGAGCTTATAATATAGTTTAAATATCCATTTTTATGTATTTATTGTTTAGATTAGTTAATCAATATAGTTTATATTTCATTTGAACAAATACATTTATTCTGTTAATTCATATACCAGTTTTTTTGTCTTCCAATGCAATTCCTTTTTCTCTGCTTGTCTAAGTATATCATTCATTCCATTTTTTCGCTTTTTCTATTTTTTTTCAGTATACTCTTATATTTTATTTATCTGTTTCATCATACATATATTTTCTTCGTCTGCCGCTTAGTGAGACAGCTGCTGAACAGTTGCCCATCATTAATAATCCCTTCTGGTGGCCACAAGTTTATTTCTTTGCTTAGGCTTACTTCTGAACATTATCATTTTTGTTTTCCCAGTACAGTAGTGGTTAAGTTGTGTCTTGGAGACACTGGAATCTGCGAATTAGCCGCTCTTTATTCCATGAGCGCAATCAATCCACGCATACAGAAACATCCGCCGTATCGCGAATCCGATGAGGGATTTAAGAACACACTTTGGAAAAAGAATTGACATATTGACTCTAGATTTCAATTTAATCATTCAATAGTCTTGTATGCAATGCCTACAAGAGTTCAAAAGTTAGTTAATTCTATTTTATTATGAATTTCATTCTTTTAACATAATACCCTTTATGTTCTTTACCGAAAATTCATGTTTGAGTTTGTGACTAATTAGCTTATCATTCACCAAGATTTTAAAATTTTAAAGTAAATTAAAATAGATTTAGAAGAGAATGGTGAGTGATATTTTCATGAAAATCTTGTTTTAGCTTTAATTTCTGGTAAAATTTTTAGAAAGAGCTTTTACACTTATCTCTATTTTTGAAGTCAAATCCTCTCTTGTAATCAGAACGATAAAAGTAGTTAAGCAGTCCTTAATTTAGGGCGATTTCACACGGATTCGGCATCTCTTCTCACGACCACAATTACATAGATTTGCCAGGCCGTTGTGATATTTCAATTATTGAAACCTATGAGGATATGGACTGCGAGATACAAATATCGAAGTTTTTTGAGTACTAGGCTTAAATATTTTATTAATTTTTAGTGGTAGCCAGCCTTGGGTTGAATTGAAAAAAATGTGTGGGAACTAATCTTAGCCAATAAAATCCTTCATTAGTGACATAAAATTGTAATTTTTCATGCATAGCCCCATGATCGGTGGCCTTGTCCATTAATTTATATGTTTAACACTGTCTTTTAGGTTAGAAAAAATCGATTCACAACCACTGCTTTAAATTAATTACGCTATATTATGACTACTGTATATTAAATTTATGACATTTATTGTCGTCTTACTTTTTAGTGCATTTACTAATATAAATTATAGAAACCCCTTTGTACATCTTAGTTGTCGTATCATCCTGATACTGCAGAAACTGGTTCATTCTGCCCGCCCTCACACTTCACATTATATCATTATATGTATTACCAGTATAACTTATCTAATTTCGTTCTTTCCACTGCAGCCGAAATATACATTTCCTATCACTGCAATAATATAACCTATAATTATTTGGTCTGGGATTTATTTAAGACCTCAAAATAAAATCAGCACAATTTCCTAGTGATTTTCTATCATCGATCACCATAGCTAAGCTATGCGTCCGTCTTGTTTGCGGTTGTCGGCGACTAGTTTTCTCTGCTTCTCTACTCCTCTCTCTCGATCTTTTGCACTCCAGCTGACTACGCCCGCTGGAAATTGCTATTTTGCGGCTACTTCTATTTCTTTTGTCCTCATATTGCCTTATTTTGTATAACTACATAGATCAGACTAATATAATATATGAAATTTAAATAGGCAATATGAGCAATGAATCCGATATTAGCAATGTTGACTCAACAATGATTTATAGGGTAAGGGTTAGGAATGTATGGGTGGTATATTAATCTACTATAATGAAAAAAAAGGAATATTTGCTGATGAGATTGTGAGTGCTTTTCATATTTTCTTTGTGCGTTGAATAGTCCTTAGGCAGCCACTACAACTTGGATGAAAGAAAGAAGAGCGAGAAAATCTGAAACTCATAGAAAATATAAGCAAAAAAATTAGTACTATTATATTAGTATGTAGCATAATGTCAAGACAGCTTTTGATTGGCATTTGTCTCTGTAATAACTACCTAAAATTTATGCTTATTTTTTGTTCTTTAGGTATTTTTAATATAGCCCCTGTTTAAAAATGAAAAATCAGTCAATACCTTAAATATGAGAAAGTGCTTAACTTATGCATTAACGACCTGTAAGTTGTATGTTACTGCTCCATAAGTCAACCCAATTTCTCTCACGTTTAGGTAATTAGGCAATTGATTTGACTTATTTTCTAATTAAAATTGTCCCCCGTATAATTTTCGCTTTCACTTTCATCTCAATATCTTTTTTTGCTATCTGTTCCTTACAAATGCATCCGCTTACATATGTAGGCAATTTCCTAGTTACCTACTTTCTATTTTACTCTATCTTCTATGATATACGATAGTATATTTTCTTTAGTAAATTACTTCAATAAATTACTTTATATTTCTCCTTATAATTCTTATTCCGGTTTTTATATTGTCCATTTAATTTATATTAACTGTAAGTCTTAACTATACAGACACCTTTCATGTCTATTGTTTCGTATTATTTTTGGTATCTCTTGTTCTCCTTACCTAATCCCATGACATTGTTCGATATGACTTAGTGCAAATATTTGTGTATCAAAAAGCATCTCTCGAAATGGTCATAGTTTTCAACGTTCACCGTCTTATTACATATTAGTGTGCAAATATTACTTTCTTAGTATAATGAAATACAAGATGGTTAGTTATTCAGTACAAGACTTCGTGATGATTGAACACGTTGGTGGAGGGATGGGCAGCCGTCTGTCAGCAGTGTTGACTCGCGGCCCTTAGTGACAGATTCCACTCAAAGACACTTTGCGCAGTTGTTCTCTTCCCAGTTGTCTTCCATTGTTTAACTGAGTGGAGATATCTGTACTAAATTAAATTCTCAGTTTTTATTATAATTTTGAATGTCTATGCAATTCACGCGCTGTTGATTACTTTTAATAGAACGTACTTATTGTAGTTGATTTTTTCTTTTAATCACTTTTGCCTATAGTGGTAGTCATATTGTCATAATTTTAACTATATACTGTGTTTGCATTGTTTTTGTCGTAACTAGGTGCGTATTCAGTCGGATAAGTCTGCGTTTTTGTTTTCTCAAACCAATTTTCATTTCCACCTGACATAGCTTCTGAACGCTAATCTTGTGCTCAAGCCTAGAAACGGCACTCAAACAATGTAGTTCACTAACAATGAATTGATGAGCCATTATATAGAACAAGCAATCAGTTGATTTAAAGATAATCGGAAGATCCATTCTTGATTTTTTCCCCACAGCGTTTATTAAACATATTGTATTGTTTTGTTTATTTTAAAATTCTCTTAAAGATACGTTGATGCTTCCCTCGGCTGTTTACGGTCAGTTGACTGACCCCATCGTTCAGGCAGCTGCCGCTGCTTTAGCTCAGTCTACCGGAGGAGATACGGTTGTTGGTAAGATATTCATAAGAAGTAGGAAAATTTTACTACTTTTGTTTCCTCATAAAAGTTTTGTAGGTTCCCGCGATACAATGTTCACAAAGATTTTTGTTGGTGGTCTTCCATACCATACAAGTGATAAAACACTTCATGAGTACTTCGAACAATTTGGAGATATCGAAGAGGCAGTTGTAATAACTGACAGACAAACTCAAAAAAGTCGTGGATATGGATTTGTAAGTTGTTTATCTCGCATATTTTTGTAAGGTTCTTAGATTTTGTATATTCTCCTATTAGTTTCAATTGTTTTCTCTCTCACAGTTTCTCCCCTTACTTTTGGCCTCTTTTTATCTTATATATTCTATTTTTTAACTGTATTCCTACTGTGCATCTCAATTGGTAGAGTGTATTCATCAAGCATATAATGTAGATATTAATTCGCTATTATGCGATATAAATAAATAACCTCGATTAAAAATTTGCGAGCAAAGGTTTTCTATAGGTAGAAATACGAATTGAGTTCGACTTAATTTACAGACTTTCATTGACCTTTTCAAAAGTAATTTATTTTTATATCGTATATTTTCATTATCTCAGTATTTTTTATTATTTTTATTACTATTTTCTAGTGTTATGTTAGGAACAAAGGCTTAGTACTTAGGTTACACTGTAATGATTAATTAATGTTAATAATGAGAAAAATATACTTTTAGGTGACAATGAAAGATCGCGTAGCTGCGGAACGAGCATGTAAAGATCCAAACCCCATCATTGATGGTAGAAAGGCTAATGTAAATCTTGCTTACCTTGGAGCTAAACCTCGTACAAATGTACAGCTGGCAGGTAATAATTTGAAATTCTTAAATATTTTCTGAAAGAATAATGTTGTAATTTATGTAGATTTCAAAATTGTTTTTTAAAGCTTTTTTCAAATAGTTTTAAATACAATTAAACTAAAAAAGTTTCCTACTGCCTTTTCACTATTATTATGCGTCTCACTTATGTCCTGGTTTGTCCTAAATATGGAATCAAATTTTCATATATTATTAACATCTATTATTAGATTACTTATTTTTAGCATTGGCTAGCCAAGTGCAACTGCCTCTTCAAACCCAACTCCAAGCTCTCTTTCCGACACGAATTGGGTACGTTTCTCATGAATTTATAAGCTTCCTTCCATATACGTGTCTACATCACTGAAAGCAACCAATTATCCCTACACCTTTCCATCCAAGATTAGCCTTTTTTAGAGTTTGACCCTGGTACTCGGAACTTTCATACAATAAGGTTAGGAGTGCGTGTGACTTTGATCAAGTGCTGTGTTTGGAGTGCTGAGGCGCTTCCGCCATCCTAGTCTAGCCCGCCGGTCCATATTGACCCAGTGTGGTTCACTTATGAGCCTTTTGGGCCACCTGGACCACCTGCCTGGGCCTGTAGCGACTCTTTACGGGTCTCTATTCAGAGTCTATCTAATTCCTTTCGCCACTAACACACTTCGCAGTTAGTGAACAGCACGCATGAGCGTTTGGATGAGAAACTTAATGGGGGAAGGAGACAACTTTCACTTATTTAATGCTACTATATGTATTTTTAGACTTCCTCAGCTGTATTACCCTGCTTCAACTGGCCTGGTTAATCCTCTCATAGCGGGAACGACTCCTAGTGCTGCAGGTCAGCAGCAGTTGATAGACTACACTGCGCTAGCAGCTGCAGTCGCTAATGGTCAAAATTCTTCCGCTTATGGCATAACTCAGACGGGGTCGAGATTTCCAGGTAAAACAACAAGTATTTATGAATTAAATAAAACCAAAAATATACTTAATTTTACCATGTAGATTATAATAAGTTATTATTATTTGTTTATATAACGAATACTAAAAAAAATATCGCAGGTATCTATTTCAGTGTCGGCTGCCCAGAATGGTTTGGAACAGTATGGTTTTGCTACAGCAGGCTATGGTATAGTTCCAGGAACTTACCCTCTTCAATCAGCACAACTAGCAGCAGCTCAGCAACAACTTGAGCATCAAAGGGTCTAAATGAAGACAAACCTGAATATCGATAATACCGTTGATGTTATCTTCTTATCACTGATATTTTAAGTAATCCTTTAATTTGCTTCAAGGCTCTCTGAGTCCTCGAAACTAGTCTTAGGCCATAATTTTAACGGCCTTTTCATCCTTTTATATTCTTTTTGCATTTCTTAAATGCCTCAGTTGCCTCTAAAACGTGCCATCGATTATATACAGCGATGGTTCATTTTAAAGTATTTTATACTGAAAAGCCGTCCTTATATTAGACAAAAGTTTTCATTTGAAGATGAATAATGGATGCATATATATATATATATGTATATATATATATGTAACATATCTTAATTCATATAGAAATGTACTATTTAGTTTTCAAGATAATAAATATCTAAGCAAAATTTTGGGAAATACATTCAAGTGTCATCTGTGCAATTGTTATATCTTGAAAATATCTCTAAGTTTGCTATAACTATTTAATAATTTTCTAAAAATACCTGCTACCTAACTAAACGTAAGACATCTTCTACAACATAACTCTGCAACTATTTACGGGAGCAGAAAAATTTGCTGAAAACTATTTTTGGAATATATGATATATTTTCGAATTTTATAGCTTTGGGAATCTTGCTCCATTGCACTTTACTCGCATTATACGGTTGAATAGGATTTTGTGCAATTTCTGGTGCTCATAACATTTAAAAAATAATAATAACAAGTATTTAAGGTCAAGTTAAATTTATTATGCAAAATTTAGATATGTTCTTGCTTTGAGCATTTAGCGAGGTTGCTTTTTCTTAAATAATTTAAATAATATAAGTGGAACGTGACTGAAACACTTAATAACAGCATTTACTTTTTTAATATTATACCGACAGTTAGTACACTACCTCTTATTACCATGAATGTCTTCTTGATAAATATAGAGTTATAGTTCTTTTATGGAGTTTATGGAAAAATGTTAGGTTATAATAAGATTACGATAATCAATATTATGGCTAAATCTTACGTATTTCTGTTCTTCTGTATGTACTGCACTAAATAATCAATTATGATGTTAACATGTTATAGGATAATATATGGTGTTACTTGAAGTAAAATGCAAATTCTTCGTTTTCTCTTTATCAACTTATTTCGTCTATAAATATACCGAAGATTGTGATCTCTACGATTACATTAATAGGTGTGATAGCTTAGATATTTGCTTAAATATAAGGAACAGACTGATTCTATAGTTTATATTTCAGCAATTACGTTTAAAATATGATCCTTTGTGATTTTGAGAATATTATTTTTTTGAACTTACACTCTGCAAATAGTTTTATTGGTCTGGTTAGATAAAATACTTTTTTCGAATTTCCTTTGTGGAATTACATATGCTACAGTGAAATTATAAGGATTTTTAATACAATGATGCTATATTTTTCATATCGAACTGCCGGCCCCTCATAGATTTCTCCTCATCGATCATATTATTCTGCACTGCGCCTCTTCTCTGTCTTCGAATTGAACTTTTTTTTTAATTGCTCTCTATGGTTTAAGGTTAAGATCCTACATATAACGGCAAGTAGACTCATGGTGCATGGTTTTAGTTTTGATAAATGAATATCGTGATCATCTCATACCAGTTACGTTATCTTGATTGAAAGCGGATGCTCCCTAAGGAGTGATAAGCCGCAGCGATAACGATTCCTAGATGTCTGGTTCTTCTCCCTTTACTTTTCAATGCATTCAATCTCTCTTTCATTATATAGTTATGCATTTTTGAGAAATTCTCTTTGTTATCGCTAACCTTGGCTTACCATGTGTTTATTATTGCTTCTGACACAAGTTACACATCCTCACTCATTTATATATTATTCGCTGTTTTGATACACTGTGATTTTGAGCTGTACTGTTCATTTGCCTCCTACATTCATTTTCATCATTCGCTAACATATTCTTCAGTTATGCTCATTTTGTAGAAAGTATTTCTAAATAATGTAATAATTATAGGTTTTACCTTTCCACTTCAGTTCTTCATGTTTTAAATCTTGATTACGAATTCTATGAATTTTTCTCCACTCTTTATATTCTCCCTTTCTCAATATCGAATTTCTCGCAACGCGCGCCGTCAATTTGGCAAACCGCTACATGTCTTGGTGTCTTTTCATGGATAACCCAGGTTCTTATTGTTTAGCAACTGTCCAGTTAAATATTTACGTATCTTTTTGTACTTTTGAATACTATTTCCTTGCACTTAATATTTTCTTCCTGTATTCTGGTTTAATTAACTGTTGATTGCAGTTAACGTTTTTTCTTGTTTATTCATATAGTTATTCTAAAAACCACTATTTTGAAAAACCTTTATTAGTTTCATATGTTAGATTAGCTTCCTATCATGTCGCAAGTTTTGTTATTATATTATCTTTGAAATATTCTTGCTCATTTTTTTTGTTAATATTGCTGAAAATCGCCACTGTCCCAACTTATTCACTATCACTTGATAAAAGAGAAGATTTTAATGTAATTTTCAATGCTTTAAATGCACAAGTTTTGATAGGCTACAGAATTTGAATATATTATGCTTCGCTACGTTAATAGTATCGGGAAAATATGAGTGAAAACATTTTGGTGTTTTCGTTAAAAATAGATGTATCATTTTTCAAACGTTTAATAAGGCTTTCCTAATATCTTGCATCTTATTCCTATGTATCTTTGTATCTATAGACTTTTTAGACTAAACATTTTATAACCGGTTCTATTGGTTGAAGATGGAAGACTCAAGCAATGTGTTCTTTCGAGTGCGAGTGCCTCGTCTACGCAATTGGCAAATGGTTTTGGTAGTTGGTTCAACGAACACCCTAGGAGACTGGAATCCAGCTAAAGCCATGCGTTTGACCAAATGTAGTATAAATAAGTAAGTGGAGCAAGTACTAATTAATATCTAGAATGAGTTTGTGAAATTAAATTTCATCATCAATTAATATGGTATTTTATCATAAGGTTTTAATGAGAAATGAGGTTTGTTCTAGCGACATTTGGTTTGGGAAAACTGAAGTGTCAGAATCTACAAAGGAAATTAAATTTCGGTATTTGATAGGATACTATCTTGATCCTTGTAGAGAACAACCACGAAAGGTACTTATTATCGATAGGTTAGTCTCTAGTTAATTAATTACTGAAGATATATGGAAGAGGTGTTTAAACAAATAAGAATATTTTTAAAAATGAGGGAGGAAAATATATGTAACTGTATAGGTGGGAATCCTTATTAAAACCACGGTGCATCTCTCCAATTATCGAAACTCCTAAGGAAGTTCTCAGGGAAGACTTGGAGCACATATTCGGCATCTACGGTTGGATTTAAACTAGGACATAATATTCCGATTAGAATGTATTAAATTGAAATTATTATTTAGATAATAAAACCATGATCTCAGACGGCTGGATAATGAACAGCGATGAACATGTAGTTCTATTACGGATTCATGGTGAAGTTAGTTTTTATCTCCGTTAAACTTATTTCGTTATTATAATTTTCTCCTAAATTACAGCAAAATTATATAGGCTCTCAAGTTCTACAAAGTACGCTATAAGAACAAGGAGCAACGTCTCAAAATAGTTCCGTTCGATGTTCGGTTTAAAGAGGTAGAATAGTCATAGGTTTATATGATGTAAAATTAAAATTATGGTCTCAAATGCCTTCTTTTTCTGTTTATAGTTTCATACAAATTTTCGAAATTCTACCAATATTTAAATTCGAGTAATGAAATGAATTACTTCAACTGTGTAATTTAAAAAAGGGCTAAAGAAATTTGTTTTTGAACAATTTCACGTACTATAAAATATTTTTTGAATAACGAATGAATAGTTCAAAGTGTCAACAAATTTAGAAACATCCAATACTACTTATTTGTTGGTAACGTTTATTCTATGTAGCATATGTCATAATTGAGAAGATGTTTCAGAAGAATTTTTGCAATTTCTGCATGGTTTAACTCCTATAAATTTTGAGAACGGCTATTGAATATATGTGGATACTTATTTTTGTAGATAATCTTATACATAGAATTGATTTCCTCAAATAGTGGTTCTTTCCCCTATAATTAGAAGTGTATTGAACGATATTATTGTTGTATTATAATTACTTATTTCCTTTGCTTATGGTTGGGTTTAAGTTAACAACTTACCTTATGAACATGTTGGCAATAAGAATTATATTCTGGTTGGCTAAGAGAAATTACTTTTTTATACTTAATATTTGCTATAGATCTCCTAGTAGAACAACCCATTTGTTTTTTTTTTAATTTAGAAGTGCTTTGAGTGGAACTTAAAATATTTATGAGATATACATAATAATGATTAATAGTGAGTAGAAAGTTGAAGCGGGAAGAAAACTTTTATTTAATTGGATATGCCGAAATGAACACTTGTTATATGAGAAAATTCTTTAATATTTTTGTGCCGCCACTTATTTTGCTTTGAAGCAATTTGCAAGCTAATTATTTATAGTTACAACAAAATGCGCCTCTTACAGATTTATTCTTATGAGGATCGCCACATCCAAAGGGGATTGTTATGGAGGATGTCCTCTGTCTACCGTAATACCGTAATTTTATTTTGAAGCACCTAATGCATGATCGTCGTGGTGGAATCATGTTCGAATTTTAGTGAGATCTGTGGTTGTATAAATCAGTGATACCTGCTTCTTACTTTCTTCTTTTTTTTAGCATGAAAGCCTTGATGAGGAGGGTGTAGCAGATGGAGAAGGTGAACCTTTCTTGCCAGATGTCCCAAGTTTTTCCAATACAGAACTGTCGGTACGTTACAAACCCTTGTTTAGCATATTTTAAGCATTATTCTGATATTCTAATATATTCCAAAATAACATTAAGATCGGAAAGCTATATATGTCGTAGGTTCTTACCCGCGAAGATCCTATATTTGGTGAGCAATATGAGAACGGGTCACTTTTTCGTAACAACCAGGATTACCTTGTTTTCCGAACAAGAACCGTTTCCATTGAGCACTTGGTTAGATTTTTTCCTTGCAGAAATTTAAGATTTTAACATTTGTTAGAGCTAAATCTATTTATATATTTTTATTAACTCTTTTCACACAATTTGTGCAGGCTTTCCGAATTGAGTTATATCACGAAACAGAGCGAGTGGGACTTGCCTACGCTTTACCGGCTGCTCTTCCAGATACCTATGGAAAATCGACGTTCCCTATAATTTCGACGAAAAATGTTCCTATGGGACAAATCGATGGTGAGGATGTACATACTCCTTATAAAAATTGGAGAGCCATTCATACATTTTACAAAAATATTGCTTATTGATTTTTCTACGTAACTTTAATCTAGTTTTTTTATTATATATTAACGACTATATTTACCTTTTACTATGCACATCTATTTGATACGTTTGTAGTTATTAAGTTCACAACTAAGCTGTTTAAAATAACCATAAAATACTTGACTCATTGAAAAAAATTTATCTTGAAGTTAATTTTAGTTAAGCCGTAAATTCTATCTGTCGCTTACAGCATTTTGTTTTCATTTTGGCTACTCACAGTTGGTTTTCTATGTAACATTCTTATTACTGGATGGTAAGATTTCACAGCAGAGTTAGATAAACTCCTTCAAAATTAATCTGCAGCTTAAAACGGATAAAAGTTAGGGTAATATTAATATGCTTGAGCCAAAATCACTAGTCTTAAAAGTGGAAGTTAATGTTGTATTTTTTGGTTATTACAGTAATATAACAGAACTTTTTGAAACTAAGTAACTAATGATAAACGATTCATTACGAAGTGATGATATGTTCTGCTCACATTTTAATTTCGAGATTTTTTAATAGTTGTTTTCAGGGTGTGTTGAATGATGTTTTTTGCGCTTTTTACAGGAAATTGTAAAAATAGTTAGTTGTGGATTAATTATTTAAAATATATTGTATTAGTATTAGTGTATATCATTATATATAAAAATAACATCGTCCACGACAGGTGAAAGTAATATAAATCTCTTTAAGAAGGGTACTTAGAAAATGAATGTTTAGATACGAAAAGTATGAAGTGAAGTATTGGGTGAGTAAGAAGTCTTCCAAAATAGCTTTAAGGATTTGCTTATGTTTAGCATGTAACTCAAAAAATTATGCCAGTGAAAACTAGGTTGCATTTACAGTGGACTTCATTCTGGTGAAGGAGGTGAGAACGAGTGTGAATTTGCAGTCGACTACATGTTGGTGAAGGAGTTACCGGTTGAAAGAAGAATCAGAGACAACATGGCTCAATCATGGGGCCGCTACTGGAGAAAAAGAAAAACTATTGAAGTTGGACACCGTGGTATGGGAAGTTCGTATACCAAGTAGGTGTTTATTCATCCTGACCTAATTATATTGACAAATTAATTTGAGAAACTGACAGTATTACTTCCTAATACTTATAATAGGGTACATAGTACTTGTATTATTAAATAAGCATTTTTTACTGCAGTATTTGACTATAAATTGTTGTATAAATAATGATGAATTATGCTCACTAATAATTCACATAAAAATTTTGTGTGGATTATTAGTAAGCATCATTACACAGCCGCTGTATCGCTGACTACTTTGCTAATATGAGGAAGTGCAACTAACTTCGATTAAATTTGTATGGCCAACTAGTTTCCGTATTCTCTATTTTTGAATTACCAAATTATGAACTGTTATTGGATGTTTTTTTAAAAAGGACATGCTAAATTTTATTTACAGGGTGGCTGTAGCTCGCGAAAATACTATTTACTCATTAAATGAGGCAGCGAAGAATGGTGCTGATTTCGTTGAATTTGATGTTCAGCTCACTAAGGCATGTACTGAAATAATCATTCTAGCTAAGGAATTTAAGTTTTTTATTGCTTATCTCGTTTTATTATTTATTTATATCTAGGATCTTCATCCAGTCATATACCACGATTTTCATGTATTGGTAGAAGTATCAAGACGTAAAGACGAGACTTCCGAGTTCTCTTCTGAACACAAACATCACCAAATGGCTATAAAGGAATAGTCTTCCCTTATTTCTCGTATATTTGTAATTCTTCTTAGCCTAGCTTATCGTTTAGGACCTAAAATTATCTCAACTACATCTTTTGCACTTGGAACATGCAGGTCAAAACCATCCTGAATCTTTGCTGCGAGTAACTCCAGGAAAAGATGAACAAGCACTAGAAAAAGAAGGACAATATATTGACCACTATCCGTTTCCCTCTCTTAGTCAAGTATTAACAGGCGTAAATCCACTTGTAGGATTCAACATTGAGGTCAAATATCCTATGAAATTAAAGGTTTGTAGACACTACATATAATTTCTTAGCTTACCATTTATTTTACGAGGACCACAGAAAAATTGTAAATATTTCTAATATGAAATTAACTATTGTATATAATTTTAATATTACAGGATGGATCTCATGAATGCGCAGGATATTTTGAGCGAAATTCTTTTATTGACATCATCCTAAAAGAAGTCTTCATCCATGCGGGTGATAGACGAGTGTTATTTTCCAGTTTTGACCCAGATATTTGCAATCTGTTAGTATCAGTTGTGAATTTTTCATTGATATTCCTAATTATTCCTTACTGAACTTTAGTCCTAGATTTTATTTCAGTATTTCTCAAAAACAACATCGTTATCCCGTCCTATTTCTTGTTGTAGGAGATACTGCGAGATATGTTCCATTTCAGGTACAAATTAATTGACAATATAAATATTTTTAACTAGGCAATTACAAAACAGTAGCAATTTAATATTATTTGACTTAGGATATACGATCTGACTGCAGTCGAATGGCTGTTAATTATGCAGCAGGCAGCAAATTATTGGGAGTAAACTTCCATAGCGAAGAACTTCTTAAAGTAAGGCTAAATACAATTCTATATAATGATTTTGTATAATATAATGAATTACACGTGATCTAGAACTCGGATCCGCTTCGTCGTGCTGAAAAATATAATCTGGTGTCTTTCGTATGGGGTGACGATTTAAACACAAAGAAGAATATAGACTATTTCAAAAACGAACTTAAGGTTGATGGTCTTATTTACGATAGGTATAGTTGGCTTGATTTATGCTTCTTTATAAATACTGGGCTGTCAAGTTCTAACCTAGTCTAATGACATAGTTATTATTTGATTGACAAAACTTTGGATATGGTCCTAACAGAACACCTAAGCTCTAGTTTATTTCAAATGTTTTGCTATGAAATTGTATTTATACAGGGTAATTATTGCCCTTATGCTATCTATTGTTTTAGAAGTTGTTGATTAATGTTTATTGAAAGTCTCCCTTCCAGAATCGGAGAATTAGAATCGCGTCAAAACATCTTTCTTGTTGAGAAGGATGCTAAAGCCGCATTATTTGAGCAGAATTCCGCCTGCACATCATTATTCAATAAAAGAGAAAAAGAAGACAGTTTCGGGATAAATGGAAAAAAATATTAATGTTGGTAATATATATAATTCTCATAATTTCTTCATTGTTTTGTATTTTTCACTTATCGCTGCACTTCATGGCATCTACTTTTCTTTTCTTTCTGGTTGCGCCTTAAGTTTTGCTATAATCAATCTCTCGTATATTTATTTTTTCAGGATGGAATTTCTTAATGGAAAATTCCGAAACCATTTTCGTTTCCTATGGGCAACTCGACTAAATGCGAATATCTATTTATGATAAAAGTATTTTACCCAAGTTGTTATGATAATTCGATCGTGAAAATGCCACTTTAAGTGACAATATTTACTTAGGCACTAATATTTAAGCAAAATTCACGGTTATTAACGTTGTAATTAAACATATAAACGAAAAAGCCGAAATATATTGCAAATTTCTAATCGATTCAATTAATATATCTAATCCAGTTTCGCGAATAACTTGGACGGGAGAGTTTATAAGTTTGAACGGACGGAAACTGGTTTCGAGGTTTGAGTGAGAAAATCATAGATATCTTTATCACTTGGTGGCTCTTTCATTTAATTTTCAAAGTTGTCATACAGATTTCCACTAGTTTTTTAAGGTTTTATTAAGTATTGTTTGTTTACCACGTCTATACATTTATTCCTAATCTTCCTCCAGTTCCGATGAACTTATTATCTCACTGTTTAGCATAATTTTATTAAAATAGTTAGGTTCATTTATGCTTATTATGTTGCATACATCCTTACCATAATGCCACCTAATACTGAGGTGTTATCGGTGAAAGAAAGAATTGTCTTTTTTGGAGTTCTCATTTGTATTTGTTTTTTTCTCACAGCGATTTTAAAAACTTGGTCTTCGTACATTTTAAACATTAATATGATATGTAGCCTCATTGTTAGCAATTATTAAAAATACTATTATAGTAGCTATTATAACAATGCTGTTAAGGAATTGTTAATTGAAAAATCGTCGGTTTATTCCTTGTATAAAGGTTGTTCCGTTAAGTGCGAGTTTATTATTTTAAGGTGATATTTCCCTAGTCAAGTGAATAATTAGACATTTGCAGTTTATAGTAAAAGTAGTATGGCAAATTGTGGATTCATTTTTATAATCATGTTCCTAATAGAGGTAAGTCAAAGATCCTATATATACTAAGCTAGGAAGGTAGAAGAGAGCAATAATCAATTGGATCCTTCCTTTTATGGCAGTTGTGTTCTCCGATTCACCTATCGATGTCCGAAATCGAATTACTACATATATTTGGAACAACTAAGAAAGATGAAGGTGAAATATTTTTAATTTTTCTAGTGTCTAAAACTTTAGATAGATTTACATCGCAATTAAAGGAAATAAGGCAATTGTTGGCTAGCAAAAGTCGGATTATCGAGTTCGAAGCGTTTAACGCGAATTATAGTCCATAAAATTATAAGATTACTTGCAGTCAAATCATCCAAGAATGGTGATAAAATTGCATTAACATCTAGGAGACCATTACTGATTGTTATACATTTCTCAGTATTTTATATTACTATTTTAGTCCCAGAATATTGGCTGGATATTCCTACTAAATCTAGTTTCGAGAATAGTTTCCTCTATGAGATTAACATCGATGGGATTAAAGAAGTGTTTTTGCTAACAAAGAAGAAGAATCTATTTTGGAAAGGTATAAAAATGCTCACATAAAATATTTTTCTGCATTTATAATTTTTTAGGGCTTAACATCGTCACTCGAAATGGTATGAATTCAACCGTTGTTATTGATCCTGAAACAGGAGAATGTGTTTACCAGGGAAGGTCATTATCACACAACGGATCTGTTATAGCCCTGACAGGATGCGAAGAAAAAATGGTAGTATTTATTGATAAAAAATTAACTGATAAAACTTTTGAAAACCAAGACTGGGGAAAAATATGTAAATCGGATGAATAGATATTAATGTTTTCACCGTTTATAATTAGATGAAAGATAATGCCAATTATATGAAGTTACATCATATGTTATTTTTAACATCTCTATTTCTACCTAAGACCTTATGTTGTTATGAATACAAAGATCTACTTTTCAGCATGGCATTGTTATCTCTCATGTCGGAAACTACTTTCTCATTCAACCGCATTCGAAATCCACCAATCACATCATCCACAAGAGGAATATAGCCCGACAAGAAAATTACAACTGTATTTTTGGTAAATCGTAATTATGGTAACGATTAATACTTTATCTTATGTAATCGCTGAATATATTCCTTTATAAACTTTCTACATAAGTGTTAATGTGTTTTAAGTTACTTCAAACTTATCATTAGATTCAAGCGATGATCCATACCCACAGGATATGTTCGAAATAAAACTGCGGAGTAGTTTATTGAGAAATATTCATCATCCACTAAGAACTGTAGCAAAGTGAGTTTATAAAGATACAATCGATCTATTAACTTTTAAACTGTCCTGTAAATAAAAACAGCGTTCTAAATGGACTTACAGAAATAACGAGCAACTAACTATTGAACTAGCAGTATTCGCAGACGATGCTATGTGGAATCATTTTTTTGAACTCTATGGATACAAAGCGGACTCAGAAATGCATACATTTATTTTGGCTGTTGTAAATAACGTGAGTTTAAACAATAAATAAATATCATTTGCTAAAATCATTTAAATTTAGATAGACATTCTATATACGCAGCATTCAATTCAGCCTAAGGTGAACATTCATGTTGTGCGATATGAAGTCATGAAGACGCCACCTGTAAGTTCAAAGCATAAACTCCTTACCTTTAGATAGAATATAGGTATTTCATCCTCACATGATGTATGCATTTAAATAAATATGCTCATAACCTTACTTTTCTTTCCCGTTTCGCGTGTGCTATTAACCAGTTAGCACAAAACATTACCCCAAACGATCGCATATTTATCTTTACATTCGAGAAGTCGAACAATAGCAGAATCTTGTTACAAGTTCTTCATAGAAACAAAAGTTCTTTATTACTTTTTAGCATTCGAAAAATTATCATGAGTACAGTATTTCTAAATAATAGGAGATCTATAAAAAATGACTTCAGCATACAATAGTGAGAAATTTCAAATAAATATTTGAACATCTTAAAAATACATACTTCTTTGTTAGCAAAAACACTTCTTTAATCCCATCGATGTTAATCTCATAGAGGAAAACACTTCTTTGGCTTATATTGGTCATGCAATGGAAGTCACATAATCGAACTGTGTGCGTTTATATGGTAGAATTACAAAGGGCTCTTTCGATCAAAAATGTATGTGTTATTTTCCTGTTGTATTTTACTTGTTCTAGCATTCTTTCCGTTTTAGAAGCAAAAGTAACCAATGATTAGGCGGAAAACAACTGTACGGTGAAGATTAGTCATACCTTCTCAAATGTTATTCTTAAATTATTATGCGACTTAATATCTACATGAGGATTTATGGCTCACCATGTAAAACGAGTACTAGAGAAAAATATAACTTCCAGTTGTGCAATTCCTGCATTCCTAATCGATTCATACGTTGTAAAAGGCTCCAATAAATGTGTTCTCAGATTGTACTGTCTGCTCGAAATCATAACAATGGAGATGTAGATCGCCTTCTTGATGTATTTTGTCAGTATCAGCACGCTCTTAATCCACCTGATGATCAAGATCCTCGACACTGGGATCATGCTCTACTTTTCTCTGGGTACGAATGATCCACTGAGTTTTATAATAATATCAATTTTATTAAATTCTATAAACAGGGTGTTCAAAGTTATGCATAATCACCTCACTAGATACGACCTTTATCGCGATAAATTGCAAACTGTTGCTGGATATGCTCCTGTTAAAGGAATGTGCAGTGGAATAAGATCGTGTACCATCAATGAAGGCCTCGATTTTGGCAGTGTATTTGTTATCACACACGAAATGGGCCATAAGTTTGTTATTTCTCTTCTATATTTGCATTAAAATTAACAAATCTTTTTCAATTTTATTTGTCATAAGCCTACTCAATAGTATTGTCATTCAAACAATAAACTTTATTGTATTTAGTTTGGGGATGTATCATGATGGGGACAACGAATGTGATATGCGATGTTGTATCATGAGTCCTTCTGTCGGCACTGGGAAAACTCATTGGAGCAGATGTTCCGTGAACGAAATGAAGACGTTTATTGGCGTTAGTACTATTCCACTTTTTTTTTGAATTAGGTCATAGAAATATTGTTTTGCTTACATATTTCAGCTACTGGGAACAGATTTTCGTCCCCCAAACTGTCTTAACGATTTTCCTATAGAAAGAGATAGGATTAAATTCCATCATAAACAAACCCCAGGACAAATGTTCTCTCTAGACGAACAATGTACGATATTCTATGGGGAACTGTGGACACATGAGTTAAACGATGGCCAAAATCTAGAGGTAGTATAATACTAGTAAATCAAATTCAATAACAGTGAAATGATTTCAGGATGTTTGCTCCATGATATGGTGTGGTAATGGAGAAGGTGTTATCCGTAGTTCACATCCTGCCTTAGAAGGAAGTTACTGTGGGTCATCGAAGGTATCTTACAATATCTACACTTTCTTGGGATAAATATAATTCGCCAATAAACACGAACAAATGTTTTTAGTAAAATAGTTTACTTGTGGAATTTTTATTCAAATATTTATAATAAATAACATCTTGCCACAACATTTCTTTTCTACTGCAGATGTATATCATTAATTTCCTTAGATTTGCCAATCTGGATATTGCGTCCCTTCAACTAGTAAAATTGTTCCCATTCATGGCGGATGGTCTGTCTGGAAGGAATTATCACGTAAAAGTTCTGGGAATGATTGTGGAAAGTGTAGTATTCAAGGACAAATACCAATGCGACGCAGTATTAGGCAGTGCAATAAGCCAAGGTATAGAAAAGATAAAAGTGACTACTTAATGATCATAATGTATGTACGTATAAAAATATTATTTCTTTTTCAGTCCAAACAATGGTGGATTTCAATGTAAAGGCGGAAGCGTACGTGGAATTCGTTGTAATGTAGAGGTAAAAGAATCATTCCAATAATACATTTAACACTTCGAGTACATCGTATCTTTATAATCGTATTTCTATCTATCCGAGAGGCTGTTTTGTGAAAAGTGTAAGTATAAATTAAATGTAAAGAATGATTTGGTACGGAAGGAAAACAATATTCCATCCACTTAGATGATACACACCTCTCTAGAGTCAAATCTGCACTCGTCATGTTTTCTTCCCTTTCATTGCTGCCATATAGAGTGTTACCTATTAATGTTAAATTTAAGCACATTGGAACAGTATATTAACCTCGTAACTTTAAAAAATACATTGAAGCTACACTAACAAATATATAGAAATATATGTGACTCTCATTAAGATGTGTGCTGGACTATCAATTGATGAATATGCAACGAAAATTTGTAATCATCTGAAAGAAAATGGAAACGATTCAAACACTATGTATTCAGGGAAAGGAATTCAGTTTATACAATCACCTTGTAAAGTTTGGTATGTAAATATCTATATAATAATTTTTAATTTCTTTAATTTTCTAAAGAAATTGGTTGAAGAATATTATAAGTCTTTTAAAATTTAATGAAAATTATTAACTGGAGACATTTCTGAAAGCTTATTTTCCTAGTTTTTTGACTATCCAAGATCCATTAGCCTACATATGAAGAGTGCAATAGTTGATTTAATGAAAACACAGATTTCCTACTTATCTAAATTGCAAATGCCTGCAGTAACTTGATTCTTCGAATTCGTCTTTAGAGTTTTATTTTCATACATCTTCGTTTTAATTCATTCCATATTTGAAGGAATCTTTTTGGTATCAGTTGATATCAGATTAATTTTAAATGTCAGTGAGTTAAAGTTATTGAATTCAGGGATTTATAGTTTAAGATATTCAAGTTTTCTAATCTATTTAAAATTAGCAGTATCCTGTATTAAAATAAATCCAGTAGATATAAAGATTTACGGATTAGAAAAGAATATATACATACAACTGCAATACACCTAAGTTTTAGAACGATTAAGGTATAATTTTTTATGAATGTGTTTGCGAAAGCTTAAAAATTAGACTCTTTTAAAAATTGGTAAGTGGTACCATTCAGTTCTAGCATATATAAGTTAGGGCAGTCATAAAAACGGAAACAAGTTTTCAAAAACTTTCTAGAACATTAATTTTTATTAAACATTAAAAGCTTGTAATATGCTTAAAGACTGTCACACCCCTGTGTAAGGGTCAGTATAATCCTCTTTAGGTGCGTTTTGTCTAAGTCCAATAATATTCGTACCGTATCAAACTTTCCTGATGGAACTCCTTGTGGCGAGCAGAAGTACTGCATAAAGGGAGCGTGCATGGTAACAAATTATTTTACAAATAATACGGTTGCTTAATTACATAATTTGTACATTTAAAGAAGAATGCTTCATTCCAGCCCTTATTGTGCAACGGTTCCACTGTTGCAGCATCAGTTCTTGACTGTGCATTTACTGAAAATAGAATTCGAGAACAACAATTAGATCTACCACTTAAACAAATCAAATTTGTATCATATAGAAACATTAAAAATAGTACGTTCTGAATAATATGGTTTATCTACAAGCAAAAATTTTTATTGAATTATTAATAGACGTTCCTAATTCATAACTTGATCTGAATTTCCTAGTTGCTTATTTAAAGATTACAATATCACCGAATATAGATATATGGAAAGTACAGAAGGGAGTTATGATAATCTACATACGGTTTTTTGAATTGAAAAAAAAGTTGTGACCATATTAATAAGTTTTGAGTTTATTTAAAGGCGGAAAAATGGATTAATGTTCGCTTTGTAGTTTTTGAAAAGTCATATGTTACGATTTAATAGTAAACAAACCTCACAAAACAGTAATGAACACGATGGGCCACCAAAGCTACATATTCGTGACTCTATTTTCTTTGAGTTCCAGCAAGGGAAAAGCATGCTGAAGGATGTAAGTTCCTTCACTCTGCTCTTGGTGAAGATGTTGTTTCACACAACACTTGAGAATATTGGTTTCGACGCTCTAAAGCCGGTTATTTTGATGTAGGTGACCGAAAACGCTCTGGAATGCCACGAACGTCGAACACTGATCCTTTGAAATCATTGCTGGATGAAAATCCGTCGCAAACACAAAAGGAACTCGCAGAACAGCTGGGAGTTGGTCAAGCAACTATTTCGAGACCACTGCATAAGATGGGAAACATTTTGAAACTCAGAAATTGGGCACTGTATCAACTCTCCGAAAACAACATTGGCTGCCATATCGACACATATCTCTTTATTCGCTAGGCAACGTAGAAAAGACTTCTTGTGGAAAATTTATGTCGTTAAAAAATAGATCAGGTACGACAATCCTAAACGTACGTATGTTTGGGTAGACGCCGGCCAACTATCACATCAACGGTAAAGCCAAACAGCCACGCCAAAAAAGTTCTTCTCTGCATCTGGTGGGATATGAAGGGTATGCTGTTTTACGAGCTCCTTCAACCGGATGAGGCGGTTACTACCGAGTACTACCGTCGTCAACTAATTAATTTGGCCGACCTAATAGAACAGAAAAGACCATTTTCTAGGCAAACTAGCCGGAAGGTCATTTTGCTGCATGACAACGCTAGGCCGCATGTTTCTTTGAGTACTCAGCAGACCATTTTGAACTTGGGCTGCGAAGTTCTCCCGTACGTGGTTTATTCTCGCGACTTAGCGCCTTCGGAATATCACTTATTCCGGTTGATGCGAAACTGTTTAGCAGAACAGCGTTTTCGAGATGCGGCCGACGTACAAAAATGGATCGATAAATTCATTGCCTCGAAGCCCAGGTCGTTCTTTCGCGAACGTATCCGAAATTTACCCGAGATTTAGAAGAAGGTNATTCCAATGATTGAATTGCATTTTATATAGTATCCGAATAAATTGGAAATTTGGAAAAAAACAACTAAGACTCTTGGATACAGCTAATAAATTATGACTGAAAGAAAGTATTTTTAATTTGTATTATTATTAGTATAATACAGAACTTATAATCTACTTTAATGTCTTATCGACTATTATTTAACTTTACATTGAGATACAAATGATTGTTTTCTCTATGTAAATTGAGATATGATGGTAGGCATTCGAGACTGCCTGGAAACCTAGTGCAATAATATTTTCAAAATTCAAGTATATTTGAAACAATCTAATAGTAAGATATCTTTCTTTGGGTATTGATTATTGAAATTAATGATTTATTACAGTCCTATGGCAAAAATTAAATTTCTCCTTGAGGCCAATATATCACTTAATTTATAGTGTTTTTTGAAATTAAATTACCAAACAACAATACATAAATTACGTAAGCTACATTATATATATACTATATATATAGTATATATTTTCCATTGTTCTGTACAATATTAATAAATTAATCTAGCATGCTACAAACTGAGATTTAAATTTGTTGCCCTACCATTCGTCAACTTCTGCTTTTTTTGAATGAAAAATTGATTACAAGGGACGATTTTTGTTAAACCTGTCGTATATGGACTTCTCATTAGTTTTTTTTTCTCAAGTTTAAAGAGCATGATAATGATTTTATAATGTTGAAGTTCAGCCAGCAAATTACTCCTTCCTAGATTTATTGGAATAAATATTGACGTTATTATTCTAGAATGTAGGTTGAAAAACATTAAATTTTTTTAGAATAGAAGCATAAATAAGTATTAAGTACTTCTTGAGATCCTTCACTGGTCATCATAATCATTTTATTATAGAACAGAGTATCTAGAGGATATGCTTAATATGAATTTCATAATTTAACACTAAGAAGTACATTTTACATGAAAATTTACCCAAAAATACATAGGGTGAAAACTAACTATTTCGTGTTCAAAGTATTCATATTTGGATCGTAGACACGTCTCAAAGTTATCCATGACGAACTGCTGCTTATGTTGGTTGATTTTATCCCAACATAGCTATCTTTTTCTAGATTATTTGTCCTACTTGGCTTGTTCCTAGAACTGAGAATTTAGCTCAAGTTAATTTCATGACTAAGTTTTTGTTCCCAAAAATGGGAAACTATTGGGAGCACGACTCAATAGTTGTTTTAATGTCCAGTGTTGTTTGAGTGTCCAACTCAATAATCCTAGATGTTTTGAGACCTAAGAAACAATTACTTTAAAAAGAAATATTTCGTTTTAATTTTGAGATTTTTTCTGACAAAAATCCAACGATGTTTTATTTGACTACTTTTAAAAAATGACAAGTTAACTTCTACAGTAAACAATACAGAAATAGTTTTCACTTATCAATAGGAATATTTATTTTCTTAGGTTTTTTTTCTATCTCTCGGTTTCAATTTTTGTTTCTGTTCCGCTCAACGACAAATGTTCCATGCTGAATAGCCTAGACAGAACCCTCTGTGCTGTGTAATCTTTCGCTGTCAACATGCAGACCACTTCCTTTCCATAGTGTGAAAACTTTACAAGGCCTTTGAATATTACTATTTTCAAGTTATAAGTATTTTATAAATACAATTCAATGTTTAGATCATAGTCTATAATATTGGCTGATGATAGGATTCGCTCCCATACCAACGTTAATTTGAATAACACATTTGATCAAGCTCCATTTCAGACGATAATGGCATAGCAACTTTAAAAAAATGGATTGGCATATGGAAGCAAATTCAGGTAGAGAACAAATTTACAGAATTACGTCTTATCACTAGAAATATCCGAATTTTTAGGGACACGTCGGGGCCGACTTCTGCAAACATTTAGTCAAGACCTGGAATCTGTGATATTCGCAGTTATCACTTTTTTATCAGGAGGAATCCTCCTATTCATATTCTGCTTCTTTACTACAAAATGTATGCAGTGCTACAAAGCAAGAATTCGCAGGTGAGGAGCACTAATATATATGACACTCCTAACTTGTACAAGCACAATTCAGAAACCGCCGCCGAGCTATGGGACATGATGATGATGACGACGAACTCAATGCAGCGGTCCTTAGTGGTGCTTTCGATGCAAGCCCATGCGATGAAGAAGAGAGTAGGCTAGTTGGTACCTAATCTAACAGTACGTCTAGATTCCCCGACGTCAACAATGCCATTACCTAATCAACTTTTATAAGAACGAATATCTTGATGTAATATATAATCCTCACTTACATCCATAGTTTTATCTAAAGAAACAGTATGCACAGAAAATTATTTGAGTAATAGAACAGATGACGAAGAAGAATTTAACAGTAGTAATAATAATATAAAGAAATAAAATTCAATTTCACGTAGAATAAAACTGGTAAATCAGACCAATAGCTCATAATTAAAACTCATAAACATAAATATAGATATAAGTGGAGCAGATATCGTAAAAGGTGAATGTAGCTGTAGAAAGAAATAAATAAATAAAGAAATAAAGAAGTCTAACAATGGCACCTATTAGTGTATACCGGGAAGTACAAGAATAGATAAAAAGGTGATAACAGTCGATGGATATCACGGAGCTGTTCACATAATGCAACATGCCTTCTGCTTGCCGTCAACTGAATAACGTAATTTTCTTAGCTCTCCTGTCGGTTTGTATTTTTCTAAGAAATTCAGTTGTTTCTGGTTCAAAGCACCACGTCGCTGCCTATAAATTAAAAATATTAATTAAAATCAAAAACAGTAAATTAGGTTACTAACCTACGAATGAGTTCGACTGCATCTTCATATTTCATTCCCGCTTCAATAAGTGCCAAAGCAACAAGAACAGGAGCACGACCAAGACCAGCAACGCAATGTACAGCAATGCAGTGCTCTGGATGATCACGGAAAGAGATGCGTACAAGCTGCAACCAGTCACGAATCACCTGAAAAACATGTAGGAATTACATGCATAATAGTAGTATAACTGAAGTATTTATCAAACATCGTAAATGATAATATATTCTTAATTTCATAAAACTACTTGTCAATTAAAAATAATGTGCTTATGACTTTTGGAATGAGTAATTAAAGATACCTCCGGTGGAGGGGGTGAACCATCAGAAAACTCCCAATCGAGCACGTCTATACCATGGTCCTTTAGTGGCTGTGTCTCATAAGTGGGTTCACAAACACGTACAACAGCGCGAGCCGCATGCTTTTCTAGTTCCTATAAATCACGTACATTCCGTTTTATGAAATCTAACTGTTACCAAGCAACTTCTAACACGTTATCGTTAAAAACCAGAAATCAATAACTAATAAATATAAGATAATAAAACAATTACTTCGATGAAATTACTAATAGATGTATCATTAGGCCTATCGGTGATAAGAAAACGCATGCGGCCAAAGTGGATCTCAGACGGTGCTGGCTTGAAGTATGCAGGAGCTGATAAAACTCGTTTCTGAGTTGTCGCACTACCCATTGCAACAGTAAATGAAGGTTGCACGGGAGAATTTAATGAGCTGTAAAAAATGTTACCATTTAAAAATTTATTAATTAAATTGACTTAGAAAGGACTGTATTATGATTTAGCAAATACATTTATGCTAAATCACTTCCACCTATTTATATAATAATATAAGGAAAAGATTAAAAATCAAAACAACACATTCACCAATAAATGCGTCAAGGGGGCTGAAGATATACACAGTCGAAGTGTGTCTGTTGACGCACACCTCGTGAAAACTGTGCTAGTCAATGAGAATCGTGCTGACTTCGGCAGAACTCGCCAACCGGGGCCAAGTCGCTCACACTCAACCGGCTGAAAAGCAGGAAGTTTTTAAATAATTAGTTGCCTATAACTACTCACAGTACCAAAACACTGAAGTAAGTTTCTTGATAACATAAATTCTATAACATCCTAAATTTCCAAAATTAGGTGAGATGAGGCTTACCCTCTATTTAATATTTTCAATTAAACAGCGTCAAAAACTAGTGTACTTCATCATAAATAGCATCTATTGGTAACATATATCCGTAATCAATGATTGACGCACATAGCAATTACGCGATATTGTTTGTAAATAGTGGAAACCTTAATATCATTAGATTTTAGGTGTCTAAACCAAGTCAGCTAAAATTTTCGGTAACCACATATTTACTATTCACACTAATCCATTTCTGAGCAGAGCAATAATAGCCTATATTTAATTAAATTTATTGGCTTATATTATTAGCCACAAGCTCATACCTAAAAGCATAGCTATTTATGTTCATCTCCTATCACACAATCACACGATAACGCAGGCAACGTTAACATGTTTGTGGACACATTGTTTCTCAATAAAAAACACGTTGTCGAAAACAATCTACACACATACTATTCTCCATAACTGAAAGTGGTAAAGTACCTGGGAATCCTGGTCAGAGAGGTGAAGCCAATGCTCATATCACAGACGCTAAACCGGGATCACTCTCACGGGTGTTGACACGGTGTAAGTAACTGCAGATTGACAATAATAGGGTCAAAAAGCACGCATTCTGAGTCGATAGATAACGTCGATTGTGAACAATGAAACAAATTAATGTCAGCATCCCTCATAAGTAAAAAACTGAACTATAAAATTTACATTATCAGTTATGTAGTGCATATATTTTAATTAATCGGATCGATGTGACCAGTTTAAAGGAACAATACAGATGATAGTAGAAACTAAAATCAGATAATTGATCTGATTTTAGGAAATATGAAAGGCACCTATAAATTTCTGGATGAAAATTTAAAACGACTGGAATAAAGACAATTTTCAGTTATAAATAGCAGCAGGAATTAAGATTAAAACTTAACAGTAAGATTACAATAACTCGTGACACCCTTCCCTTGAAACATACTTACAATTTAAATACTTAGATAATAAGTTGACAGATCATGAAGCATATGTTCACTTTCTAACGGAAGCGTATATACTAAAACAAATGAAACTAACACTCACCATGTGATACCTACGCAAAACCCGAGCAGAAGTGTGGAATGTGATGACCGGGGCGGAGAATCAGTCAGACTGAAGGAGAGTAGAGAAGATAGGGCTACGAAATAGTATAAAAATTTATTAAGGCAGAGAAAGCAGAGATGCAGAGTGGTGAGCTTTACTAATCGATTTGTAGTGGCATAAGCAGGATGTTGCGCGTGGTTGTTGGCCTATATATAGTAATTACTCGTAGATAACTGTCTTTTGTGTTTTGCTTCGTTATCCGTTTCATTAACTCTATTAGTCCGGGAAATGGGTAATGATTTTATAATGGTGTTATATGCATAAAATTATTTATTGAAGGGAACTTACAATTTACAGAAATTCTACAATGAGAAACTAGCAAAGAGAAAATGTAATCAAGAACGATCGATATCATCCATCTTAGCTTCTTATTTAAACATTAATAAGAGAACAAGTAATCTGATAGCATTTACTTATATGTGTTAGAAATAATTAATATAAAACATCCTCGTTAGAATTAGCTTAGAAATTATATCAAAAAGACCTCACAATTAGGTTGTAACTGATGCAATCCCGTCCAGTGTTTGGTTCCACAAAGTATAGTTTTATTGTTTGTAAAACTAATTTATATAACCTGTATCCTTACATGAACGTTACTTAAAATGCATTCGAGTCTGATTTTACCAAAGTCTAGAGAGCGAAATCACTGAGAATTATTAACAATGACAACAGTAAAGAAGTACGTTGAGTTTCAAATTACCATAAGCTCTTCGATCTTAGCATTAAATGAAACAAGTATTTATGTATATTGTACAATTTAACGAAAGTAACTAGAATTTGAGGTGTCATCTTTCTATATCTAAGGAACCATTGTGGATAATGGATATAGGTGTTTTACAGACATTCCAATTACGAGTGTTATTACAGTGAGACACCATTTTAATTTAGTTTTAGTATAGATTAAAAGTGAGTTTAGGGATACGTTATTATAATTCGTACCACTGAGAATAAGGAAAGACAAATTGCTTCATCATCTTTATACATTAATGTACGCTATTGTTCTTTATTAATTCCTTTACAAGAGAACAACGAGAAGAAACTACAGCCGAGTAAGGAAAAGATTGTCGGATAAAATGTGGGTGGGATGGATTTGTTAAGAACACCTGGGTTGATAAGGTTTTGACAGGTTGACGTAAACTTCATGGGAATAGTTCACTTTTTAATATAAGAAGGGAACCTGAGAACTTAAAAAATCCATACCTTAAAAGGCATGGGAGATTTTAATTACTACTTTCGCATGTATGGTGGTATTCCTACAGCTTTGGAAAACAAGCGTATCAAAATATAATAATTTCCTCTTAAAGTATGTAATGTCATTAAACGTAATTAATGGGATCTTAAGATATTTCATTTAGCTTCATATTTATCGTTTTTCGTTATACTTAAGATGTAACATTATTGTAATTTTAACCCTATTGGATGAACTGGTGTCTTAGTGCTATGGAGGAATATGTTATTATTCTCAATTACAATAAACCTATTTGTTGCGTTGCTCTATATGATAAGTAAGCCTCCCGAATATTGGTCGTAGAATAAATAGTTTCCTATAAGTATTTTTATCACAATTTAAGAAATTCTTACCAATTCCTGCTTTTCCAACCTTCCATTTTTCTTCACTTGTTATTTTCTGTTTTTAATCCTTTATTTTCGATCTGTTGATCACCCCTCTTCATAATCGTATTCCATCTAGTATCTATGAAGATTTGAAACCATTCCCAGGCTCTTTTTCGCCAATGTTGTGTGGTATCCATTCAAATCATACTCTCTCTGTGCCTTCCCCTCGTGTTCTCGCCTCTCCACATCTAGAATGTATTCTTGTTTGGCGCCCAAGCGGGTCATTCAAGCCTATCCTATCTATACCCACCTAAACCATCCACTGTCATCATTTCTAATGAGTTATTTATTTCATATATATATAGCAAATAAATAAGTAAATATACATGTATTCGAGGCTATATGTTCTCTTACTAAATATGGTATTTTAAATATCTGCGTGTATGATATATGGAATCTTAAATAATTTAAATTTAAATCGATTCTTACTCTTACGTCGACGACGACGTCAGTTATTTTCACTTATAACCAGCACCTTACATTCATTGGTAATGAACAGCCATAATAGTGCTTTTAAATAGTTACGTGGTTTTTTCTTCTCAGTATTCTCTACTGTTAAAAATATTTGTAGTCGTTCACTTTATTTTACTAATTTATCAACGTTTTGTAGCTTCTGCTTAAGTGTATGATTTACAAATATTGATATGCGTTAGGCATAAAATTCTACTAATGCAGTAACTGCTCTTTCTCGCGTTATTTAAACATTTATTCACTCATGAAATATATAGAGTCAAAAAACATGGTCTTACTTTTCAGTCGTTTATTTTGTTCAATATCCTTATCTAAACAAATGTATTGAGAATATTATTCTAACTTGAAATAAACACTCCGTTAAAACATTCTTGGTGATGATTTCTTATTTGCTACTTGTATTTTTGATCCTATATAATTACTTTTAACATAGTTTTATCCTTGTTTCCCCTGATTTTAGTAATCATTCTTTTGAATTTTACTATTACTGGAAAAAAATTATGGCAGTAATTTCATCGTCATTCTTTACATGTTACTGAATGTCTTTCTTTCTGGATTTACATTCAGTTTCTCTATTTTTCATGCGTTCCATTAAACATTTATTTCTACTAATTAGTACTATTTATCCATTACTAGTTCCCGACAGTACTAGATTTTAGGATTTAATTCTGAGTATGGACTATCTGCAAGATTTGTCGGTTGACTGTTTGCAAAAAACGCGAAGATTTCCTCTTGTTCACATCTTTCTTATGTCACACTCCGTAACGCTTCGTCTGTCAGTAAGCGCAGTTGTCACAAATCTCCCTTCCTCGAGGAATGCAAAATCTTTTCACTTTTTAACAGCTGGTTATCCTCATCTGGGAAATATTTTTAACGGACTTCAAATATATATTTAAAAGATATATAGCAAGTTAATTTTTTGGTAACTATTTCCTACTGTGATTTTACTCATTTTATTATGAAAAATAATGAAAATCTTTAGCTGCAGCGACTCTTATGCTCTTTAAAACTGTATTCTACTATCTATTATTTTAACTTTACGTAGTATTTCATGAAAGTCATTTTCTATTCTTAGAAGTTAATTTGTTGACTTTTCTTTCTCTTCTTAATCAATCGCGATAAATAATTTTTGTTTATCACCTGAGGTCGGAGTTTTTTATTAGCCAGCTAAACAAGAAGATAGTACGTATGGTATCATCACCTACATTTATGTTATGAACTTGCATATCTGCTCTTCCAAATCTTCTTTATCTTACTTTTCGAAAAAGATCGATTCATAAAATGATTTTTCGTTGGAATCAACTCATTTCCTATTATTTCCTGCATTCGGATACCTTAAAAATGGTAATTTAACTGTATTATAACTTAACCTTTAATGTATATAACTATTTTACTGATTATAGAATACTGGTTGTGATATCACTTACTTTAGTGGAATCAGATATTGTATACTTCATATAATTCAACTTGATTTTTCACTTTTTTTTTTACATTCTAATGATCTTTTTCCCCACGGCCCTCTTTCAATTTAATTTCCTGCTGTTCTTCTGTTAATCTTCTACATCAACAATTTTACCGTCTTTCTATTGATTCTTTCTTATTTTATTTATTGAATTGTTTTTTTTAAACTTTCTCTTTCAGAAATTCACGACTTATGTGATGTTGTGTTTATTTTATCTACTGTATGGAAGTGCAACTGCATTTGTTAATTTGTATATCAGCCTGGCAGAAATGAATAGAACTTTAGGTGCGTCACTTTAAGCCTATTAATTTCAAGAACAGTGAGCCAGTGGTATAAAAAACCCTATTTTGTTTTAAAATAGAAGGTCCACTATCTATTATTTTATGTAATTGTATATAGTTTCTTTACTTTTACCGTATTTTTCAAAAGTAATATATGTTCAGGATTAAATGCTGAGTTGAACTACATAGAGGGTGGGAAAGTTAATGGTTATTCAACTAAATTTCCTTATCGTGTTGATGCTGACGTGGACCATGTTTCATTCACTTGGAATGCTGTTGGCAAAGTAATTCAATAGTAAATTTGAAGTATACTACATAATGCATCAATGTACTTTCTTAAATTTGTAGTATATCCAAATAAGCAATCTTTTAATATGGATTAATGAATTTATGACATCATTTATACAGGTTCTATATTCGATAAAAGCTGATTCTGAAGATATGTCAGTTCTACCGGTGGTACGGATTCCATTCACAGGAGAGGTGCCATCTGACCAACAGGGTAGGTTATATTTGATCATATTAAAGTGTATGATTACATTTAAATTAGTGAAAATATAAAGCATAAAGTAATACAATAAACTTAAGTCAACTTATAGTTGTAAAGAATTTCACATTAAACTTAGTTGGAATAATTAATATTCTGGAAATAAAATTTTAATCATCTAATGAGATGCGAACGAATTTTATATTCTTTGGCTACAAGACGTCTCGCATGACTTCATTAACTTTAAACAGATCAAACTTTGTTTTATCAAAAAACATTTTCTTAACAAAGTAAGCCTGATCAAAGTGAAATTAATAGCCACACATAAGTATTTAGTGCATTTAGCTAGATATATGATATCGTTTAGTATAGATCATTTAATAGTTTACAGTTTATACAACTAAATGTGAGTAAAATTAAAAAATTAATTTGGATCTAATAATGCTAACGTTATCCATATATTTTCTGGTTATTGCAAAGATCGCATTGTTTTAGCTGTATCCAAGAGTCTTAGTTGTTTTTTTCCAAATTTCCAATTTATTCGGATACTATATAAAATGCAATTCAATCATTGGAAT
>JAJAVP010000366.1:35651-50980 GCA_020740425.3 Heterorhabditis indica
TAGGTAAAAAGGCGGAAATTTATTTGAGTTTTGAATAATTATACCAGTGTTGAAAAAAAAGTTAAGTTTTTTGGCATACATCTAATATTTGTTTTAGCTGCTTGCACTCAAGTAAAAATAAGGTACGATGGAAAATTTCTTCTTAGTAACCGTACATATTATAATTTATTAAGATTCAAAACAATACAATCTTTGTATGATTAACAAAAATCTCTTATTCCATTTCTTTATTTTTAAAGTATTTTTCAAAAACAGAGTTCTCAGTGGAATTTCGCTGTGCTGGACATAGATCTGGTCAATTTGCTGTATCCCTTCGTTTTAACTTTACTAATCAAAATGGAAACCGTATAACAACAAAACTGCGACAGGAGAAAATATGTGCTTCTCGAGATGGAAGAAGAGGTATCGTAGGTTAGTGACGCTGTCATGTTAATTTTTTTGTATCTTGTGATACTCTTGTTATACCATTTTTCCATATTTCGACTAGTTTTCTAGTCACTAAATGAAATTATTCCATGTATGGATATTGATTCAGACTACAATCAGGGCACATATGAGGAAACAGAGAAAACATTTTTCATCATAATTGGTATATTTACTTAATATTTCGAGAAGAATTACTGGATTTGTACCCTTATTTTTATAGGTTGCGCTGCATCTTTTCTCATTATTATGGGTACTTTACTTATTTCATATGTGCGAAAGTCCAAGAAATCAAGTGATGACTGTCATATTATCAATAAGTTTCCGTACGTTATTCTCCTTGCAATGATATAATGTTCAATTATAAGCATAAATCCAGGTCATCTTTCCGTTCATCACGCACAGTTAGCTCAGGCCTTTCCGCACAGATATTCCTTACTAGTACGCCAGCCAAAGAAAGTAAGTTAAATTTAATTATAGTGTTTCCTAAACCATATTTACTTATTTAGTTTTAAGATAAAAATATATTATTAATCCTCGAATTTGAATAATTATTTATTAATAAAGTTATATCATATTTCAGAATGTTATCAGCACTCACCATCTTCATCGATGCTTGGTACATCGTCATTATTTGAGTCTACAAATGAGGCTAATATTATTAGACCTCGACAGAACCAGGTAATACTGAAATATGAAAAAGGGAGAAAAAATGCTTTTGAGATATATTCTTTGAAATATAGATAGATGTGAGAAAAGCACTCGTCAGCCTTCATGCAGATCGTGATTTGCTTCACTTTGTTCCATTTATAGAAATTGAGGGTAGGCTATAGTTTTAATAGCATTTTATTATGAGACCATTCATTCAGTAAGTTTGCTTATTTTTTCCGGCGAATGTAGTGACTCATGATCATCTATTCAAATTCAATAGATAGTTTATTCTTTTCATATGTATCCTATTATACTAAGTGCACGAGTCATGATTCATATTTAAGGCACTTTTGGCGAAATGCGATTTGCTATTTGGAGACAACCAGAAGAAGCACTGAATGGTGATGTAGACGATGAAGAAGATGCAATATGTAATGATGAAGCGGTGCGTTCTATATGTACAAGAGTGAGAGTGTATTCAGATCATTCGCTATCCTGGAATAACTTGTGGAACCTATTGGCGAATATGAAAGAAATATTTATGACTGTCTGCATAAACATACTTTTGTTTGGATACAACGGCTACTTGGTAGAAATAGTTCTTAATATTTTACAGGTCATTTGTAAGACTTTGAAGAAACATGCAACTCCATCCCACTTGGAAAAATTTCTTTTAGAAGCTCTTGCATTTCATCAAGTTACACCTAATGAAAACATTGCCCAGGTAGATCATATATATGCCAAATTTTCTTATACAATTCCTATTTGAATTTTATTTGATAGTCATTTTATTGTAGTAATTTGTATTAATTGAAGGTTGCTTGTGTGGCATCCTATGGTCGATTTGAAAGTGCAGAGACAGTTGTTGATTTTCCCGTATTATGTTATCGCCATCAGGGATTCGGGAATCTCAAAAAGTTTTTAATAAATTTGCGTGATGGAGACAGTAGAAAAGGTTGTGAAATATTCTTCTTCTTCAAGTAAGAAATTTAAGGCAATAATTTTTTAGGGACAACTCTTTCCACACATGAACTGGTATCAATGATTCTTCAGGTGGCAAAGGCTTTAGTTCATTTGCACAGACACGGAGTTATTCATAAGGACATAGCAACCAGGTAAGACACCTTTTATTTATTAAATATTTTATTGTTTGTCATTTCCTCCATTCTTTTTTATTATATTTGTACTCTTAGGAACTGTCTAGTAGCTGAATCTTCCTCTCATCTTATTGTACAACTCAGTGATAACTCACTTTCCCGTGATTTGTTTCCACAAGAATACCACTGTTTGGGAGACAATGAAAATCGACCAATTCGGTGGATGGCTATAGAGGCTCTAAAAGATAACTCATTTACCTCCGCTAGTGATATAGTACGTTAGCTTCTATTTTAACGGAATACCAATTATTTAAACCCGACTAAGTAGTTGTTAAGGAAATATTCAAAGCTATTCCACTATAATTAACAATCTTATGTATTATGTATTTAAATTACTGGTAAAAAGCGGACTGGTTTGTTTATTTTGTATCAATTTTAGTGGTCCTTCGGGGTGCTTTCATGGGAACTACTTTCATTAGGTTCTACACCATTTGCCGAATTCGATCCTGATGACATGTTGTCTACATTGCTGAAAGGAATTCGTCTAGTTCAGCCTTATAACTGTCCTGATCAGTTGTAAGGGGATAATATACTCTTCGTTATACTTATTCTTTCTGCGTCATATATTATCATAAACTGTTTCTAAATATTAACTGTCCTTAGTCTTTGTAAAGATTTGTTTTTCAGATATCAGATTCTATTCCCATGTTGGTATGAAGAAATTAACGAACGTCCTTCACCAGCTCAGGTTGTTTCTGCTCTTCAAGAGTTCACTGTGCAACTCCATCAATTTATATGAGATTCTTTATTATTTAATAATTTACACGAGAAAATTCAGAATATAGGACTTTCACTCTAAGTTTGTTATTTTAGTCTTTAGATTTCGCTATTTTTGATACTTTGATATTTCTATGGACTTTAATGATGTTATAGGCGGGTTAATTGTATATAGTCCAGTGTTAATAGGATGAGGTCCTCCGAATTTATTACATTATTAGAGACTAAGGAATATTTAGATAGGAACTTTAATTCTCTAAATGTGATCTCTTATAAATCACAATAATCAAGTAAATTATTTGAACTTTGTTAAATTTTAAGTTTCAACTAATTTGTACAAAGATATTTTCAAAAGCTACTTTTAATTAAAAATCATGGATTTGAAGCTCTTGATCCTGATCGTAATCTTGAATGGGTGTACTAAAACGAAGAATTAACATAAAGTGGAGGAAGGGAAGGATTCCTTAATTTTGCTAGACTTTTAAAAACTTTAAGTGGGTGTCTGTGTATGTAATGCACTTTCAATTATGACCCAGTGAGTATAGATGGTGAAGGACGTATTAAATATCATTTAGAAACAACGCATACAGTATTTAGGGAGCACTTTAAAATTACTTGGTTAAATATGTGTTCCGTTCTTTATGTAGTTTTTGTTCCCTTTGTTTAGTACTTGGTTCCACAAGGTGGTACCCTAGCTCCCTTGATCACATGGTATACTTGCACTCATCTAGGCATTCTCTATTGCCACTATTCTTGTTCGCATTTTATATTCTTACAGTTTCAAATTCTTTTGGGTTAGGCCTAAACGACGTTCTTTCAAAAGCGTTTATAACTTTAAATATTCATAATCATGCAAGTACAAGTGCAAGCTTGCTCCATTAAAATATTGATTCTTCTTTGCCTAGGTTAAGGAAATTTGGCTAAGAAATTTGGAATACAAGGAATCACCTCGAGAGACGAAAAAGATTGTTCGTTAATTTATTTCGTATCCTTTTGTTAATTCTCGATTCCCATAATTTCTTTAATGCCTAAAGAGTTCATTATATTCCTGTAGTTTTCCGTAGCCTTATAATTATCACCTCTACTATCAATCAATATCTAAGTCATTGTAGACGCACGCTCTTTCGCTAGCTCCTCCCGTCGGCGCTCTCTTGTCTTTGCTTGCACTGTAGTTTTCCCCAATGTCCTCACTATGCACGCGTTACTCTGGCCTTTTCCAAATTGTCTTTGCAGTTTTTCCCTACCCATCTTCATGGAAATTTGTAAAGTAGTCCTGCTAGATTTTTTGTATTTCGTAACAACATATGTTCTCAGTTCAGTGAATCATCAGTTCGATGCGTTGCGGTTGCGTTGCGGCGGGACTTCCCCGTTCTTAAAAAATTCCCAACATCGCAATTCACTTTTAGCGTACTTTACACGCAGAAATTAGTGGAATGAAGTCTTGTTTGTTTTAGCTTCTAGCTATAGATTTGAAATTTTTCTTAATATTGAACTAATAATTATTTTGCTAGCGTAATATTAGCTATATTTGCATGTCTTCTGATGTTCACCTAATATTCGCAATTATATAATTGGTTTTAATTTCGTAAGTAAATTTGACAAAAGTTTTGAATGAATTTTAGTTTTATAATGTCGCATATCTTTCCATAGTATTGATTAACGGGTTTACAACAGGAGGGCCTGCGTACTTCTTGTTTTCATGGGTATCAGCACCCACTTACATATTGACTGGGTGGTCTTTAAAATTCACTGGTATTTGGTTCTTGCAGACTCAATACTTATCTGTTTGAGTTTTATAAAGTTATTGGTTCAAACTCGGATTATTTTCTTAATTGTCTTTAGTGTTACAAGTGTATTACATCTTACTATAATTATCATATCATATTTTAGTTCTACTTAGTTGTAAAACTGCCTCATTTTATTTTTCTATCATAGTTTTACAAGTTTTAATCCCATCATATAGTTTAAACAAATTTCTACAGTCTATCAACTCTTTATTATGTTGCAGCCAACCACGGCGCGACAAGGAGCGATCCGTCTTGCCCCTCCGCCGACCGCTCAGCTTTTGCCACCTGTGGACTGTAAAAACCAACAATTACTGTATTTAGAGGAGAAGCTGGCACTCATTCTGCGTCGTCGAATACCTAAATCGATTATAAACTACACTGAAGACCTAACTTAGAAATCTGATGAGCACGGGTTAGTCGTTGCTATCGTTTTTCCAGAGCGAGTTTTTTAAAGGATTAAATCACTTATACTTTCATTCTAAGTAATTACATATGTAATTTTTAAAAATTTAACTGAAATCATAACTTTTTTGAATTAATACCAATTAGGTATATCTGAGGGACTGAGGTTCCTAAGTGGGTCTACTGATCCTCACTCTCCACCTTCTGTTGGACTAGGTATATCTCCCCTCAGAAGATCAACATCACCAGGCACGTTCCTTAAACAATTTGTCTTGGTTTGGTTTATACAATAGTAGATTCTGCTCTACCTGAGCATATATATGTACCAGTTCTCTTCGTTGTCTTCGATGTGTCTCCTGATATATCCGCAGGCAACCGGTTTCGGGTCATTGCCTTTAAAGATCAACTAACCATTACGTCACCATCTTATTTCCTGCAGAAGTCCGAATATTTCATGTAATTATCTGCTGTAAGGGTTGAATGTAATGTTACTGATAAGCTATTATCCAAGAGATGTACACTTGTAAAGTGATTATTACTTTAAATACAGCTTCAAACATTTGGGAAATATACAGCATGTCTAGAAAAAAGGAAACGTGGATAAATTACTTATTAAAGGATACGACAGTAATCCAGAAAAACCATTGTCAAGGAAACGGACAAATACAACTTCTAGTGGTGGAGGAGAGAAAAGGACAGCTAACAAAGTTATTAATTTCGAAGTTTTTGTATTATTTATATGAGCACTTCGATTATATAGTTATCTCTTTGTGACTCATTAATACTTGTAATTTTGGATACAAAGCATTCAGATATGTCGCGTCTGCGGAGATAAAGCATTCAGCTACAACTTTAATGTTATTACATGTGAATCATGTAAAGCATTCTTCAGAAGAAACGCTAATAAGGTGCCTTTATTACAAATAAAAGTTCCTAATTAGTTACTTTGCTTACTGTTTTAATATTGAGTTCTCCTCTAATTTATGTTTTAGGAGAAAGAAATTCGTTGTCCATTCAATGAACAATGCGAAATTAATGTTGTATCTCGTAGATTTTGTCAACGATGTCGACTCTCTAAATGTTTTGATGTGAGGTCTTTTTGTTTGTACATATCTACATCATTTACCTATTTTATACATACTCATTGTTTCTTGTATTTAGATAAATTATAAATCAAGCTTAGTACTGCAGTCATGAAGACAGTTTCCCTGATGGATCTCCTTATAGCCACTGTCATCTTGTTCTTAAGTGCACAGAGTTAAATATACTTAATTGGAGATTTTTACCAAAAATAGTGATTTCTCTTAATCAATTTTCTTAATAACATTCATATATACCTAATGTATACTGACATTCGATATTAATTGTAACTACCATACATATGATTCAACAATGTTCATTTTGACTAATTTTTATAGTATATTAGTGGTAGAAACGGTAAGCGCATAGTGATTAGTAATAATTTTGGGAAAACTTCTTTAAGGATTCTATATAATACTGACAGTCTCTTTTTCACGCTTATATATTTAGTATACCTCTTATCACCCTATGTTTTCTATCACTCTTCCTCAGTACTCGGATGCGAGCACATGCTATTCTGGTCCTGTTTGTGGTTTTAGTACACTGAAGATCAGTTTAAGTTAAATGCTTTTCTCTGTATAGATATCATTCAGCTATGAATTTTAGGTAGGAATGAAGAAGGAATGGATTATGTCAGATGAGGCTCGTTTGGAAAAGAAGCAGCGTGTTGAAGAAAATCGAGAAAGGAGACTTCAAGATGCTCTAGCTAGGGCAAGCGAGTCGCAAGAGATGGAGATTGGTACACATCGTGAGCGTGTAAAGAGCGAATCAAAGTTTGATGAACAACATCCAATGACTGCTAGAGATTTCGTCGTAGTTTCTGAGGATAAGTGTAGCATGTTAATGTAAGTTTAATAGAGTAAGAAAACATTTGAGTAGCTTGTTTCAAATTACTGTTTAGAGGAGCATTTACGTACTTATAAGTTTAATTGAGAATTATTCACTGTTTTAGGACTACAGAAGTATCGTCTGTAATATCTTCTTCACTTTGTCCTTCGCAGCAGTTAATTGACTCGGTGCCAACAACAGGTAAGTAAAATATCAATGTAATTTGTATAGTTACGGTGTAAGATGCAATTTTTAGCTGCTCATTCATTAGCTGATGTTAGCGCAATAACGAGTGCGACTTCTTCGATTGACGTGGATCCTACTACAACGATGAGTAGTAGTGGCTTTATTCCCCCAACTGTACCTGATTCCGGTAAATAGCTATTGTTAACCCACCGGGAAGATGGATTTCCTTTTTTTACATTAGAATAAAATGCTTAGAACTAGAAATTTGTACATTATATTTAGCTGCCAATCTTCTTCCGGTATCAGTAACTAATGCTGTTGAGTCTTCGCTTATGGCACAAGCTCAGCTAGCTGCCGCGCAGGTTCAGGTTCAAGCTGCTATTAATCACCAACAACAGCAGGTTTGGTTTACACAACTAATTCATTTGTTAAGTCTTAATGTGTTTATTGGGGTGATGATAGTAACCATATGCCAGATAGCAGCAGCAGTTGTAGCTCAACAAGTAGCTGCTCACATTGCAAGTGCAACACCAGTTCCACCGACAGTAGCGCCAACTATCGCACCCGCATTAACACAGGTTTTATATATTTTTATTACTAGTAAAGTAGTAATGAAATTACAAATACTTTTCTTTAGTCACTTCCGGCTACCATTCCTGCTCCAATTTTGGCACCATCTTTACCTCCATCGTTAGCCACTCCACCAACAGCATCACTTCTACATACCCTAAACAATCCTATCGCTCCTATAGGTTCTGATATGGTGACTATTCCCAGGGAGGTATGTGCTTATTTGATGATATTGAACTCATTCTCATTAGGTAAAATTCGAATTTCAAGGTACTGGTAAAATTAATTGAAAATAATACTCCACGCGTAGCAAATTGTACCTGTACTTGCATGTGTGGACGATATCCTCCTGGGTCTGTTATTGTTGATGAGGTTTGTTGATATTTTTCATGTATAATAGCGACCACATTCTTGAAGCACTCTTTGTTCAGACTTAATGACGTGTTTCACGAACTACGTCATCAATTTGAGTGGTCTACAAATAATCATTGTTAAATCTGAACTAGGATGATTTAATAATATGAACGCTCCTGTTCTTTATATTGGCTCAATAAATTCAGTGATTTTGAATTCATGTCAGATTTTATGATTCGATTAGTTCAGGTGACGAAAGATCTACTTGCAGCTGGTGGTAATTGTTCTTGTGAACCCAAAGATGAAGCTAAGTTAGAGACTGCAGAAGATTTCCAGGTTTCTTTTTCCTAAATGATGGCAATAATTATACTAATAGTTTGATTTTTAATATTTACTTTAGTTAAATGAAAATATTGTTTAGATGAATGGTTTGCTGCCATCAGATGATTCTAGTGTACAGTGGCTAAATGCTAGTGCTCCTACCGTTGATCCCAGTGCTGTCTTGGTGTGCTACTTACGTTTACTATTGTTTATTTCCTAAAGACATTTATCATATAGTATAGGCTTACTATGGCAAGTTATTTACCCACTATTATGTGGCGGAACATTCGAAATGTTACGTAATTCTCGGTTATTATTATAGGAAGATCGTCCTACTGGTCGTCGTGATTCCTTCTACAAAAACCCTCTTCTTGAAACCCAGATACATTCATCCAACGGTAAAGTTAGCTATCAAAAATGAACGCTTTATGTTGCATATTTAATGCATTTAGTGGATCCTGATTGTTGTTTGATGACGTCCTCGGATCATGATCGGTTGAATGATGTCATTTCTGCTAACAAAGCATGGAAAGAAGTCGATTTTAAAGAAAGGTACAGGACTACTTTTTGTTGACTATAATACATGCTTGTATGTGAGTTGTTAATGTTATAGATTTCATCGCGATGGACGTCAATATAAGCGATCGGTTGTGAGTTTAGCTGATGAGGGCATTCGTTTACTTATACGGATGTGCAAACATCTTCCAACGTTTTGTTCACTGAATAATCATGACCAAGTTATCCTTATTAAACGTTCGTTAATACAACTGTTGATATTTCAAATACATTGTTGTTCACTGTAATTAGATTAAAATAGATGCAGATTTACATTAATTCTGTTGCAGATGCTTGCATTCCTTATGTGATTATTCGTGAGGCAATCTCTTACGATCCTTCTGAAAATATGTGGTATGGGTTATCTATCGAGAGTGGACTTACTACTAGAGTGGATTCTGTGGTAGATTCGCAAGAGGACTTGCAAAAGCACAGTATACGGTACAATCCTAAGTAGATCTACATATTTAACGAAAGATGGGGCAACTAAGCTTAGATATTTTGTGGGTTCGTGAAATAAGACTAATATCGAAGCTGATTAGGCTAGCTAGCATGTCCTGTTAACCAGGAATTCTCATACTGTTAATATCAATCCATGGGAGTACGTGTTCCGTTAGCAGATTATCAGTATTATACCCAGTTGGGAATTATTCTGCTTAGTTCATTCAATTCGCTGAGGGTTTTCATTGGTGACAGTACTAATCATAATTACTAGTAATTGATAACAGTAATGTTTTAGGTTTTACTCGAATTTAAAAGAAGAACTGCGTACAAACGAGAATGTCATGCTTCTGTTCAGTGTGCTGATGGTTTTTGACGCAGATGCACCAGGCCTGCGAGACAGGGAGATTGTGAGCAAGGAATATGCTGCGTATAGTGGTTTGCTTAAAAGGTTAGTTGCATTTGTTATTCTTTTGCTTTTTTATATTTGTGCTCTATTTATTCTAGGTTACTCTTCACTATGTTCGGGCAAGACAGTGCTCGTGCAAATATGGAACAGCGTTGTTTGATTGAGAAATTACCAATGCTACGTGAGTTAGCGAATAAGACAATTAATCTAGTTCCAGAGGTGGATCCTGTTGAGCTGGATCTACTGTTACGTGAAGTGTTTGATTAACTCTCCCCTATGTTACCCATCGCGCCGATAATTGTGATGTTGTTGCACAAAATATTTTCCGCTCAAGTCACTACGTAAACCAGTTGTATAAAGTATAAATAACACGCAAAGGCCTCTTTCCATTTCATGGAGATCTTCACCTCTAACATGAAAATTGTTGACATTCTCACTTACTACAGGGAAATAATTTCTATGACAGTTCTCGCAATCATTATTTCATGTCTACTATTACTGTATCATATTGATGCACTGTGATGCCTGTTCGGTTATATCACGACACGGTAGTAATTGGTAGCCACTAGAACCTGTGATACCCACTAAGTTGGATGTAGTTGTATGTTGTTTGAAATGACTGATTTGTGCAGTTACTCATAAATTAATTCGATAATATTGACAACATCGTCATACAAAAATATCAGTTAAAAAACATTGCCACACGCTTCATAGCAGTCAGAACTTAATATTCCATCTGCAACCTATATCACTTCAGAGATTTACCGATTCGCCTATCACAAAGATTATTTCCCAGGAAATCAATGACTAAAACGACTCATTATTAGATTTATGAAAAATAAAATATCTAAAATATGTACCTACATTTATAAATTGGAAAGTTTAATGTGTACTAAATCTTGTACTCCAGAAATAGGATTCCGTGTTTTCGCTAGGACTTCAATGCGTTAAATGTCCCTAGATTGTTTAATTTTCTCCTCCACATTTTTTAGAAGTTCACGTAGTTCGCCATCAGAAAACTGCGGCTTATCCATTAGAAAAACCTTAACATATACAGACGACTTAAATGAGTCATTATCACTTAGAAAAATTACTAGTAGGAGGAAGAAGATATGAAGTGCTTTTAAACATTACCTCCGGCCCGCCACCGTATATACGTTGGAGAAGCAAAAACGTCTCCCTAGCAATTCTGATATAATTCGCCCGAGATTTAAGACGTAGAGTGCCATCTGGTGCTTTTGTGAGCAAAGCCGAATTATCTATGGCAGTAGGTGGCTCTAGAAAGGTTCAAGTTTAAGGAACAATATAAAAATTGGAAGATACCAACCTGCACATGACTCATTGATAAACCTCTCCCACGCCTGAAACCAAGTCCTATTTATAAGTGAAGGTGGTAGGTAGAATGAATAAAGTGTTTCTGAGAATCCACAATAGGTAGCGGCTCTAACCTGTTGAGAGAACTCATTTTATCATAGGATTCCAGTCTCACTGCATATTATAAACTAGTTTTACTACTAATATAAAATGAGTTAAACCCACGGAGTCTTCGACTTCACCAAACATAGCTAATTCCGCTGACCGCTTCTCTTGCAGCCAATGCCAATGTTTATTGCATACGAGACAATAATGCAATTCGCTTACTATCGGACCTCCACCAAACCTAAGTTTTTGACAAGAAAGGTATACACGAAGTGGGGGTTATTAAATATGAATAAAATATATTGGCAAATATAGTTAAATTGATAAAGAAAATACCTATTTATTAGGTATTGCCCCAATTGTGCAGGAACTGGAGTACACAAACTACTAATGTGTTCAGCTCGTCTTGGCAAAAGATGACCGTGCCGGCATAGGAAATCATAGTTTGAAACTGGCCCAGGTTGAGAAAATGTGTTCAGTCTTAGAAGCCATTCCGATGAGATATATAAGTGAGAGTTTGCCTGCGTTTACGACTGACTCGACTGTAGTGTTATAATAATACATAGCATTTAAAGTTGACATTTGTATACATGTTGGAGTCAACTTATAGCACTATTTAATTTTCGCACAAACGAAGACTATTCAGTTTGTTAGTTCACCTTAATTATAGCTTCAGGAGATATCATTTGGTGTACCCTGGATCTAGCTTCCTCACACTGAACAGATGGTCTTTTTTGATAAAATAAAACATAGGCTTCTTTCGTGAGAACATACGCAGAGTCAAGCTTTGTCACAGTAGAATCATCAAATTCGTACCTATAATCATGCGAAATACAATAATATCAATGTTTAGGGAAAAATATTTGTCCAACCAGTTTCCATCCACTTCATTTCGACAGTATGCTAGGTAGTGTCCACTTTCTGCAGTACTACCCTCATGAGTAACAAATCCACAGAGATCAAATTGACTAATATCCTCTGAGGAAGCAACAAACGGAGATAAATCCAGTCCCATTAAAGGGAAGGATACTCTGGTTGACATCTATAAAAAAAAACTGCGTATATTATTTTGATTTTAAAAAATGTACATACTTTCGAACTTGAGTAAGAATCATGGCGAAATCTCTTGATGTGGATCGAAAGAACTTCAGGGAGACGACTTACACGACACGTTTTAACACCATTTCTTAGTCTGAAACAAAGTGCGACAGTAACCAAGTAGTAATTTAAAAAATTATCTTATATACAGATTTTAACATATAAATTCTTACTTCTTACACTCATCACAAGAATACATATCATCGCCAACTAATCTATCCGGTGAAAAGAATGCAGCCAAACAATCTTCTAGAGATATAACAGGTGCTAGAAACATGGATCCCATAGAACGTAGCCAAGATAACCATGACCACCACTACAATAATAAACAAATATATCCACATGCATAAATCAATATATATAAGTAATATTCTTAATAAAAATGGTATTTTAAAAACTGACACTTTCATCATCGTGAGGAGAATCTGCACTTATCTCGCCATCGTTATGCCCATCCTGCACATACGCATACGTTCGCATTCGATTTAGTTGATCAACGGAGGGAATAGATAAAGAAAGATCCTGGAGAGCAATCATAGTAATCAAAACAAAATAAAGGATTCTCAAGAAATATTCGATTTATAATTGTTAGTAATATAATGCGTCCCGAGAAGATAACCTTATTCTTCTTCTGTTCCCAACTGTTAGATCACAAGATCTAATTTTTTCTGAGGTGAAATGTAATATGGTCCCAATTCATACTAAACAAATTTATGCAAGAAACCCATACACTTTTCAACTCGAAATTTATTATTATGGTAATGGAGCACATTCAGCGCTATGGGACTGATTGACTTGGCGTTTGTGCCAACAGCACGGACTATAAGGATGTCTTAGAACATCATTTAGCCCCCTACTTCCAATGTTCTTCAGGCGCAAAATTCACTTTCCAACAACACAATACCACCATCATGCCAGTCGAAGCAGGGTGACTTGACTTAATAACGGCATTGTGTTCATGAAGGACTAGCCATAGCGCTCTCCAGGTTTAATTCTATGGGGAACCTCTGAGCAATTCTCGTCTCGGATTCACGCCAGCTTGAGATTGTCAAGGATCTTCAGTTCGCTTAGTAGCAAAGCGTGGAATAAGATAGAAAACAGTGTCATCAAAAATATAGCTTACAGTATGCTTGAAAGCGTTTTTCAGATTATTTATAAAAGTAGTAGTTGTACTGACTATTAGTTAATTGCTTATATATAAACCAATAATGAAAACAACGAAACCTATTTTAATAAATTGAGCTATCAAAGTAAGTGATTTTGAATAAAAAGAACAAAGCGTCATTTCTGTGAAAAAGATTAAATTTAAACTGGAGACTTTCAAGGCTATTACGCCTCAGAAAAAATTAGATTAATTTAACGACTGAAAACAGAAAAAAAGGAAAAAAGGTCATCAGTTCGAGACGCACCGTATATGCATTATACCTGGAAGGTCTCAGTGGTAGTTGATACATTCTTACAAGTCAAGCATGTAACACTACTTTCTATCCACCCGTCAAATACATCTGTTACAATCGATCGCCATCTCAGTGGCTCGGCTGACGCTTTCTCTTTAAAGTATTACTTTTCGATCACACAAATTTAAAGTGCAAAGAGTAGTTCATACTTCTATCTTCAACTTCTCTATATTGAAGCTGCTCTGCCTGAGAATCAATAGACGTAGATGGAGTATCACCATCTGAACTCCAACCACTATCAGCAGTTTCGAATCTAAATTAAAACCACTGGAAAACATGACTATCTCACCTCATAATGGTTAAAATAAGGAACGCTTTAATAACATACTGGTCGCTAACATTCGAGCTAGTCGAGCTATGTCTAGTCGATATCTTGGGTGCTGGAAATTGGTATTCCTCATGAGGATATACAGGCTGACCCAACTCCCTGCAGACAAACTTAATGTAAAATAATGCAATGATTAATGCATTTAACGGGAATATAATAACGACTACATATACTAAATAATATTGCCCATAGTTGTTTCAATCAAGAAATGTAGGAAGATTTTTTCTGGTATAATTAGCTCTATAGGACTAAATAAATCTGCCCTTTTGAAGAATTATTTGTTGAAATTCGTATTGTGAACATATTAAGTGAAAATTAAAAGTAGCTGCAAACCTATGAATCAGTTCTAGAAGACATCTAATAAGCTCTTGAGAATCCTGCTGATTCCAACCGCGAAATTGAGGAAAATTGTCACGCACTCGCTAAAGTAATTGTTCTTTCTTAGAAGACAAAAATTTTTAAAGTTTAAAATGCATGATAAAACTATAAGGAGAATTAAATCATAAAAGAAAACTGTTCAAATAACATTCATATTAAAAATACTTGTGAAGAAATTAGACTAAATATAATACATATTTTACAATAATTTAATGTCCCACTGCTACAAAAAATTATATATTACGTAGGGATTTTCACGTCAACTTACTATTAATATTAATTTAGATTACATCATCAAAGTAAGAAACTTCTATCGTAAATTATTCTACTGACCGAAAGCAATGCTTTTGGAGATACGACAGGTTCACGTTGTGGGCTCCAAAGCTTTTGAATAAGGAAGGCTAATGAATTGCTGACTTGAGGTTCCCTTAGACAATAGGGTCGCAAGTCGCCCTAAAAAATTTTTTTACTTAATGATTAAAAATAAAATTGAAAATATTTTAATAACAAAATATACCTTATCACGAAAGTAATCCGAAAATGGTGGAGAGTTAGATAAGACTTGGATAGCAGCATTGAAGTAGCAGGTATTTCCCAAATTGCAAAGACCGGTAAGACCTCAAAATTGCTACTCACAGTACAGAACCAATACAGAAGAATAAAAACATATATATATATACAGTGCGCCAAAAGTTCTGGTACGGATGTCAAGTAGCATAATTTTGTAATAAAAACAGTATTCGACATGAAAATTTATCTAGGTGTTCA
>JAJAVP010000366.1:57057-82032 GCA_020740425.3 Heterorhabditis indica
TGAACACCTAGATAAATTTTCATGTCGAATACTGTTTTTATTACAAAATTATGCTACTTGACATCCGTACCAGAACTTTTGGCGCACCCGGTATATACACATTTAATTATATTAACAAAAAATACCTTCGAAACAATAAACTAAGTAGTGTAACACCAGCAGACCATATATCCAATGCAGGAGTTTGCTCATTAAACCTCAATAATATTTCGGGAGCTCGAAAACCAGGAGTACCGGCCTATAATAGTAAAATACCTATAATTATATTATAATAATTTATGAATATCCAGAAGTGATGTTATAAATGTGACTGAAGGTCAGAGAATATCCTACAACTCTGGATTCCATGACTGAGGTATGTTCCCTCTCACAAATCTTGATGAATTTCATCACCTAAAAGCAAAATATCATTTAATGTCATTACATTTCAAACCTTGTTTACATTCTTCACTGGCTTATTTCTGCATATACCACACAGTTTTGGCCTGTGGAAACAATCGCAGGATAACTTCCTTTTCTTTTCAACTATGCCATCATTTTCTCGAGTATTTCCACATATTGATAGGCGTTTAGCCACCCGCTTTTTAGGCTAAAATTTAATTATAGAATTTAATAACTAGCAGATATATTAATAGATCTCTATTAAGTAGTGATATTTCAGAAATACACACCGAAAGTAAAGTTGTTGCATTTTCTTTACTCCTTGGTGATAATGATTTAGGAGTGTATATTTGTGAGAGTCCAAAGTCGATAAGGGAATACCTATAATAAAGTCCTAAAACACATTGAAATAAGCTAAGGTGTATAACATGATACGAATACATTACAACTATAGGCATAACAAAATAACCTTTTTAATTCCCTGTTATAAAGGAAGTTAGCTGGCTTCACATCCCTATGAATAACGTTATTTCGGTGTAGGTAATCAAGAGCAATGAATAAATTTTTCATATAATCAATAATTTCCCGGTTAGATATGGTTGCCAACCATTCCTGAAATTGTTTAGCAGAGACTGTCAGTATCAGTTATTAATGTCTAATTAGAAAGGCTCGGTGCAACTAAATAACAGTATACCTTGATTGGATCATGAGGAAAATAATCCATAACGATAAAGACCCTATCACGTTCTCTGTAGGCAGCATGAATATTCATTACATTGCAAGCACCTCCTAGTTGTCGCATTATCTAAAAGACATACATTCTCATGAAAAATTTCTGCAATCCTTTAAAACAACCATAATAAATTACCCTAAGTTCCGTAGCAATATAACGTGGTTGTGATCCCCTTGTTACTTCCTTCATAGCGTATAAAGTATCCGGTTTTTTACGACATTCGACTGTATAAACTTTTCCAAACGTACCTAAAACAGCTTACAAAACTTGTTAGGCTACATAGTTATATATATTAGATAATCGCTTGTATTTACAACTAGAAAAGTTGCGAAAATAGTACACTTCGACTTTGGAAATTAGTATATATTCTACTGAAAAGTTTTAAAACTTTGTACGAATGTTTAGTCTTACCTGAACCAAGTATATCCCCTAAAACAAAATTTTCTTTAACCCATTTGCTGCTGGACGGTAACTCATCTCTATATTCACGATCAATGGTATTATCAATCATTGCGAATACACTTCATTACTGCGACCATAAGATTTTCTAGAAAAACGGGAGGAACTTTCCTAAGCATTTCAAAAGTCAACCGTCAAAAAGTAGTGAGACGATTCGTAAAAAATAAAAAATAATACTAATTAGTAATGGTAACGAGGAATGTAACCAACTAGCTTACAAAATATTGTTTCATGTAATTAGCATTTGACTTTAAATTGCTCCATAATAAATCTGAAACCTGAACAATTTTAATAGTCACGGCACGGAAAATTACAGTACTATTTGTTAGTGGTAGTCTTAAAAATTCATTTTTAAACTATTTGAGTAGGTAAGATCAGTGATGCTTGTTTTCTTGTATAAGTATTTTATTTTTAGTAGTAGAGGACAGTTTTTAATTATTATAATTGTATGATATTGCTATTTTAGCAGCCGTAAATTGTTATATTTTTGGTCTGCAATAGTGTTTCCATGGTGAGAGTGGAGATAATAATTGGAAATTAACTATTAAGGAATTTTAAAATGTACTAGCCACGTTGATTTTGTCATGATTGACAGATTTCGATAACTTCTTCAATGAGTTATCGCATACTTTCGGAACTTGACTTTGGATATATAGTAAAATCTATATCGTTCTAAATTATAAATAGTCTAAAATTGTTATGTTCTTCATGAATATTGTTTTTTACTAGTTTTATTGTAGGTAATCATGTCGGCCGAACTAACCTGGCAGATAATCCGTAATAACAGTTGCTTTCTACGTCGCCAGAGAGGAGTGCAAAAACTTTTCTCAGTTGAGCCCTTTAATCTAAAGGGTGTAAATAGTCCTCGTTACAATGGACTAGTTAACAAAAAAGCAATGGATGTCTGCGCTGCTACCGATGGGAAAGGTGTCGTTGTTTCCGTTAAAAAACCAAGTGAGTTCTTTCTATTGTAAATGTGTATTGTCGTTTTAGTGACTAAGAAGTAAGTCTACTTATATAGTGTAGCAGTATCTATTTTGCCTTCCAAAGTTGGAGTTAGTCGCAAGATTGCGGTAAAGTTGCTAGCAACTGGTAGTGATCTTATAACTTAATTGTATAATAATTCTCTATTATAATGGGACATTTCTGATATTAAGATTAACGCTCAATTATATCTATTTTCAGGAAAGACTGGACTTCCTGCCAAGAGTTCTAATACTGTCATTCTCCGTAAGAAAGAGCTTAGGTCTATCAAAAATATTGCAAAGTCTAATGGATTGGCAGCGTTTTATAAGGTAAGTACGAACATGACGTAGAGTATGATAATCAGAGGATGTGAAGGATAGTGTCATAATTACGATGAGTGTTTACGCATAACGTTTGCACTGTCCTATACGCGGCTCGCTAGTTCGTTGCGCTCGGCGGTTAATGAGTGGTGTGCAAGCCCCGCCCAGTGTGTCGATTTCAGCTGGCCCAGAGACGTGCCTCAGCCATCATTCGCTCCCAGAGGCCTAAATCCAAGAAGTACGTCAAGAAGATAGAGGCCTAAATTGTTTGCTGTTATCAGTTACCGAAATGAATATGTTCATATAATGGTATATTATGCTGTTACTACTGTTATTTTCAATACGGGCTGAGTCATGTGATATTCAGAATTATTCCACTGCAACTTGTGGCACGATTCGAGATTTCTATGCTCTTAACATCTCAGGACAACTGGAAGTTTTGCGCCTGCGTAGTTGTCCACCTGATAATCATTTAGTCTCATCTAAGCTAAGTGTACTGAAATTGGAATGTAACGATTCACAGTTGCCATTATTTTTTCTGTCTGAACTCCCTGCTCTTAAAGAGATCTTAGTTTCTCCTTGCGAGGTGTCTGTGATTCCTTGGCAGAGTGTTTATATATCATCACCCATATCAATACCTTCACTAAATGTGTCTCAGTGCCCCTTGGACTGTTCCTGTCCTAACTTATGGCTGTCTTCTTCGATGATTGGGTTAACATCACCCACTCGCTCAATATTGCCACCACTTTCGATTACTCTTCCGTCACAGTACCATTGCGCTACTAATTGTACTTGGGGTCGACTTCAGTCGCCATCGTCGGTGGATGTTCGTGTTGGAGAGCGGATTCATATTGATATTAAGATCATTGGAGTAACAGGAGTTGTCATAGAGAACAGGTATGTCTTAAAAAGAGTTATGGAAGCTTTATTTTAGTGGTATGAGGTACATATCATAGTTCATTTTGTCAAATAATTATACTTCTGCAATGATGTAGGTATTTACTGTAATTTTTTATTTTGCCAATGTGCCATTATGCCTTGTACGGAATAGTGGAGCTATGTTAGAAAGGAAAATTATCAATATCCCACACCCGACTGGAAATCTGAATTAGAATTATGTAGTGTGTTACGTCAAGTGAACTTATATTTACATATAAAAGGTTTATTAAGAATAGTTATAGATTTTAACATGTATCTAGATTTGTCAGATGAGTATATCTAAATTAGCATTAATATCAGGTTAACCGTATTTTGAGTGTTTGATATAAGTTACTTCAGGAAGTATTTCAAGTGGCATTTATGGAGTGAAGAACACCATTTCACAGAGATTATTTCCACTAATAGATTGCAACTTTTGGTCGAAAATGCAACTAGTGATGTATTGGGCACTGTATTTGTTGTGTGCTGGCACTGTCAGCAACCGTTGCATACAAAAATTGAGGTTGGTCGAGGAGTTCTTTGCTAAAAAATTATTTTGGTTGTGTTTGTTATTTATTTCAGTAAATTTATTTTCAAGACAGGATTTTTAGTAGTACTTCATTTTGAATCCTTCAGATTTAGTACGATATTGGCGCATCCGTTTTGTTTTTCGTGCTTCTCCGGGTGCTTTATCTTTCCCAATCAGATTATCTTCATTTTGTTACTATAGCAACCTGTGGTATCAACTTCCTTGTGTGAACTAACGATGATTTTAACATGCTTTTTTTCTACATGTTTTTCTTGAAACTAATTTTTAGTCGGGTGTAACAGTTTAGCTGCTTGCTAATTATTTTGTACAAATTATTGCATTACATGATCTACGCAAGATATATTCTAAAGGTACATTTTAGGATTATCTGTGGTTATGTAAGCTATTGGTTATATATGATATTGATCTCTATAACTGATTTCTGTCGTAGTCTGATTATGTGGAGCAAAGTAGGCAGATCACCTAGGCAACTTGAAATAACAGTATGAAATGACAGCATCGGGTGTCGTTAAGCAACGATAAGCAAAATCTGGACTGTATTCATAGAAAAATGATCGCATCCATTAAGAATAAAAAGAATTCAGCGGACATACATTTTGTGTTGAAATTTTTTATTAGTGTTGTTGATAAAATATACTAATAATTGGTTCTCATGTCAGTATTGGTTTATATTCCAAGAATATATTCGCGTTCAGTGTTTAATTCTTAATATGGAAAAAAATTAGTATAAAATACTACTGCTACAGTTGCCCTAGTTAGAGGATTAGAATATGGGGATGGGAACAATCTGTTTTAATTGTTTAATTAAATTGATTTCATGCTAAAGAATGTACAGTTCTGCCATTCCATTTCGCGTGAAATATGCTAATTTTTGGACGCTAGTTAAAAATATACATAACTGGGCGACCTATGTCAAGTGTATTAAATATAGAGAGCCACGTAGAAAACACTACTGCTACTGATAGTTGAGTTCCTCAAGTCGTTAGTAAAAGCATAATTTTGAGGCACTGGTGTAATTTGAGATATCTCGTGTATACACATGTGATGAGGTTACTAATTCAGTATATTTACATCACTAAATTATATGATTAATGACGAATGCTATTTATTATTATCAATCATGTAGGATCAAACTAAATGGATAAGTTAATAGGTGTTTTTTGGATGTTTTTTAAACATTACTGTACTTTTTATGTTTTTTAAGTTGTTCACTAACTACGAATATTTGTTTTCGTGCTATTAGAAAAGAATGAACTTTTTTGTGAGCCCCAGTTTTTCGAGCAAGTTTAGTACAAAATTTATTGATTCAATAGGATCAACCATATATTAAAATTACCTTAAATAGTTCTTTTCTGATGCTAATCCGATCTCAAAGTTGTGTTATATATTTTCCTTATGAGAACTTTTTTTGCAGATTCGTATTCTTTCGTCTCTTCGTGCAACTCTCGAAGAATTAGATGATTCTGAAGTTCTTGTCGTTTCTGGGTATCCCCTTGATGATTTAAATCTCACGATTTCCAAGGCTGATGGTACCGAAACTACGGAGGAGACACATAGTTTGCAGGATCGTGAGCAAACGAAATACTGGAATAGCCTTATTGTTAGACCAGATCCAGGGTTCGAACCTAGTATTTTCAAAAATCTAATAACTTTGTTTTTATAAGTCTTTGCTTACTATATGGAAACCATATCAGTGTTTTTAGACATTTAAGCGCTTCAAATCGAATATTCAATTTTTACTTCATTTTCAGTCATTCGCAGTTCCATCGTCGAATATTCTCGGTCTATACCCTTGCGTGTTCTGCTTGTCCAGTTGATCATTTAGCCGGAAACTACACTTTTACTGTTTGTTCACCTACAAATTGTTTTTCTGTGCATAACTACATTGATCATCTTGGTAATCAAGTAAGATTTTATTATAAATCAAAAATCTTTTTATTATGGTTAACTTTACAATAATACAATACGATAAATCGAAAATTCTTTACTCTGATATAAAGGCGTAATGACTATTAAAGTACAGGAATTATGAAGTATTTTAAGTCATATTTAAGAAGTTTTTTCTTGTTGTAAATTTTACATTTCAGTCTGAAGTAAACTTACATGAAGCAGTCTTTCCTTCGAAACATTCTATTTTGTTCTGGGTATATACTCTTTCACTGACAACCACTATTATTCTAACACTATGTAGTCTACTTGTTCTCAGACTTCGGCTTGTGCAGCGATGCTACTTAAAGGTAAATTATAGAGATATCCGCTTCAAGGCTGATTAAAATTACTGCTTATATTAAGTAATGAAATATTTATAAATTGAATGTTGCTTTTTTAAAGTTACTAGTGTTACGCAAACGAACATGGAGCGATCAAGTTGATTCTTCCAGAAGGGCAAGCAGAGCAACAGAAGAAACCTTACTTAGACTAGGTGAGTTAAATTTATTGACTCTATGAAGCGATATAGGCTACAAAAATGAAGATAGTCACAGAAAATTATATGTATATATATATATATATATATACGGTGCGTCTTGAACTGATGACCTTTTTTTCCTTTTTTCCTGTTTTCAGTCGTTAAATTAATCTAATTTTTTCTGAGGCGTAATAGCCTTGAAAGTCTCCAGTTTAAATTTAATCTTTTTCACAAAAATGACGCTTTGTTCTTTTTATTCAAAATCACTTACTTTGATAGCTCAATTTATTAAAATAGGTTTCGTTGTTTTCATTATTGGTTTATATATAAGCAATTAACTAATAGTCAGTACAACTACTACTTTTATAAATAATCTGAAAAACGCTTATGGGAAACCATTGTATAATTTATTTTCCACTAATAATGTTTAAATATCTCATATATTTCAGAAGAGCGATCTTCCCTTTCTTCATCTGATTATTCGGGTCAAATCATTCCATTTATTCAAATGGGAAATATCAAAATACATGAAAGGATTGGCAAGGTTTGTTTAAGTTTATTTGTACCCATGTGGTTATTATTGAGTCTATGTGAATAGGGTATATTATTTTAATTGCATATTAGGTTTCTATTTTCGCCCTATATGTTTTAATGAAATAATAATTTTAGAAAAAGTTCGTTGGACACTAGTTAAACAAACCATGAATTGTAATTGTATTTTAGCTATCAAATGTAAATAATCTAGTATTTATCTAATATGTTACTATTTTAAAGCGAAGACTTCAAAATTTAAGGGTGCTTTTGGAGAAGTGTATTGTGGTTCTTGGGAGAAAATTGGTGCTCGATCAGTTGCTGTTAAGACTATTCCCGAAGCGGATGAAGATGTAGAGAAAGAGGTAATAGTTAGTTCACTAACAGTTGTATCATTTTTTTAGTGAATTCTCTATTTTATAGATATGGAATTGCGAGGTATGGTTTCTGCTGAAAGATAACATTTTGTACGAAATAATAAAACGCTAATTTCTAGGCTATCGTTCTTTCACGCCTTGATCATCCAAACATTGTCCGATTATACGGAATGACAAGAGATGGATCGCGCCTCTTGCTGGTGTTTGAAATGATGAACTTAGGTGATATAACTTCGGTTTCTATTTTAATAAATTCAATTTTTGTCTAATTTAAGGAGATCTCCGTTCTTTCCTGCGTGCACGTGCTCCGCAGGCATCAAATTATTCCCAGTTCCCTCCTGCTCTAGTTGAATCGGAACTTAAGAACATTATTCGAGAGGTCATATAAAAGCAAATAATTCATTGCAATAGTTTTATGTTATTTTTTGTTAGGCGTTTTCTTACTTAGTGTATAACATTGTTTATGTCTACTCAAAAAAAGAAAATTAACAAGTTTATTGGTATTTTCAGATAGTTAAAGGCGTTTGCTATCTGGTAGCTCAGCAAGTTGTTCACCGCGATTTAGCTGCTCGTAACTGTCTTGTTCAGGGTGAGAGTGATTTACGGTGCTGCCTACCTAGTCAAAGACCGCCAATTAGAGTCAAGGTTTATACAAAATATATTTTGGTTTTGCATTAGAGTGCTATTTTTATTTTCTTCACTTTTTTGTTTAGATATCTGATTTTGGTATGTCTCGTCGATTGTATGGTCAGTGTGACTATTATAAAATGCAGCGTCATTCATTGCTTCCTGTTCGTTGGTTACCACCAGAGGCAATTAACGACCATAAATTCAGCTATATGAGTGATATATGGTAATTACTTCTGCATTATAATATATTCTTATTCTAAACAGTCGTCATTAATTGGGTTTTCTTAGGTCTCTGGGTGTAACAATGTGGGAGGTTTTCAGTTATGGTCAAATTCCATTTGCCGAACTGACAAATCACGAAATGGTTTCATATGCAATGGCAGGTATGCAATTTCAAAATAATGTCGTATTTGTACTATTTAGTTTTATCTTGTAAAATTGACTTATTATTTATCAATTATTGGAAATATCCAAGCATAACGCTATTATGTGTTGTTTAAATACTAAAATTATTAATTATATCCGTTCATACGTCATCTTGTAATCTTGGTGACGAAAGAAACTATTTGGGCTATTTTCTTTGACTTGATTTTATTTGAAATGGTCCCGAATTCATCTATTTGGGATTTTTCACAACTAGTTATTAGCACCTCTATGGCAAGATTATTCTCACTATCAACTATAAAGTATTATAACTATTTAAATATTGAAGAAAGTTGTTTTCATCTAGTAATCTATAGATAATTTTTCCTTTTAGGAAAATTTTTAAATTGGCCGATGTTGCGTGATTTTTAATGAGTGGGTAACTATATGAACTGAAATATGGAAGTTCAATTGGTGAAAGCTTCATGTCACTCGTTTTCAGGAATGCGTCCGCCTCGTCCTCGTTTTTGTCCCCAGGGAGCCTATGATTTAATGCAAAAATGTTGGGCAAGTGAGCCTGATAAGAGAGTCACGGCTGAGGATATTCTGCTTGATCCCTGTCTTGAGACGCAAACCAACGATAATCCGGTCGAATAGTTATCTTTGTTGATGAAAATATCACAAATATTATATTAATTTTACTAATGAATAGATTAACATGTAAAATGGTAATATCGCTGTAAACTTTAAATGGAGTGTATACTATAAATTCTATTTATCTTAGTGAATTTGCTAGTAATTATACTGCTCATTAGCTAGATACAATTGTCTCAATTGTCTTCATCTTCCATCCATGTGTTGTGTCTAATTTTCTCATCGTATGGGAATCGGGTTATATTTGTCCCTTTTATTTCATTCTATCATATCTCAGACTTCATATCGACAAGTGCTATAAATATTGATAACAAAATGTCGCATTATTAATGTAAGATTGATTGGGGTAAAGGAACAGGATATTTTTCTAATATTTTATGACCTAGTGTCATCTAAATGCATAAACCGAACAAATCTGGAAGAGGTTAGGTTGTCCAAGTCTTGTCTAAAATGTGTCTAGTATTGTTATGGGTAATATGCATCGTAAATAGGGTTCTTTAATTTCCTTCTAGCAATATTCCTACAATGATTGATAGATGATGTCGTAAGTTGTACTCGGAAGTTTTATATCTGAAAGATTTGTAGCTACTTTATTTTAGGGTCTATTATTTAATAATGGAAGATTGCGAAGACAATAGATGAACACCAAAGCGAGTTCTGAAATTGGTGTATAAGCGTCGTTAAAACGCCTTAAAAGACAAGTTTTCATTAAATTAGGGAAGTATTTTTTTTACTTATAAGTAGTAATGTGTTGCCAGCTATAATCACCAACGTTACTATAGAAGAACTTAGCGGATCCATCGCAGTCGGTGTCCCACATACATTGTGACATCACACTAGAAAATTAGATATTTTGTCATAGGTAACTGTATTCTTTCTAATGACGAAATTAAACTAACTTCACTCCTTGCCCACGTTGTACTCCAATCATAACTTGAATAATATATTTGTAATTTGGGAATGAAAGAGCTAGAATAGTGAATACATTGGAGAAAAACAGAAAACTCCAAATGAATTTAATTTCAAACCTTTCAGTTTATTACGCACTTCCACCATTATTTTTATGGAAAGTTCTTCAACTGTCTCTTCTTCATATTGTTGACCTGAGAGGATTTCCTCCATTGTTTCACGAAGGATTATTTCGCCATGTGATGATCGGAATCTGCATTACTCGAATACTGTGATTGTGAGATTAACAATACCTCTGAAAATCTACTTTGCTAATTTCAAAATACTCATTCTTTCAATAAATAATAGCTACAAACTATAAAGTAAAAACTAAACATCTGGTCTTACTTTTGACTTTGATTAGGTCGTAATATAAAATTTCTCTCTACCATAGCGGATTTGAGTAGGTTGTATATGAAGAACAAGAAGAATATTTCTACTTGTGATTTGTTGTCATGGATACCATGGAGCTATGTAACCAAACGACGATTTGGAGGGTAAGTTTAAATCACGAAAAGCAAAATTAGAATGATGAAGAGAAAAAAGTGGTTACTTTAAGCTAAGTAAAGTATTATTGTTATTATTATCATTATTACTCCAATGAAATGGACGCACAGGTTAAGAATTAAACCACAAAGTGGATTGTAATATGTTGCTATAATATACGATATTTATCATGCTATTTCAGTACTTTTCTAGAACCATATTTCATTTAAGTTTCTTGGGGAGAAATTAATTGAAAGTGGTGTATTAATTAATGGGACCATTGAGTATTCTGTGGTGATCCATATTTAATAGATAAGTTCTCTTACTCTGAACAGATGAGTAATATTTTTCCTGATGGATTCCTATTACTATTTCCTGTCGTCAATTCTATATTACTGTATTTAGTGATCCCTTTTAATACACTTGATTCTACTCTATGGCTGGACTTGTTATTTGTGAAAGAAGAAAAATAAGTTAAAAAGGAATTAATGTAGGGTATAGTGCAATAAGAGCCGAACAAAGAAGATAAACCTTATTTCTTAATATATTGTTGTTATTAATGCATTTTGCACTGCTAGATGAGTCATTAATTAGTAGTTTGACTGCAACAAAATATGATTACAGGCATTTTATTTATATTATATTTCTTCAATCATATATAGATTTATAATGTGGTAGTGAACTCAACAATATAACTAAATAGGAAAAATTTCAACGAAATTTATTCAGAGCTTCGAATTTGTCTCTTCAATCAAACTATCTCTTCTTTTCGGGCACTTCGAATAGATAATTTATATCACTAACAATTCTATGTATTAAAAACTACATTAATATAGCGCATTAGGCTTTATAAAGTTCACGCTGGAAATATAGTGGCAGAAAATATATCAGCGAATTTTCATAAAATCAAATATCCTAAATTGAATCTGATTTTGGATTGAAAACAGTCGGTGATGTCGTCCTTAGAGACCCCTGGTATCTTCTGATTGCGCTTCATTGAAAAACCCAAGAATGGTTGAACATTGATAGTTAGTATTTTACCATTCCAAATATTTTCGATGAATCTAAAGAAGCTATTCTATTTTAATCTTTAGATGTTTATTAGTTATTCTATATTCTTTATTCTCTAGCTTTGAGGGAGTTACGTTGTCATTTCCCCACTTTTAATAGCTTTTTACTTTTTTGTTCTTTTCTTTCCGCCCACGATACTCATTAGCCCAATTCGTTGCATCTCATCCATTACCTTCGTTACCCCTTAGGAAAACGTTCCTAGATATGTTTTCCGTTTGAGATTTTTCTACAATCTGCCCGATTTTACCTTCTTTTATTTGGATTAAATATCCTGCTATTCAGATTTACTGCTTACTGCGTTCTCATTACATTTACATTGTCAGAATTTGGGCAGACAAATAATTAGATTATTCACTAGTTAGTACTTTTCATTCTAATGTAGCATAAGGACTTACAAAATTGCTTCCAAGGCTTCCAATTATTCTCATCAACACTAAAACAGCTTTTATAATGTTTATACGCAATTAAGAAAATTTCAGGACATTTGAAAACTTGAAACCAAAATTATAGGAGATCGAAATGGAGTTTCCAGAAAACTAAAAATGTTATAACGTACAGAAAGCCAGTCTTGACATTTTTTAGACTGAAGTTGGAATAAGTAAGCTCCAAATTTTACTCACTTGATAAAAAACAAGTGACATGAAGTTGGCCAAAATACTGATAAAATATATTTTTACTTTTTATTTACGTTCATTTTCAAAAGTAGGACAGTAGTACGAAGGGCTGTCGAAGCTGATATATGGTAGGTACTGAACAGAGCCTAAACTAAGGACAATATATACCGTTAATACAGCCATGCAATTATGCCTCATTGTTGTGAGTCTCTATATTCGAATAATAAAAGGTAAATTCTAACGTTGAGTTCAACGGACGATATCGCTCATTCAACCACAAAAATTGAAGAAAACTAGTATATCAACAACATTATATGTAGTTTTACGTTTCTCTTGGCAACCTAGTGTTCTTTCAATAAATATTCGGTTGCAATATATTTAAGTTTTTGCTTTAAAAATCAATTGAAAATAATTAATTATGGTGCTTTATCTGTAAAATTTGTAAGTGCTGGACGCAGCTTCAAACACTTACAACATGCAGTAAATTGATTGAATATCTAAGATTTTAAATACAATAGCGCCTCAGCTCCAAATCTAATTCTCTATCTACCTTAAAGTCACAACATCTAATCTCTTCCTGGTTGTAAACTATTCTCTGACCCAAAATCATCTTAGACAGATAGTAAATATTAATCATGTAGCTATTAGAAAATTACTTACTCATTTCTAATTTACTATCATCCGCTAGATATGTTGAAACTAATAGGCAAATTTTCATCTTATATTTAGGAAAAAACTGTTTATTTTGTAATATGCCTAAACTTAACTATGAAGGAAAATAAAATCAATATTAAATGAAAGTACCAATTCTTTTGATAGCCTTAGAACTATTTTAAGTTGTATGCCTAATTTCTAACCTAGTGAGGATATGTTCATTTTTCGAAGAGCTTAAATCAGTAGTATTTCATGATACTCATTCTCATTCTTTAAAAATTACACATTTAAACAATAATCTTACTAAATTAATAAAATATCTCTACATGTAGAAATAATTTAATAGCTTACAACTTTCTTGTATTTGCATGTTTGGGAAATGAATAAATAATAATAATGTAGTGATTCTTTGAAAAAGATTAAAAGCAATAATACTGTTTTGGAGTACTCGTCATCTTTCCTTTCTCAAACTAATATTGTTAATATTCGCATAATACAATTTACTTAAATAGTTCATCTTCCGTATTTGTCCACCTAATTCTCCATCTCTATCCTTTCTTTATTAAATTTACATTTCATATTAACCACTAACTTAATACACTTTTCGGTTTTCACAATTTCTTTCCAAGTTCACTCTCACTTTTCTTCAGAAGGATTTTATTCCTATCCCCTGTTCCTTTAATTCACTGAACTGATACGCTGTCCCATCCTTCTCCAGATGATCTCTCGAGCTCTGGCCCCTCTAGCTCTACTTCTAACTGTCTTTGTACTCACACAAGCACAAGACAACAGGGCAGCAGTGAGTTAGGGAGACATTTGAAATTGAACAGCGGCAAAAAAAAAACTAGCTTTATGACTAAGAATCAAATATTTACCTTAAGCGTAGTGCTACTCTTCGGTTCGAGGTGTTTGGAAGGGTTCCATATCCTTCAGTATACAGGTACCATGGGTTAAAACAGGTAAGGTCTAAAGATATTTCGTTTCCAATTTTTATTATTGCTGGGTATACATTAACGAGCACAAAATAATATTTTCCAAATCATAAGTTGAAATAACTGAAACATCCCATCTTTTGAAAAATTGACAGATTAGTCTATAAATAAAATTCTTTTGTAACTTTTGTTGAGATTTTGCTAAGGTTAATAATAAATTCTGAAGCCAATAGTATGTTATTTAAATTTTCTCCTTTCCTTTTATCTAAGTGTATCATTGACTTTTGTTTGCTGGTTTATCTTCCAACCGTTTAAACGAAAAATAATGTAAAATGTCATTAGACTGCTGTGAAATAATTCATCTAGCCTGTGCAAACAGATCGTAAAATGAACAAAAGGTGCATACGCTTGAGCTATAGGGTCAATAGCAGCTCCAAAAACCACTTACAAAAGGGATATCCGAAAAAATTTTGATGAAAGAAACAGCACATAAAAGATCTAATAATTACGTTACAAAATTCACAGAGACGGTTTTCTATTTGTTTTAACATTTTTTTTCAGTCACCGCTTCTAATTAATAAACGGAACAACGCCGAGGTAGTCAACCACATCCTGAAGAACTTCGGTACACTTGATAGACTGGGAGATGTTGGAAAGTAGGTAGCCGTCATCACACCGCATTAATCCCATCAATTTCGCATCACGTAAGAACACAAACAACCTAGCCCCTTCCAAGTCAATATCTCGATCTCCTTTGAGATATGTAATGAATATTATGTAGTTTACATACTCGTTTATAACCACGCTCCTAAACATGAAGCAAGTTACCCATAATTTAGGAGTAGAAGAATGGTTTAATACCTACCAATAGCAATCCTACAATTAGAAATATAAAACAAGATTTACATGAATACCAGTTAACATGTTTTCTAAACTCTACAAACGATGTTAAAATTAAATATTCATACCTGTAACAAAGCAACAGAATAATGAAGAGCACGACAGCCGTATAATTGTCCCCGTTACTCATATTTATTATTTTAATTATAAACAGAGTACCAGAGAAGAAATTGTCGTATACATAAACGCTATTTATAGCATTATAACTAAAGACAAAATGAACACGGAAGTTAACATAAAAGCATGAGTGAACAAAAGTATTAAAGGAGAAAAATAACAAGTGATAATGATATTCACTGTACAGTTTGTCTTAACTGGTTTCGCAATTCTATCACTTTTTCTCTGTCATCTGCAGGTAACAACGCGATCTCTGCTTCTGTTAAACGTAACACCTGCACCAAAAGTTCTGCATTGTGTTGTTCATCTGCTGATATTTCGGGCTATAACACGTCAAAGCTATTGTTTTTAAATTTGAAAACCAAATACATAATTTAAGCAGACTGACTTGAGTGGTTTGTGGCATATGCCTGCTATATCCTGGTGGAGCCATAGAATGGGAAGACGGCGGAGGATGAACAAATTGGCTGGACATTGGTTGATGGGCTTGAATTATAAAACTAGTCATAAAATGTAATATGAGTAAATACCTTAATGATAGAATGAGTTATGTATAAAATATACCAGCAGTAATCTTGAAAAGTGGTATATTTGAATGCATAATTAAACTTACGTGGTGGAACTGCGAAGGCAGTTTGATGAAACGGTGCAGATTGAGCCGGAGTCTCGCGATGTAACATAGCGATTGCCACCTGTGGATCTACAATACGCATCACCACTTGTGCCTATAATAGTCATCCGTTAATCTCAATAGTTATCGATTCTACCTATAACGATATTTAATCTTCATTCCTGAGTAGAAAATTACATCCACTATACATAAAAATGTATTGGAAATGACCTAACCAGTAAATATTCTCATTTCAATATACAATAGAATATGCACATATATTCGACAGAAGTCAAGTCGTTTTAGAATACCTGCAACAAAGCATAAGCAAGCTGAGGGTTTTGAATAAGCATATTCTTTGCCTCAGTAGCGTTTGTTCGAACAACTTCTTTCATCTGCTTCATCAACTCAAACATCTTTTCTGGAGGTAATGATGCAACTGAACGCGAAATTGCCTAAAACATATTTGTAAAATATCCGAAAAAACATAAGGTACGATAATACCTCAGGCGCTTTCCCTGGTTCAGGTTCAGGTCCATATGGACTTTCCTCTTGCTGTGCACCTAGTGCTGCTTGCAATTGTTGTATCTCATCTGCACTTCTTTCTCCACCTGCAGCACTATCAACGCGTAACTGGCGCCCATTCAATTCATACCTATAGATAATTAATGTAGACAATGGTTGTTATAAAAACAGGCCAAACGTATGAAAAATTAGAAATTGATCAGTATAAGAAGTAATTTTGAGTTATAGATTTTACCCACTCACCCATTAAGATTACGTATTGCTAATTCCGCAGTTTGTACATCAGGAAATTCAATAAACCCATAACCTTTTGGCTTCCCTGTCTCACGGTCATGAACCATTTTCATATGAAGTACTTGACCCACCTAAAATTCGTTTAAATAATCATAAACAACAAATTACACTCAATCTTATAGGGCACCACGTACCTTAGAAAAGATCTGCCGTATATTTTCCTCCGGTACTTCATAAGATATATTCCCAACTGAAAAACTTCATAGATAAAGGCGGTAACTTTAATTATACATAGCAAATATCTCATCATAGAATAACACCTAGCATTTGTTACATAAACTACTTATAATTTGATTCGATACTCTAAATATACCGTTGATTCAACAATACCAATAGCTACCACTCACCGAAAACAGATCGTTGGGAACGATCCACTTGACTAATTGTTTGCTGTTTGAAACTCATATCACCTTTAATTTAAAAGATTGGGATTTTAATAGATCAGTATATTCAAGATATGAATTGAAGTACTGCGTCACGACAATGTACGCGGTTATAATTAGTATTAGAGCACATTTTACATTTTCTTTACGTAGAAGTAGTTTGCTAGTTCTTTTAGTAAAGCAAAATAAATTTTGGTTGTTTATTGTGAGTTTTTATAACTAATACAATTTTAAATGCTTCCCACAAATTGTGCTAAAAACAGTAATATTTTGAATGCTTACATTATAATTAAAGGGGTGATATTCGTTTCTAAAATTGTATGTTACAGTCATGTTTATATTTTGTGGGCTCATTCATATCAGTCTAGTAATTGAAAACCACGTTTTTATATAAAAATATTCATGTAATTATTCATTTTTCTACTATAATTATGAGACTTGTAGATCACCCGTAATCATTTTTTGAGGGATAAATGTCAAAATTATGTTAGACGAATCTGAAAGTTAGATGAGGATTTCGAGTGATAGCAAGAGAATGAGAGAAACTTCAGTTTTCACATTTTATCTGTTTACTGTTTGCCCTAAAATATTGCATATGAGATTTATGTATTATTGTTTTGTAAACAAGGAAAGACTAAGAGTATTTTGTGAACATTTCTTTTAATATCAACTAGATATAATTCCGTTCGATACTATTATTGTGAATTGTTAAAAGGTTAGTACTCAGTTATGCTATAGCATCTATTTCCGATTTTAATGCTTATCCGTTCATATTTACCTTGAAATAAGTGTTTGGTATTTCGTACTAACTTTTTTTAAAGACAAAAATGTAGTTTGGCATTAAATTCTAGAAGTGAAATTCAATTTAATTGCACATTTCTTAGGTCTTTTGCAACTCTTATTTATAGTTATGGGCGAAGGAGCTACTGAAGTTTTTCCTGGTAGATCTCTGTCATATTCTGGTCAAAATACTACTAAGGAATATGGAATAGAAGCGTATTGTGAGCAGCTTCGCAAATGGGTACCTCACTATTAACAAGTTTAATTATTTAATATCAAATAAATTACCAAAGCTAATGTTTTTTTTTATATGTTCGATACACAATGTTGGTATGCATATCATCATCAGAACGTTATTAACTGGACAATAAACCAGCAATATGGTTATACACTTGGACAATTCTTGGTTTGTCAAGATTGAATTTATGTAAAAATTTTAATAGATCTTTATTTAGCTCCTATATGCTTACAAGATTTATGATTCACACAATAAATCCCTACCACTTAATATTTGACCATCTGTTCATTGGAACGACTATTGAATTTTTAAAATTCCAGCAAATGGGGAACCACTCAAATAACGAAACTATTGAAAGCATTACTGTTATCCAACAGCCTAATGGACAAAGAGTCATGTCTGGCAGATTTAGGTATTTTAGGCTTTATTGCCAAATTGTCCAAGACCTTTAAGGGTTGTGATTAGTTTACTACTTCTTTTACGTTTTGCAACAAACAATCACCTTTAGAAAAAAAGTTATGATAAGAGGAATAAAGAGGTTGACAGTCATTATAAAATATAACAGTGGAAGTTTTATTATATTTAAGATCCTCATATTTCTGGCCTTTTGAAACCTTATTGCTCACATATATGCATTCTATCTCTTTAAGATTATATTAAACCGATTGCATTTATCTTGTTCACAAATACTGAATTGTCATGCTATTTTTGGTTCATGCTTTTCATTGCAGATATGCCTCATATGTTCGAAGGTTCATGGCTGAATTAATCGACTTCATATTTGCATTTGTAATAAAGTTATTGGTAGTATATTCTCTAGTGGAATTAGAGTTCATGTACGTCCCTATATTTTTAAAATGCAAATTTTTGCTATTTATCAATAATCACTATATATTAAAGTGACATTACACGTTTCGACAAACTTCTCAGCAATGAAGTCGATCTGCAAACACTGGTTGATGTAACTCAGGAACTGTTTCCGCTTGAGATCCTCGGAAAACTTGTCTGCAGTATCCTTGAGGTTATTCCAATATTTTATATTATGTAAAGTTACATTTGTTTCAACTTTCAGTATTTTTTCTTATCATTTATTATTTAAGGCGTCGTGTATATCACATGGAATAAGTGGATTGCGCTTTGGTTGCACACCTGGCAAGTATTTGCTTGGTATACGGGTCATTGGATGCACATCAGTAGCCTCAATTTCTGGTGGTTCTCCGGAATATATACAAGTCACTGGTCCTATTACTGTTCCATTTAAATAGTTCGTTTCTTTTTCTATTTTGCTAATTTTTTTAAAAGGAACATTGTTACATTTTCCTACTATTGTTTTAGTGCTTTACTACGGTCGCTGCTTAAAAATCTTCTCGTCAATTCTCTCGTTCCCTTCAGTTCAGTTGCATTTGCATTTAGCCATAACCGTTCTCTCTATGATATTGCCGCTAAGACTATTGTCGTATACTTCTAATCTTAATATAGTCGTTATCATATTAATCTATAGTCAGTCCGAAGCGAACATATATATTTGTAGAAATTTTGAAAACCAGTTTACTTCATGAAGTGTGTTTTATACGATTGATGTGTTCTCTAACCAATATTACTAATATGTGAAGCGCTGTATACTTGATTTTTTTTACGAGTATCTGTTGCTCTTTTCCTTTAATTTCCTTTGGTTCGTTTAAGAAGTATTCATTTACAAGTTTGGATAAATTGTACACATTGTTTTTTCACCGAAAAAAAAAATTATTTTTGACTGTTAGATAAACTAGATGTACACTACTGACGGCTTGTAATTTCAAGCCACCCACTATCACGTAGGTTGGTTACTACAACTTTGAGTAGCCTTACCTTAGGAGTAATTTTTATCTAAGGTTTTTGCATCCATTTGTTATCTCTTGGCAGTGTCCTGATCTTTTTTATTAAGACATTTTGCGTGTTGTACATCGATGGGGTGGCTACCATGCCGAAGGTCGCAAAGGAGAGAGAGCGTGATTTGGCAGAGAGCACAGACGGTCAGTCTCCGAAACTGCCGATTGTAATAGGAAGGCGCCCGGTTTCCCCGATTGCCTATACTCGGAAGATATCGATAACTAATCTATCTCCCTGCGCTGCCTTATTTTTTGCGCGTTTGCTAATTTATCTGGGAAGTGGCAGTAGAAAACTGAACCGCTACTATTTTGATTAAAGCATTTGAATATGATTACTACAAGAGTATGGGAGACATGCTTCATGATATTAGTGGTTAACTGCATGTTATCCATCCATTTATATCAATATATTTTTGATCAAGCACTGACCTTGTCTGACGAATCAATCTTAATATTGAAAGACTATCGTTTACAGTAACTTGTTTGAAATAAACTTCCGTCTGCCACATGTTTTCGCAGCAGCTGTCTATCCTAGTTTATTGCCGTATGGAGAAGTGCCAAGATGCGATAGACTGCCCTTCCTAAGTAGAGGCGAGTATACGAAAGCATTCACGCAATCTTCCCTTTCTTAATTAATATTAAGATGTCTTGGTTTTGATAGTATGCATTTTAGTTATCGTTTAGCATAATTTCTCCTGCTCAATTATGATTTATTTGTATCTCAATTTTTTTTATCCATATGTTAGTTTTTCCTGCTGTATCCACTTTTTATTTATTCGCAGTAATTTTTGTATTCATGTAGTCAATCTATCAGGGTATTGTTTTGCTCTCTCTCTTATTTACGTAAGCCTTTGGTATAATTGTGTTTCAGCCTTCCGGGCAGGGTCGTCTAGTTCACTACTTTATGGAATGTTAATTTTACACATTTTCTTGTCTTTGTACTTTCTATTTCTTAGCTATAATTCTTGAGGTTTTAAAAGTACCATTACGACAACTCTTCTACGTTATTCCAAGCAATGGTCACATGATTTTCTTTTTCATTGTGGGAACTAAGGAGTTAACACAAGATTTGTTTTATTTGGAACTTCTAAACGTTCTTTTCCTACATAATGTTAATACTAATAAATGATTTTGCTTTTCATGCGGCATTTCTCCAACATTAACTTTTATTTTAATAGAGCAAATAGTCGAAATTATACATTCAATAAAATAAAATTGTAATTAATTAATTTTCATTAAATTAACTAGGATTTTGTGTAGAAAACTTTATAACTATAGAATTCTGATATTTTCATCCTTTGCTACAACCATTATTACTTTATTAAACGTTTTCCTTTATTTTTTGTTAATTTTACACTAGCTATAATTTAATATTTCTTCATGTCGTTACTATTAGTGAATATCCACATACACACACACACACACACTGCTATAATTTCATAGATTATTATACAGGACAATGATAGGATGAGTACTTCACAAGAGAATGAAGATAACAGAAAACCAGATACCCAACAGGTCAATCCAAGAGAGTCTATGCAAACTGCTACAGTTATGCCGTCCGAAGTCATTTCCGTTCCTTCGAAGAGTGTGTTATCACACGATAACGATTATAGAAAAGGTGCCTTCTCATCCATAGAAACAATATCCTCGGATCAAGATTTATTAAAATTCGTAGATGTTGATGTTCATTTTCCATCCGATGGTTCGTGTTCCTACCTGACCCTACCTACTGATTTCAAACCATTAGTGATGACTTCTCAGAGTAACACATGTAACTTCAATTTGCCTTCTACGAATGAATCTGTTCAAGAAACAAAAGAGGCAAGTATTTTTTGGATCAAATATTTTGTTATAAGTGCACTTTAAGAGGATATGATGTCTTGCAGGAGTCACTGCTATTTTCGGAAGATAGATGTGGATTATGGTCTGATTCTCCTTTTTCTTCAAGAAGACCCACTCATTCACTTCTACAGAGTGAAGATTCTTTCTCAGACACTTTCTCATGTTCTGTCACCTCCTTCAGACATAGATTTTCACAGTTCTCTATTGATAATTCCTGTTTTGATCTCGGAACATATACTACAGAGAACTCAGCAGTAGGTACACCCATAGAAAAGGTGAGATAATAATATCTAAGTAGATAAGAGAAAAGGCAGAAAAAATATAAAAACTATATAAGATACGGCACAATATTATACAAGTAAATGATATATAGTGATGTTAAAATATTTATTGTCTAATGGGTTTCCAGGTATTTCCAAAAGAAATGTATTCTCCGACAACAATTACTGACTTTGTAAAAAGAGACAATCCATCTGATGACATTCTTTCAATGGATTTATCTTCAAATCTGGATAGTGGTGCACTTTTATCGGAACAACGGATTCAGCTAACAGGGGATTTCCCAAATAAAGATAATTTTCGTTCTGTAGATGATTCAAAGAATAGTGGGAACGAACAGCATACCTCGCATGTTAATGAGGTATATAAACAAATCTTTTATTCTAATTAACTATGGAGCTTGGTTCTTAGCTTTCCGACCAATTTCCTATATTTATTGATGCAATGTTGACAAATTTCAGGATAGTCCATTGGAAACCACCACTGATTCCTTGTTGATTGATTCATTTAACACTCATAAAGAATTAATTGCGCCTTTAAGGTAACCGATTCTCTTTCTACTTTATAGTCTTTCAAGAAAAATGTATATAATTTTTAATGTTTTATTTTTTAACTTTGGTATGACACTTATACTCAGACTAGAAGAGGGACTTCGGGAAAGTGTCTTAGAATCTACGTCTTCTCCTAATCAAGGTGACAATTATACATCGATATGCAGCAAATTATCAAACGTATTAGACGATGAGCGAGAGGTATGTTATATCCAATAGTTTCTGTTCTTAATCATAGATGCACATCCAATATAAAAATTACGGATATTTTGTGATTAATTCTCGAGAGATTATAAAATCAATAATCGAAGTGTAGTATATATATCTTAATTCAATTTAAAAAAATAAATGGAGACGTTAAAGAAAGAGTCATTGGTATTTTTTTATCTTCTTTATTAGCATCAATCTTCAGACAACATCCAAGTACCAAAATAGAATAGTAACACATTCATTGGGCATTTTAATGGATAAAGTTTTTCACTATTTGAAGGAAATAAACTTGAAGAAAAATACGAAGTATCTATATTCCTATCGGTTATCTTTTCTCAGACCCAGAAGAATAAACCACCCCGCCTTCCTCGCCTTGATCGCGTCATGGGTCACTCGAGTGCAGCTAAATTACCCAAGATGCCGCGAAATAGAGATGTAACTGTGAGACGATTAGTAGGTTTACTATTTGTTGTTCTTCCATAAAATTTTCGCTTTCTCAAGTATGAAAGAATATCTACTTTAGAGGTTTAAAGAAAACGACGATATTAGTGCTTAAATCTTTTAGATCTATTTATATGAGAAAATTCGTTATTATAGTAATAAATCGAAGAAAAGGAATATTGAGGCGGGAAAACGGTACGGCGATCTTCGACTGATCGAGATGTTACGAGTGCGAGTTGTGCAACTGAAAGATCTAAAGGGTTCTGGAAAATCCGTATTCGTCCTTGCCAAACTAGACAACAAAGACATACACTATTCTTCTGCAATTTCTAGAGATTCCTGGTTAGTCAACAATACCATATAACTTGTTTTATCTAACTATCTTTAAAAAATTAATTTGGTAGTTTTTTCAAGTTCGATTTCTGTGTTTTCCATCCATCCCTTCCTGTTGATGATTCCATCATTCCAACAATTTGCTGCTATTATAGACGATTAGCGTGGGTGGCGGCACGTCCGTTAATGTTTCATGTTCGATTCATGATCCGCTAAAGTTGTAGATTTAACTATGCAATTCAAAGTTAATTAATATATAACGTTGATCTTCAATAGTGATTGCTAATTTATGTTAATATTTTTGTTTCCAACTTTTTCACAATGATTACACGTTGACTAGGGGTAGTTATGCATTAATAATATTTTGTGTTCCTACCGACTTCACATCAGAACTATTCCAATTTCAACAATTATCATATTTACTTTCATGGTTTTACATATATTTTTACATCAAAGCTGCATGGTGTCTATTATTCAAAACGTCTTAAAATACATAACATGTTCTAGCATTTATAAGAAAAATTTTTAGACACAGTCGATCTCAATTATTCTGATTTTCTAATATGTTCATCATGTGTCTGTTTATGCTTATGATATTTATCCACAGACTAACTAGACAAATAGCTTTCTTCAGTGATCCTATCTTGGATGAATTCTTTCATGATGCAACTGAACCTTTTGCGTATCTTCATCTTGTCATTCTTGAAGGTAAGCGTAATATTAATAGTAATAATAATATATAGCCCTAAAGTAGGAACATATTAAATAAAGATAGTTATTTAATTACAATAATAAATGAATTTATCGTTTTATTTTATCACGAAGCTAATTTCATACTCACTTGAGTACATGGCTAGGTGATACTCACAATGAATACTTATATATCTACTATAGTACTCGAGTAGTAGGTTCACGTTCCCCTGGGAAGTCACCTAGACCAATTGGCCGTGTATCTTTGAAAAGAAAAGAGGTTGTTCACCTCTCAGGAAAAGAAGTAGTATTGCCACTACGGGTAGTAAGCAAGTGTCCTGACGTACAAGGACAGATTTGTCTCGACATACGCAGGGAAAAAAATTCATTTGCTTTAAGGTATGTAAATTTCAAAAAATTAAATTTGTTATATGAAATTTCTATTGGGTATATTTTTGAAGTCCAAATGAAATTATACATAAACTGCAATTTAAGATACTCTAAATTTTGAAAATAGTACATATTTATACCATAGGAAATACATGAAAGTAAAGAATTTATGTTTATTGTTATGATTGTAAAGAAATTAATAAGTGCTCTTAAAGTTACGTGTAGTTGATAACTAATATAAGTTACCTTTACAAGTTGCTACTTTAAATTTAAATTCAATTGATGTCTGTTATTTTACGGAAAGAGAACGTAGTTTAGGCAATGCACAATCGCAATTTTATTTGCTAACATCATTTCAAGGATCACTTGAAATTCTAGAAAATAAGAGCATCAATGCTACTACTACCTAGTATACTTTAGATCTACGCCTCATTTGGATGTACAGGGTGTTTCGAAAAAAAAGACCGATTTTGAAAGTTTAACAACTTTCTTCATACTTAACCAAAATTGTTGTGAAAGTACCTATT
>JAJAVP010000366.1:83050-122431 GCA_020740425.3 Heterorhabditis indica
GCGGCAGTAACCATCTGGATTCTTCCTATGAATTCAGAGCACCAGTTTTTGCACATTTCCGGAGTCAGTTCATTCCAAACTTCAGTGATTCTTTGCTTGAGTTCATCAATAGAGTTAACCTCATCTTCGAATAAATTCGAGACTCAAGCGATGCCCATAACTGTAATCACACGATTCAAATCAGGTGAAGGCCACTGACTTGGGGTTATGAATCCAGGAGNCCTTGAGGAAGACGTTTGTGTAGTACATGGAGTTAATCTTTACTCCAGGCTCTGCACAATGTAAGGACGTTTTCCCGTTGAAACTGATTCCTGAACTCGCCACCACACTTTTAGAAAAATTGCTTCTCTATACAATTAATCTGTTGGTATCGATATCCTTCTTGCATCCTTTGCCAAAAACGTCATTTCTGCGGTTATAAAGAGCGGATAAGTAGAAATTCTTCTCGTCAGAGAATACAATACTCTTCAAACGATCATAAGTCAGCTATCTGATCAATTTCCTAAATTTGATAAGTCGTTGATTTTTCATTCTCTCCGTTAAAAAATGTTCTTGAACTTTAGAAAAATTATGAAGTTGCAGATCAGACTTCACGATTCTGTGTACAGAAGACTTATTAATACCAGTTTCCTTAGAAATTTATCCAATTAATTGATGTGTACCAGGCCTATCCGAATCACTGATGATGTGCTTCAAGATAACTTCAACATTGGCAGATGTTCTCACTGACTTAGAACGCCCACTACCTTGTTTCTTCAGTGAATTACCGTCTTTTTCCTAGAAGATTAAGACAGTGATAACTATTAATTTGCCAGAATTACTGAAATTAAAAACCCACTTTTAAACGTCGCTGCTCATATTCTTAAGGCACCACTTTTACAAGTTTATAGTATTGATTTGTTTGTAAACAACTCACATTAGTGATGTAGTTCATGAAATACATTGAACGTAGTGGTGCTTTAAGAATATAGTCGCCACTGTATATTCATAGATATTGTATGCATTGTTACTGAATTATCTTTTAACAAGAAATTTAGCTAACTTTTTTCAGAGTAGTGGACTACAGTGGCCTAAGCTTTTGTGAGCCTCAAGAACTCTACTTACTTGTATCTATACATCCGTCAAAAGTAAGTGAAAACTGAGAAGAAATACTAGAGATAAAAGCTAAGTATCTGTCAATTTTATTTTTCAGGAAACTAATAAACTTCGCATTCACGCTGGAAGGTTTAGTGAAGAATGGCTTGAAATGTGCTGTGAACCAACAGGAGCCTTAGCACTAAGAATGACTCTATGGCAGGATCTGCTAAGAGGACTAAATAGTGTATTTCATGGACAAATTAGGCATATATTTAGTTGTATTCTAGTCCTGTTAACTGTCATAGTTTTTTAAACACTATTTATTCTGACTTTTTAAATAATAGTTTTTTAGGGTTGATGTTGACGAACGATGGACAAACGGACCATCTAAGTGGTTTTATCTCCGACCAAGGCACAGTGATAATGACAAGGTTACTTGCAAGCAGAAATAAGCAGTGTTCAACATTTTAGATAGAATGAAGGATTTTTCTATTCCTGTTATGTATATGTATTTGTAGGAAAACGTTAAGGATAGTTTGGGAGAAATTAAACTGCTTATGTCTTTTTCTGCTGATCATGTCTTACCAATCGAAACTTACAAGTATGTTTATTGTATTTTGCTTAAATGAGTACTAATGTTATTACTGATCAAATGGGGTTACATCTATCACAGGTTAAGTTTTCTAACTCAATCTGTTTCAGGCTACTTAAAGATGCTCTTGCTGGTTCTTCTTCCGTCGAGCCATTCTCAGCTTCTCTTGTTTCTCTACTTGAAAACATGCCGCAGGTCGGTTATGCTGGATATGGTGTCGACGACAGTTTAGCCAGTAGATTATGCGGGTAATTCAAAACAAATGTTCGTGCCATTTTTTAAATGAATTGCACCTGACTGGTCAAACTTTGGTAAAAGCAAAAATGTGGTGATCTTTTTTTTTTTTTTAAATTCATGATTGTCACAGTCAGTATATCTTTGTGCAGGTTGATCTTTCCGTAATTGCTCGTCCTATTGTGCAGGGTCTTGCATGCTCAAAAGAGTTACGTCCGTTATTGACTGCTCTCTATGCAATGGATATTAGAAAGTGCCAGTTCGTTATTCTTTATTTACTTACTGTATTTTGGCTGTTTTATCACTATGTACAGTGTTCATTTCATTTAATTCCAGAGATTTAAACACATTGTTTCGTAGCCATTCACTTGCCAGTAAGATGCTGTATGAGTTACTGAAAATTTACGGTCATTCCTATCTACTGATCTCATTAAAGCCAGTCATTGATAAGGTAGTTCTCTCATGACTTCATATTAAAAACTTTAAATATTTACTCAAGAATGACTTGTTTAGATTTATAAAGAGCGAAAGTGTTGCGAAATAGATCCATCCAGATTACCTCAAGGAGAATCTTTGGACAAAAATACGGTGTGCTATATTAATCATATCTGATTTTTAGAAACTCGATAATATTCTATAAAAGAATCTTTGGTTTTAGGTGTTTTCCTTTTATTTTGAAGACTTTTTTCGAGTTTATATGTGAAGTACATAAGAAAAAGTGAGTACTAGAAAAATAATAGAATGAGAAGGCTAAAAATAAGGCTTAGATATATGTAATATTAATTTCAGGCCAATCTTCTTTCATACTTTTCTCTTCTCTTTACCCGTGTTGCTGATAGCGCTTCTCGTTGTCCATTACCAATAAAAACGGTATTAGCTGATCTCAGAAGGGTCGTAAGAGAAAAAACAGGTTCAAATCTGTTTTATTTTTAGCTCTATTTCTTATCACTTTTACTCACTTGTATTCTTTAATTATAATAGGTAAGCCGGAAATGGAACGTCTTGCTCTCTCCTCGTTCCTAATAATGCGTTTTTTCGCCGCCGCTATTCTTAACCCTAAAACGTTTGGCATAAAAAGGGATCAACCTGTAAGTGCACATTATCTCCTATAAGTAATTGTTAAATTTAAAAAATTTCAATTTGCTTTAATTTATTACTCTTAGGAACCTCGTGTTTCCCGCACTCTTGTGCTGCTTTCGAAGATCCTACAAAGAGTTGCTAACTGTTGCGTTAGTTCACAAACTCTTACCAGCAAGGTCTTGTTAATTGCTAGTTTTTTTTAGGTACCTTTACAACGGGGGATTAACATTTTTTCTTACTATGAGTAAATACATCATATTTCTGTGACAAAGCAAGTATAATCAAATGCACAGAATATATAAGTTTAGGAGCCTTGGCTAACCCCAATTCTTTCTCACGTAACAGATGATGCACATCTATTCGCAATGGGTTGCTTTCTTGACAGGATATCTTTAGAAAATTCTGGACCATTTTTATCCACGGAACATATTGCAATTCTCAAAGATGGGTAGGTTTTTTTAGGTACCCACTAGTGATGGAACAGCGTAGGCTTTTCATAAGCATATTAATTTTGCACACTACATCACCAATTCCTTTCCAGTTATCTCATTGAAACGCGTTCGAAATATTGGCCCTCTTGGCGGAAGGTTCTACATAAAAAAAGACGATATGTGATGCTTACCGATACTAATCTTATCTGGCAGAAGAGCCATAGGAGTTTGTTTTCTTTATACTTTAAATAGGATGTTTTATCTTTAGAATTGTAAAAAAATATGTTTTTAGGAGAATTCAATCCGAAAGGGTCAATTTCACTAGCTGATATTCAAGTTATAACTGCTGAGTCGAAAAATATAATTGTGGTGAAAACGAAAACTGGCGAAATTGCTTTTGAGACTTCAGGAATGATTGAAACGACTGATTGGTCTGAAATATTTTCTTACTTGTCGTTTGTTTGAATTAAACTAATGCTGATGCATTGTTAAAAACTACGTAATCTTATTTTTATCAGAAATAATTTTAGGATATCATCAATTGAAAGACAGCATGTACGAACAAAGAAACTCTCATCGCGTACTGAATTGCATGATCTGTTCGAAAGTGATATAGAAAGGGAGATGGAAGCACTTCATGTAAATAGAGCAAAAAGTCTAGAAAATTAAAGTGATAGAATGTCAAGTATAATCAATGCAAATTAATATTATAAAGGTCCTTCTTGTTAAACATACTGACACCCTTTCTCTGTGGAAAGACAGCTTGCAGTATGGTTACTCAGTACCCGAAGGCCATCCACCACTACCCAAGGATCTTGATGGAAGTTCACTTGAGGTATCTTTGTAGAAATGCGATTAATTACCCACTCTTTAAAAGTATAGATTTATCCATTTATTCTAAATTATTTGGTACATATTGAAAATTATCAATATAAAGGTATTAGTTATTCCATTTATTTATATTTGGTATCTATGTTAAGAATAAATAATAAAAATATAGAAATTCTTAGTGATTAAGGATCCCTTATTTTATAGCAAATAAAATAAAAGTAAAATACGTACTTCATAAGTAGAGAATATGAAAGATGACGGTTTATCTAGGAAGAAGAGCGAGAAGTTCACCGTAAAGCTCTAGTGAAAACGTTAGATAATGTCTTAGCTTTCACTTATTCCATTGAAGCGGTACATAAGGATGCGATTGCTATTTACATGGATGAGTTGAGTCCTTAAATTTTTTACCATTTATTTATTGCTCCCTTCAATCCACCTTATCCGTGGTGGTAAAGGCATTTCATACATTTTGTTGCAAAATGTTTATAATCTGATCATATAATTTCAGATTAAACAAGAAGCAGGGACGAAAGAAAATCCTATTGGGGATGATAACTATCTCCTCATTAAGAGAGAAATCAATTTAGAATAAGTAATATAGCATGGTTGTTTTATTCACAGTTAATGGAAACAATTTAAATATATTAATCGTCTTTATGGTGAATATTAAACTACTTATCCGTTTATTGGCTTAAAATTTGGTAATACGACGAAAAGAGAGGTGAAATTATAATGCCAAGAAAAAGTTTATGGTGAGTATTTATTTTCTACCGCATTATATATATATATATATATATGAGTTAATAGGTATTAAATAAATGTGTAATATCTTTAGGCAACATACCGAGATTAATCCATCGCTTTTGACAACTGAAAGAATTAAACAAGAACACCTTATTCACGTTGTTATTAATGCTTCTTAAAATAATTTAAAACCTCAGTAACTACAGTGTAGTACGTCGTAACTAGTTACAGTTTCTTATCATTGATTATCGCGTTCTCAGTCTGGTAACTGGCGACCGTACAAAATTGCCTTTTCTTTAAATCCATAATATTATTTCGTGTATTTTCCCTGACACTATTGTTTTTATTCCATATATAATGCAAAAAAAATTATCCTTAAGCTTGATTCTGTTGAATACGAAGGGATAACATCCACCAATGTTACAACGTTGCAAAATGTAATCGAATGCTATTATATATTCATATTTGATATCAAACTGAGATAATGGAATCTTCATTTAAGCCTACATATAATTTGTTATTTTCCAAATTTCGTCGTTCTTTCACTGTATTAACCCTGAAAATAGATTTGATTTAAGAGAATGTGATAAGACAATTTATATTTAACTAATATGAATATAAAATTTTCATCTATAAATTTGATATAATAAATAAAATTAAAGTTGTATAATTACATAAGTACGGAAGCTGAAAACTGCTTGAAACCACAGCACAATAATATAGGTATAGATAAAACCTGTGCAATATTTGCTTGAACTTGTAATAATAATGTTGTATATAACTGGATAAAGTTGATTCAAATGGGTTTAATTAAAGTGTTAATGTTGTATAGAGCGTTGTCTTCTAGTGATGAGCCCTTTAGTAACGAGGCAGGACCTTCTGCAGTCTATATTTTCTTTAGATAACTGTGGATCTAAAACATTTAGGTATGATTCAGTATAAAATCTTTTATCCTTCTCGACTGTAATTAATATATCTCTTTATTAAGAGGTAATCCGCCTCACATGGGTGGAGCATATGCTCCAGGTCGTTTGTTTGGTGGGCAAGCTGTTGCGCAAGTATATCGTGCAATCCAGAAAACTAGACAACAGGATATGAAAATACCGGAATCAATTTGTACTCTCCATCATAAATTTACTGCTCCAGGTCAAATTTCTTCCCAAATTTAAGAAACAAGATACTACCATGTGCATTTCAGGAAAAACCACTGAACTTATTAACTACACAATTGAAAATTTTGGAGATATTAGCAGAGTAGTAGTCAGCAATGGAAAAAGGATGATTGGTTCAGCTCATGCCAGAGTGAGCATTCATCATTAAAGTACTTTGTATTCAAGATCAGGGCGTTTAATCTCTTATTTAAAAAATAATAATTAGTCCTTAAAGTTATTTTATAGTAATTATTTTCGTTTGGACTATTAATTTAAATATAATTAAGATACTCAATTACTTTTTGGCACTTTTAACGCCTCTTTAAAAATGCATCCTAGTATTATTCCTCAGTTTATGAACTATTAACAAACAGATTTTTTTTAACCAAAGAGAAGCCAAACCGAATTAAGCATATGTATTGCTTTCAATCAGTTGACTCAAGTGAAAGATTGTTGTATACTTATATTGATTTAATATTGAACTCTTTCTTTCACATCTATTAAACATAATATTCATTAAGAGTAAATTGACTTATTTTAGCTATAAATCTCTAAAGAAATAATAATTCATAACTTATAGGATTCCGTTTTAGCCACCTGAGGAAAACAGTACATCCACACTAAAAGCTGAATAATATTTGAAATCGCTATAATTTTCAACAAGATTTCTTATTTGTTTGATTAAATGTTAAAGAAATTAGACCTTAAAGATTAATACTGAAACCTTTTAGTTCTCGGAATGTCTTTTTTCGCCTCCAGTAATGGAACTAGACTATGTGCCTTCGCCAGGTGATCTCACTTCTTTAGAAGATATGATTCAGAAAGAAAAAAATAGGGATTCATATATCCCACGGGAATTAAGATTAATGTCAGAGGTATATTTGACACTTAAGTAATATTTTACTTTGCTAGTAAAAATTTTTATACTTGTTAATAAATGGACTATCTTAAAGTTTTCGTGTTTTTTTGCTGATAATATTTAGTATGTTTTCCTTCGAAAATTTCTTTACCGTCCTTAAGTTCTCTAAAGAAATTACTATTTTGTTGTCATAGTACTATGGTAGCAGCATAATTTATTTTTTATACTCATTTAAATCGAACCTCTTAGTTCTGAATTGTTTTTCACAAACAAAAATATAGGTTTTATTAACATATATAAAGTTCAAATTATATGCACGCTGTTTATGCAGCTACTAGCATCGTAAGGCTAACATCGATATCATTCAGAAGGTAGTTAGTTTAGCAGTTGATCATATTTTACAGATAATCATAGACTTACAGTAACTTCCACTTTTTTAAAGGCTATATTCGATATTAGATGTGTGGAGTGGGCTCGAAAACCTCAAACAAGTGTGCCGAGGACCCTATTCTGGGCTCGGATACCGCTGGACTCAAGATGTATAAAGGCTATCATTATTATCATGCATAACGCATAAATTACTTATAAAAAAGGGCAATGTTATAACAACAAGAACTACTAATATCTACTTATTTAATAAGAAGAATGAGTTTCAGACTGTGTTCCCAGAACATCAGGAATCGATGTAGCGCTTTTGATATCAGATTTCTTCATCATACAAGTTACTGAGGTGATTATTTTTTGTTTATATCCACAAATCATATACCTAATGCTTTATATTAGCCACGGTGCTGTTTTTAAATGTCAGATTAACAGGAAATTGGGCGAATGCATGGATACACTATCACTACTGCAGCTTCTCTTCACCATACTGTTCGCTTTCATCAAAAAAATGTTGATGTTAGTTTTCATCAAATCCCGTTTCTTACTGGACTTTACATGAATAATTATTGCTTCTATAAGGCAACATTATAAAAAAATAACACGCATTAAAGAAATGTTTACTTTCAAAATATTTAAAGGAATTACAGGCGTACCAGTGGTTTCTTTACCGAACTGAGATGGAAGTAATGACACATGAGAGAGCAAAATTAATCGCTTATGTCTATGATAAGGATATCAATTGTGTACTTTCGGTTGTTCAAGAGGCGTACTCTCCAATGAAATTGAAACATATTATAGCAAAAATTTAGAAGAGGACTTCGTGTTATCATGATTATTGCTCATTAAAACAAATAACTATTTTCCCCATATACTGAAAATTTCATGTTATTTCGTGTAGATATATGCTTTCGAAAACTTACTTTTCTACGATAGAGTTTACTATTAAGCTAATATGCGCTCAATGTTTGGTTAAATCACTGTTCTCAGCATAATAGTTAACCTGTGCAAAATATACGCCAGTCAGTAATGGGCTTCTAGTTATTGGTCTATATTGCGTGATTAATTCATTGCTGTAGTAGGAAATGTTAAATACTACTTTTGTTGCATCCTGAGAGTGTTAGAGTCAAATCACACAAGAGTTTTCTTGGTACCTATAAATTTTCTAATATTTTAGCTCGAATGCCAGTTATAATATGCAAGTATGTATTTTGTATATAATTAAAATATTCTTGTCAGTTAGAAAACTTGGCGTGTTAATAGTGGTAATGGGTTCTTATTTATTAATTTTCTAAATACTTATTATTATATTAATATTGTTTTATAATATATTTATTTGAAGTAAAATTAATCGACTTTGTAATTGTGGAATATACATTATTTCAACAATAAAAATGTGCTACTGAAAAAGGTATAAAGCTTAAGAATACTTTATGTACACTTATCTTACATATATGCTTAGTTCTTACTACAGATAATTCTTAAAGTGATATCTTAGTAAAATTGTATTAAAAATCGTATATGCAATGTTAGTAGCATTTTGATACTAAAGTTGCAGTAAGGAGCTATTGCAGCATTGTTTCTTTAACCATTTATCATATACTATTTTGTTATTTTGAGGAACTATGCTGTCAACAGTAGGTCGTAGTACCCGGAGTGTGTTTTCATCACGTTCATTGGGAATGCCCTCGTCTCAGAGTTCAAAAATGAGTAGTATCTCTGAATACAAGGTCTTTGACCATGCCTATGATGCTGTTGTCATTGGAGCGGGTTAGTCTGAATTAATAATTAATAATTGGGCGTTATGTTTGAAATCATTGTGATAGGACTTTCACATGACGATATTTATTAAAGTAAATGAGTTATAGAGTACGCTAGGTTCTTGTTTTCTAATAGTTTTACATAACTTATGTAAAAACGTAATTATTAGAATTTTATGCTGGCAGGTGGGGCTGGTTTGCGTGCAGCAATGGGATTGTCAGAGGGAGGACTCAAAACTGCTGTAATTACCAAATTGTTCCCTACCCGATCACATACCGTTGCTGCTCAAGGAGGAATCAATGCAGCTTTAGGAAATATGAACCCTGATAATTGGCGGTGGCATTTCTATGATACTGTAAAGGTATTTTCTACTATTACATTCTTTGTTTATTGTGTCCTTAATTTTAAACAATATTGTGCATATTTTTTAGGGTTCTGATTGGTTAGGAGATCAGGATGCAATCCACTATATGACGAGAGAGGCTGAGCGAGCAGTTATTGAGTTAGAAAACTATGGTTTGTTGTTCTTTTCAGTTTATATCTATGCTTTCACTTAAATCTTTATTGTTAACTGTTTTTTAAACTTCTAGTTTCTGCGTGTTTAAGATCTGTATTTGTGATTTAATAGGAATGCCTTTTTCCCGTACTTCTGAAGGAAAAATTTACCAACGTGCGTTTGGAGGGCAGTCAAATGATTTTGGGCGTGGTGGTCAGGCACATCGGTCTGTATATTTTTATGGTCGAACTAGTTAGCAAATGACATTATAATTCCAACACTATTAAATCGAATGTTGTAATTTCAGTACATGTTGTGTCGCTGATAGGACTGGTCACTCTCTTCTCCATACTTTGTATGGAGCTTCCTTACAGTATAATTGTAACTACTTCGTTGAGTATTTTGCGCTGGACCTCATTATGGATAAAGTGCGTTCATGCGAAGTTTAATTCTTATGAAAGAATACTTTTACTTAGGTTTGATGAAAGTGGATATCTTAGCTTTTCTCCATAGCATTTGCTTAGGTTCTAGTAATACATTAAAAGAATTTATCTTCAGGGAGCTTGTGTAGGAGTTATAGCAATGAATCTGGAAGATGGTTCAATTCATCGTTTTCGATCGAAGAACACAGTACTAGCAACTGGTGGATATGGTCGTGCATTCTTTTCATGCACATCTGCACATACTTGTACTGGTGATGGTTAGTATGAAGGGGTGGAGAGCAGTTTAGATAGTTTTCACGTGATTTTTAAATATTAGACTATATCATTGGCGAGAATTTATTTACTAAGCACATTAATTTTTTCTTTTCCGTAGCAAAGTTCTGGTAATGTTGTCTTTAGAGTAATATAAGGTAAGAATTATTTGGTGCAATTTCTCGCCTAGATATGCCCTATGCCCTTTAAAATTTATTTATGCATGTTCATTGCCAAGTTGCGTTATAGAGAATAATTGTTTGGAAATGGCATTGGATCTCCTAATTATTTGATTATTTGACCGTATTGGTTTTCAAACATGAGTTGCATAGAAATTCAACTTATCTCTTTCTTCATTACGGAAGTCAGCCCTAGAATTTACTGTAGAAACGACACAAATAATTTTATTTGCTCTAGGTATGCATAGAAATCAAGTTGTTAGATCAATGGTAATTTCAATGTAACATTTCAGAACCATTTTTTAAAGGCGATTTGATATCCCCATATATTATTTTACTAGGTGTTGCATAACGAACGATCTCATGTAATGATTAAATGAAAAATAAACGTTTATACTATACAGTGCTATTTAGGAACTGCACTCACTGCACGGGCTGGAATTAATAACTCTGATATGGAATTTGTTCAGTTCCATCCTACCGGAATCTATGGAGCTGGATGTTTAATTACGGAGGGATCTCGCGGTTAGTTATTTCGATAATATATTTGCACTTCATAAGTGACAATCAAGTCATACGTAGTTTGTCATAGGCGAGGGTGGTTATTTGGTGAACTCGGAGGGTGAACGATTCATGGAGAGGTACGCCCCAGTTGCTAAAGACCTTGCATCTCGCGATGTCGTCTCACGTTCAATGACCATAGAAATTATGGAAGGTCGCGGCGTGGGACCGGAAAAGGACCATATATATCTCCAACTTCATCATCTTCCTGCTGAACAACTCCATCAACGACTACCTGGCAAGCATTTATATTGTCACTTTGATTCGTTAATAGTTCTATATCCGTTTTTTAAGGTATTTCTGAGACCGCGATGATCTTCGCAGGTGTTGATGTAACGAAAGAACCCATTCCTGTTCTCCCTACTGTTCATTATAATATGGGAGGAATACCTACTAACTATAAAGGACAAGTATGAGTATGAGTCTTAAAAAATTTATCTACAAAGCGTTCATTAGTGCTTAATGGTATCCTTTCTCTGCATCTATTTTTGCATATTCCCAAGTTTATGATTATCATGCGAGACTAAGTTTTTTCACTGTCAAACAATTCGAAAAAATTTAGTAATGTACCATTAATAACAAGTAACAAAGAGTAGTAAGATCATGGCGAGTAAAACTGCTCAAATAGTTAAATCATGAACTAAGATTTAATATTTTTTCCAAAGTCTGGATTTTCTTGTAATCGTATTATAGGTTATTAACTACACTTCTGAAAATGGAGATCAAATAGTTCCGGGACTATATGCTGCTGGTGAATGCGCAGCACACTCTGTTCATGGTGCTAATCGCCTTGGAGCCAATTCATTGTTGGATCTTGTTATTTTTGGGAGATCTTGTGCTATAAGGTTTGTATGCCATTTAGTCAAAATATTTTCTATTACAGTTATTCCTCTTAATAATATGTAGTTATTTTCAGTATCCTGAAGGATACTCAACCAGGCATTGGTGTGCCTGATTTACCAAAGGATGCTGGAGAGGGTTCTGTTGCAAATCTAGACAAACTTCGTCACAATAAGGTCTGGAGCAATTATATGAGAATAGTTGTATCTCAAATTTTGATTAGCTTCTATTTTTCTTTTAGGGAGACATACCTACAGCTCAACTTCGTCTCAATATGCAAAAGGCTATGCAAAAACATGCAGCTGTGTTTAGAAGAGGAGATATCTTACAGGCTAGTTCTTGTTGTAGAAAATTTACTGCGTATTTTTCACTTTAAATAATTATTTTGTTACAGGAAGGAGTTAAAGTATTGAATAAACTATACGCAGAGCAAGCACATTTGCATGTAGCCGATAAGGGACTTGTTTGGAATAGCGACCTAGTGGAAACTCTTGAACTACAAAATCTTCTTATTAATGCTACCCAAACCATTGTAGCAGCTGAAAATCGGAAGGTATGCTATCTATTTTAATATGTATTTGTTATATTTATTGTAACATTAATAACAAAATATATAGGAATCTCGTGGAGCACATGCTCGTGATGATTTCCCGGAGCGTATCGATGAATTTGATTATAGCAAACCTTTGGATGGCCAGACAAAAAAATCTTTCGAGGTTAACATTTAATAGTTATTAAGTGGTTCTAAATTATATGTGGATAATTGTGTTGCATAATAATCGCTGAAATTTAGAATCACTGGCGTAAACACTCAATAATTCGATCTGATATTACGTCTGGGAAGGTGACTCTAGATTATCGTCCAGTTATCGACAATACTTTAGATAAGAATGAGACTGAATGGGTGCCACCGAAGATTCGCTCATATTGAGAGGCTATAATAATCTAAACATTTTATATACGACGTATTTCTTCTAATGTTCGTAATATGTCAGTTCTAGAGATCGGTTACATCAAGCTTATAATCATTACTGGACATTTTCTTAATAGTGTTAGATTATGAACCAATAGTAATAGGTTAATAAATACTTGTTTATTTAATAATAATTCTGTATGATTATTTGATGTAAAGAATAGCAGTATAGATGAAATGTCCTATTATTATTCTTAATTCAAGGGTTGGTGGATATTCAATCCGCTTATTTACTCTTTGATCATAACAGCTTTATTTTAGAAATATTCAGTATCTTATAGTGTTTTATACTTTATAGTTGTTGGTAGTGCAATGGATACCATTGCACGAGCAGTAGAAGCTTGTCAAAGGGGCAGTCTAGAGGGATTGGGACAAGCAATGTGTAATGGTGTGCATCCGAATGCTTTGGATCACGATGGTTGTTCGCTTTTACACTGGGCTGCAATTAATAACAGAGTTTCAGTCGTAGAAAGGTGATGCTTTTCATAAGAATAATATTCATTTACCATGCTTGATTTTGCAGTTTTCAACATTATAGTAGAGATGACACATTTTACCTTTTAGAAGGGTATTGTTTCAGGCTTCTACAGTTGGGTGCTGATCCCAATATTTTAGGCGGTATCCTAATGTCTTCGCCACTTCACTGGGCAGCTAGAGTTGGGCATCTTGCAAGTTCCGCTCTTCTCGTAAAAGTAAAAATTTATTTGGCTTAGGTTCTCATTTTAGTGATAAATATATAGTTTTTAGGGTGGTGCAACTTGTAATGTACGTGACGCACAAGGTTATACCCCTATTCATTTAGCAGTTCAGAGCAATCAGACGTCTCTTGTTGCTTACTTACTCGAAAAATTTGATTATTGCAGAGATAGTACTGATAATAGTGGCAAGTTGTTTCCACTGGATTTTTAAATTTATGCGGTGATTCTATTTGAAGGGAGACAATTAGTATAATGTATGACTAATAATAATTGCTTATTGCTTACAGGAATGACTCCTGCTATGTGGGCTGCTTATCGCACCTTTACTATGTTTCCAATTCGGCTGATTATTCAAAGTGGATCTGATCTTAATGCAAGGGAACATCTATCAGGGAATACAGCACTTCATATAGCTACCCAAGAAAGGAACTATACGGCTCTTCGGTATTCATCCATTGCATTTGCGGTTTAGTCTCGTTATTACATAATGTTTTTTCTAATTTAGGCAATTTAGTGTTTTGTTTATAATAGTATTATAGATAATTAATTTTTTAAAGTATATTTAGTGAACTACTACTTGGAGGTGCTGATGTGTCTATACGAAACAAACAACAGGAGACAGCTATTGATATTGCGAGGAATATGAGAAATCAAAGAATTATAAGTTTGTGATAAATAATTATGTTATGACGTAAACATATTTTTAAAAAATATCATTTAGATATGTTGAGTGAGGCAGCTGGTGAGAAAAACCGTACATCATGTTGTTTATACCTATCATTAGGGAATATGAAGCATATTGTTCAGTTCTTTTTACCAGGTATTTGATTACAGTCAATCATTTATAGGTTTAGCCAATTTTACGTAATGAGAAGTTATTTTACTAGGATTCTTTCTTGCGTTGACGGCGGTTCTATTTCAATCACTCCACTATGGTGTTGCCGCAGCAATTCTGCTGCTTATATTTATATTATCACAGTTTGCAATTCGGTTTGAGATACACACTCTTTCATCAAGTCTCATTCCAATAGGAATCTGTGTAGCTGAGCCTATCTGTATGCTAATTACGTGGTTAGTTTAATTTCAGTATATATATATTGCATGTTCATCCAATAGCTTTTCTTAATTTCAGAAACGTTCAAGTTTTAATTTAAATAATTATAGGTTCTGTTATTTGCACTGGTACGTACCATGGTGGCTACAGATTACCTATCTTATCAATGTTTTATTTCTTGGGACATCACTACTGAGGTTAATTTGGGAAAATATTCTCTTTTAGAAAATGTTTTCATTTATGCATGAGATTATTATAAATTTTATACAGAATCGTTTTTACCGATCCTGGTGTAATACAAACCCCCCTTAATTCGCATGAGGCATATGTACAATCAGTTGAAGCAAGCGAGAGTATTAATTACTGTTTCACTTGCTGGGTGAATAAAGTGAATGGAGCTAAACATTGTGCAGTCTGTGACAGGTAAGAGATGTGTGTAGTGAATTCAATTTACACTTTATAGTCATAATATAGATTAAGTAATTTACAACGTAAAATTAATATCTATAGTATTTATAGTTTCTTTTTAAGATGTGTACTGGGATTTGATCATCATTGTCCGTGGTTACATCAGTGTATCACGCGTCGTAACCTTCGGGAGTTTATCATATTTGTCTTATGTGTCACTATTACGACAGCAATTTATTCATTGGCTAGTTTGCACCTTGTTATCGGTGAGATCAGGGAGCACCACTTTAGTAAGTCTTTATTTATTTAATTTTTTGTCCGTTATCCTTGAAATTGAGGTCGCCAGTGGTAGATTTCAGACTACGTATTGAACAATCGCAGTTGGTTGCTCTTCACTCTTTGCATAACCGTTCTTCATGTTATTGTACTTTCAGCCTTATTTGTCGCACAGTGTATACAGGTATTATATTGTTTTTCAAATGTAGATACTCGGAAGACGAATGAAGTTAGTAAATAAACAGTCTTCAGTATATTTTTAGATATCTGAAGGTACAACTACCCATGATCGTATTAAAACCCATCGCCGTAAACACATGAATTTGCACGAGATCAACATAGAGTCTATGGAGCCTATTTTTTCTCAACATCATCGAGAGGTAACATTTGTTGACAGAGCACGAAATATCTTTGAGTTTTGTGGAGGCTACCAATAATAATGCTAGTCCAAAATGTTTGTATAATTTTTTTAACTGTGATGTATTTACTGTATATGAATTTATTACTGTTTATTAGGAAATCAGTCGCTTTGAAAAGACTACGTGTATTTTGAGTTGTGTGTTTATTCTTAATAATTCAAGAAATCTAGTCTAGTGTATGAATAACTTATGTCAGTGAGCATTCATTAAAAGTAATATTTACAAATTTCTTTTAATCTGCATTCATGCAGATATTAAATAAATATTTTTCTTAAGGGAATAAGCATTTAGCTGTTAATTTTTCAATATCATACGAAATTATCGTCCCTGGATGTATGTTTATGGTTGAATTACTGTTTTTAAACATGACTGGCGTTATACAACAAAGTGTTTTATCAAGATGTTTGCTTAGTCTGGTGGTGTATTATGCACTGAAATATTTTAAATATCGATTGTTGAAACTATTATAAATAGTTTTAGATAGAAGCTACTTAGCCTTAATAGTGAAGATTAGTTGGGAAGAAATGAGTATAGAGGTCAAAGAGAGAAAGGACATTGGTAAGTGTGAGGAGCCAGGAATGTGAAGAATATACCAAGTGTTTTATCCTTAATTGCGTCTGAGACTTGCTTTTACAGTTGATTTCCCCCAGCAAGAAAAGATATGGAAGCGCAGAGTTTTCGAAGCTTTAGAACGATTGCTAGATTCAGTTAGTAAACAGGAGCTCATAAAACAGGTTCGTTCATAATAGTTAAATCCTAGTCTTATTTTTATTGCACATATTAGGTTGAATATGCGATTAATTATTACCTTACTATGTTTATTAACAAACGAGAAATTAATATAGTAAAAACAGCGCAAAACTAATATGTAGGATCATCACAATTTGATGCATATTTTTTGTAGTTACCTTATCTTGATTGTTCAACCTGGGACGAATTAATAGAAGAACGTTACATAGGAAAGCTGTGTGGCAATCCTTTATGTAATGCTACAGTAATCTCAAAATCTACACAAAGATATCACATAGACAAAAAAAATAAAAAGGTGAGTAGTCACTATTTCAATGTTATCTGTTCCTTACCATTAACTTTTATGTTATATTATATTATATTATATTAAGGTTTACGAAGTGTGTACAGAACGAAATAAATTTTGTGACGAAAAATGTTTCCTATTTTCTTGCTCTATACGATGTCAGCTTTTTTCTGAACCACTTTGGCAGACTGGAGAGACTACCCAGAGAATGAGTACGTTTTAGCTATAGTTTAGAGACTATTTTTAAATTTAGTAGATTGTTATTATGCCTTGATAATATTTTGTTCAGATAAAGAGTTTATTCTTGATGAATTGGTAATCGTCCCAGAGAAACGAAGGGAAACAATTGATTCGATTGAGTTAATAGGAGATAAAGTAGTATCCGCCATGAATGATTTAAAAGTAGTAGAGCGAGATGACTCAACGGATGAAGATATCGAAGATGAAGAGAAGCATGATTTATTGTGGAAGTATGAGGTATACTAAATTTGTTTTTCATTTGGTTCAAGTATCTCATACATTTTACTACTATATTTGAATATTTTATTATAAGTCGGATTATACTATTTATAGGATGATGATTGTTCTACAGCAATATTTAAAGAATTCCATCCTACTGAGTCCCCTGTATATCTATCGTATACCGATAAAGCTATTGAATCTGGGAGATTAATGCCTAGTAAAAAGCAATCAAATGATAGTGAAATAAACAAAGTTGGTAAAAAATTGACTGCTAATCAACAGTCGGAAAAATTGCACCTCAATAGAGATGAGATCTCTAGAATAAAAAGATTAAGGTATGAAAAGGCTTATTTATCACTAAAGATTATATTAATAATGCTTTTTAGAGACAAATACTCGAAAGCAACACACATGAAAGGTCCAACTATCATCGAGGTACCAGAAATTTATAGAGAAGGTGTACGAAAATGTAAAGTGAACAAATTGCAGGTAAGTAGGTCTAGATATTCTTATGCATAGAGTTCATGATATAGTTGAGCACACAGACTGTTTTGAAGTGCCTAGTATTTTTTTAAATTTGTAGTTGATTAGTCCATGTTGCAGATGGTAATTTTTAGGGCAGCGTAGATGCTTTAGTACTTTCCCAAAACAGATTGGATACACAAATTGTGGATGCACTTTTCAGGTTAGAGATTTAGAGCACTCGTCATGTTTAGCATTATGATTTGCATGCTGTATGTTAATAGCATCAATAAACGACATTTTTTAGCGTCATATAGTGGAAGTTCATATCAAACGTTTCAAAAGAATGTATTGCAAAAGCTATCTAATGCTGTTTGAACCTCCTTTGAATTCTGATTAGGTATTCGAAAATATTCTACGATTGTATGAGTTCATTTATGTCGGTGGAACTTTTGGAAAGGGTTTTTTTTTGTATTTACTCAAGTTGACCTGTTCCATTTCTCCGGTTGGATGAGTTTCAACAAATAAGACCCGTCCATGTTGGTACTAATACTAGTTTTTATTGACTCTATTATATCCGCTTGCGTAACCACTAAGAGTGCTTAGAATTCTGCCAGTTTTGTGCGTATTACTTTTATTAATACATAAATAACCTTATATTTTTCTTGTTTCAAGTGCTTGTATGAGATGTACGTAGAATTTTGCGATCTCTTAGTGGCTGGTTGACTGAACGAAGTCGTGATCTTGTGAAATTAGGCCGGCGGCAGCTAATGGGAGAAATGAATCTAATTTTGAAGAAATTTTTTATGGGGGATGCATTCAGTGATGATGAGGTATGACGAAATTCTTTGTCATATCAATAGAAAATTTTATAAATATTTCAAAATAGCATAATACTTTTATTTAGGATAATATCCTCCTCCCCAATATTGATTTAATTGATATAGAGAAAAGGCGGCTACATATTCTACTACAAACCATTAAGCCAACGTTAGTCTAAATGCATGTTTTTTCATGCCCTCTTAGCTATTGTTTAAATTGGTTTGGACATTACTCCTACTGTAGGTACCATCCATATATCTAACTATTGATCGAGAATGGTATTTTCAGTTGGCTTAAGATGGAATACTCTCTTGGAGTTCGAAGCTCACATGTAGAAGACTTTGTTCGACTAGCTGCATCATTTAATCTACAACCTGATACTATAGTGGGGTTCAATAAAGCTCAATGCAAACTAATTAGTATAGTGGCTTGGAGAATGTAAGCGTAGATCATTATTACTTGAAAAACTTAGCTGATCATTGAAAAATTGCGTAGTTAAGGTGCTATATTTTCAGTATTTGTCATTTGGATAGTGTATTAGAAGAACAATTCTTTCCTGATGGATATTTTTCGGATAAGATATCTGATTATTTACGAGATAATGAGATACTAGAGTCAGATTATATTCAGCTTGTTAATGTTGTATTGAAAAGGATTTAGTTATAACTTTGTGTCATTAATTTAGTATTAGCTAAATTTATTGTTGCCAACATTTTCAAACGATGATATTCAAGTATATTACTTTTTGTTGTAACTCATTGTCAGTTCACAAGTATTATATTTTCTTGCCATGATCTCTGTTCCACTGCTTGGACGTGGGTTGCTGATTCTCTTTGTTCCCACAATTGTCTATCTTCTTATTTGGATCTATATTGTGGTTAGTTGTTCAACTATTTTATTTTTATTAGCTATAGCTGTGTTCTTGCTGTCTATTATTCTTTCATAATCTTTTGGATTCTTCTGTTTTCTCAGCTTAATGTTTTCATCCAAACTTTATTGCTATTCGGTCGCGCGTAACTATGTTTAGGACAGCAGAAAAGTGGCTTAACATATCGGCAATCATGTTGTTTGATCTGCTCATAACATCGTAATATTGAAATAGAAAAGATGAAAAATCCTCCATGAAGATTTAATTAACATAGTATTTTTCGTGTTTAATTTCAAACTGCAATTTCTTCTGAGAGGTGATAAGTATACTTCTAATAATAAGAAAATATGGAGATGTGGACAAGGACTAAAGTAGCTTTCAAGCACACTTAAACTGCGTTAGTAAAGCTAGTGTTGAAATTGATTTTTAAATTTTTGGAATGTAAAAATATGGAACAAGGAAAATTATGTATTGTAACTATTTCAGCCGTTCATCCCTTCACTATCCGCATTTTTTCCCTCACAGCAACTCGCTCTTATTGTCCCAGTGTTTTCATTCTCTTTTCTTGTTCTCACTGTTGGTAAGTGCTTTTTATATTAACTTGTATTACTTAGAATATGCCTTTCACTCGTTATTTCGAATACGATTTTCTGAAAACGATTACAGCTTTCTTTGCCTTTGGGTTGTTTGTGCGACACTTCTTCAACTAGTATATCTATATAAGACGGATCATACCCTGTGCCTAGCTTTCAAAGAAAGTTATTCAATTGAAAACGTACTCTCAGTTCTACAATCTGATGGTATTCCGCATTATTTATGACCACATATATCAACGCGGAAAATTTATTGAAGGCGTTAAGGTTGGTGTCTGTAGCCATGATACATAATTTGTTTAATGAATCAGTATGGATTCTCTAGTTTATAATTCGATAATGAAATCTTATGCAAAAATAAGTAGTTATGCATATAAATAACTGTTATTTATTAAAGTATTGGCAATAGTCTAATTTAACCGAATCTGATGAACTTGGCACCGCGTTTAACTTCTGTGAGCAAGTCACTGTCTTCCATAACCGGTTCATCCTTAAAAAGGTTATTTATAATTGTAATTTAGACATATCTCCCGCACTTATTTGATGTCCTGGAAGTTCCCCAATATCATAATGATGTGACTAGTCACACTGGTTAATAATTAATAATTAGTGATGCATTACTAGTTCACTTTTCCCTTTTCACTGCATGTAGGTTCATCAATCTTGAAAACATAACCAGTCAATGGAAAAGTAATAGGATACATAAGATCGGTGGCCCACAAGCACCATGTTTCTGCTTTATTAGCCTATTTTGAAATTATTTAAATTTATTTTCTGGCGCATAGCGTAATCTTTTCAAATTTATTTGTTTTTATAAATGAGGCAAATGCGGTCGTCTAGTGTATTTCACGGCAAGACAATTTGATAGGGAAATGTGGTAAGGAACAATAAATACTTGGTTGATTGATCTACCGTATAATAACACAATACATGATGATATGGAGGGAACAGACCTAATCACCAATAATTTGGTGTTCATTTCGTATAATTATAGATGGAATAAAGTAAACTGTGTCCTGCTAATAGTTAATAGAATCTGTGAAAGTTACACTACCATTTCCATCCAATAAGCATTCTCAATTAAGTCAATAAAAATAAGGTGAAAGCGATGCGTTCGAGTGATATAAGATTATGGTTTGTTGAGTAAGATGGATACTGAGAATACGAGAAATATGGCAGTTACTGTTATGGTTATGCAGTATATTGAACTGGTAGATTTTATGGCACTTAGTTTATATGAGATCTGGATTTATTACTGATAGGCTGTCTTATTTTTAATCACTACTATTACGACTAGTAGAGTGCTCTTGCTTATGAAGTGACTGTTGTACCTACCCATGATTTAGAGACGCTTCTTCCAAAACGAATAAACTTGGCACCACCACCTCGACCAAAGCGGATGAACTTTGGTTTGGGAGCACGCGCCAATCGCTGGTACTCAAAGCCGTCCTCGCTGGAAAAGTTTTTCTCGCATTTTCATCGACTTAATTAACTTTAAAGATTTACTTAAAATATGATTTGTTAATCACTGAATCGTAGTTGTGCGTTTATCTAATAACAGCATTAGGTAGTTTACAAGGTAACGACAAATGAACAGCATGCTATATCGACAGTTGATAATAGAATTATGAAGGAAGTGTAAGCAAAAGACCACAATTGAGAAGTTACACCATTTTTTCCCAGCCACTTAAATATCATTAAGCGCAGAAAAATATTAAGTGGTTGATTAGCATAATAACAGTATTACGATTTACGTAGTGATATAGTTCCTTTCGATTATTGTCCATTTGTTAAGGAAGTCACCTTACTTGCATTATTTCACCTATTTATTATTAGACTTAGGAGTAGTTTATATGCTGAGATAAAAAGTATTCGTTTAAATTAATACCTCTCTTCTGTCTTCATAAGTATTAGACTTCCTTTATTCATATTTTGTACATGCATAATATGAGGCATTATGGACTAGAGGTTGCATAGTCCACATCAAACTTACTAGTCAATGAATTTCGCAAGGTGAAGTACGCTGTATTGCAAGCTATGCTTTTAGTATTCTCAGTAGATATTACTAGTTATTCACGATACTTGCCCAAAAATACATCATGGGTATTGTATATTAAATAGACAGGACGGCTATAGTAAGCAAGACGACGATATATCGTTGTAATATAACTAGAGGGGTATACTGACCTCTGTCCATCTATAAATTGTAGAATCGATAAGGAGGCGATAAGTAGTACAACATATGTATGTCGCGCGCTCATTTTGAATGTCCAATTGAGAGGCGGGCCTTACTGGCAGAGCTCCGCCCTCCAATCATGTCGAAAAAAGCAACTAACATTGACGAAAATGACAAAATTACGAAACATTACGGCTTTATCTAATCATTATCAGTGAGGACGAGGAATACATAAAATAGCATTTACAGGGAAATTTTGTAGACTGACCCTTTAAGTCATTGCAATCAAATTAATGACGTCACTCATTTCATGTCACAAATGTCTAACATTTATAACAGATAAATGTAACTGAGGTTGTTATTAATTTAAGAAGACTTCACATTATTTACTATAATTACTAGTTGTAACTATCGTTTAGATCACCAGTAACTAGTTACCTACACGTAAAGGAAATTATACCACTAATCTCAATAACTGTACATAGGTATAAGTCAAATAGACTTTAGATATAAATAAGCATTGCTTTAGAAACTAACAGTAACCTTAACGAAATAATAGTGCATGTGTGGAAAACTTCTAGCACTCTGGTCTACAATTCCTCTACCACGATTTTGTATTTCTAATATTTATGGTAAAATGAATGGATGCGAATTATGTGAAGTAGTGGACTTTGGTAAACTGTTCCCATTGTCTTCCTTCACACATTTATACATTGTTTCGTGCGAAGTTATTTTCATAATAAATGATTTCCAGTAGTCTATTAAAACAAATTTCACTTTAATAACTAAAAAAAACAGATATGACCTGCAAGTACCAAAAGGCCCAGTTCTACAATTTGTAGGAACAAGGCTAGGATCAACTCATTTTCCTAATACTAGTCAGAGTTATCAGATAATTATGCCATTGCTAAGGTCTTAAATATTAGACATTTGATTCAACTATTAAGAAAATCTTATCGTTTTAACCATGTAAAACATTGGCAATGTTTTGTTTACATAATAGTTACTCCTAGCTAGTATTTTATTCTATTAAAAACGATAATGATTTAACTACTGGCCATCGTTATATTTTAAAATTTGCCATAAATATTGTGTATCTTTTAAATATTTCTGAGGTAGAAAAGCAGAGTAAACAATTTTAAACTATCTTTTGGTGAAAATATTGTTCATAAAATCATTGACGGTGGTAATTTTTTCGTGAAATAATCGAGCAGGAAAACAAAGTGGTTTGGAGAAATAGCTATTGTGCTGAACAGCAATTAAAGCGAAACAAAAAGGGCATAAATGGAACAAGAGAAGGGTTAAATTTCCCGGTGAACTTCCTTCCGATTTTATACTTATGCTTACAAATCCCGTGTGGACTATATTATTCCCTTCCAAAGTATAGACCACGGCACACAGACGAAGGGTTTTCATAAATTATAAAAATTAGTAAGAGAATATATATCGAAGTTATTTGCACTTGCCACCTTCACTATCTATTAATACTTACAGTATGAAACTTATTGCTTCTACAAGACTCCATTTTTTTAATCGTTAAAGCATTGAGATAGAGAATGATAAAAATCACAACCGAACCCTGCCGAAACTTGACAATATCAAGACAAACTTTTAATCTATTGTCAACACTAACTTAATACTGTTGTGCCAGAGAAGAGCAGATTTAAACGTCAAAAGATTTGTGGCGCAAGTAATTAGCGGATAGAGAATCTAGAAGTTTCATTTGAAATATATAATTTATGGTATCCATAAGCACTTCAGGAGGAACTAATGAAGCATGAGGCAAATAAACATCGAAGATTTTCAAAATTAGTGATAAATGGAACCAGACATCTGTAGTGAGGAGAACAGAAGCAAAAAGTAAACGTCTACTTGTAACATCATGATGTTAACTAGTTTCCTACTAAGGCATCGAAAACTATTTATTACTAAAACAATTGAAAAGTGAGATAAATGAAGCTGAATACGTGAAAAATACGAAAATTGGTATTTTAACAAAATACATAACTATGATTTCAGTGTGCAGTGCTAGATTAATACCGTTTATAAACTGGTCTAGGATTTATAGGATGTTAAACAACGATTTACGTTAAATTCTAAGGCTGTGAACATTTTGCTAACTAGTCCATTCCCGTTCACCTTTTATATGGCATACGGATTATATCAACTCACCAGTCAGGCACTAACCTCTAAAACTAATACTCCTAATATGTCGAAATTTGTATGTCTTACTTGATACTATCAAAATAACCAAATGGTTTTCACCATCCCGTTTTCACGATCCAGTATCTAGTGATAAATTAGAACCAACAATCGAAATCCATATTCACTGACTACCAATGACAACCCACTAGATTTTTAGATTTCCCGCAGCATGCTATAACTAAACAAAATCACGCACAAGTTACTATCAAAATACATTCCAAGATAATAGCATGTTTTGTCTTAATGCAAATAGAGAAGACCATATTTGCATAGACTACCTAAATTAAATAAGTCGTAGGATAACAACTGGCCCTACAGTGTGTAACAAAAAATCATCAATGGGAGGAACGACTTATATAGAAACTTATATTGTATGTCAACAATAATTACTAAATTAGAACCAAGTTTCAAATCGTCACTGAAATTGGTGAGAACTTATTATCCAATAATAATTGAAGGTTCAATATTAAGTAATATGTATGTAGATCATGATGCAGGGACTAATTACGATCACCTTCCTTAACCACTATAGGAAACTAAAGCCAACAAATTAGTTTCGAGATAAAAAGATTTTCAAACTAGAATACCTATTTGAAAGAGGATGTATCTATCATTCCAGCCAGGTTTTAAACAATATTGTCACTCAACATTTTAGTGACCTGGAATGAACGATAGTGTTTAAAAATTCTCCGAAAATGTAATTTTATATATAATACCAAGAATTAATAGGAATCCATTTTGAAATATAACAATTACCTCTTCTCCAAAATGTCTTTTTGGCTCCTGTTTTCCAACATTTTTATTGCTAATTCTTCATCCGTCATTTTCTCATCTTCCAGAGCCTAATAAGCAATTACAATGAAAAGTATAAATATAAAAATCGATACTAGCTAATCCTTTTATAATTCTTAGCTAGTTTAAGCATTGCTGCCACGCTATCCCTATTTTTTCACAGCATTTTGTATAATTTTGTACAGTAAAAGAATCCATTATTGAGTGCTTATCCAAATTTAAAAGCATCTATAATAATAATTTTCACATAATATGATATCTCACTGACATTGAACTATAATTTCCAAACCTTTTGTTCTAAATCATGTGTTCGATATGCAATGGGAATAGAGTAGTAGTGTCGATTTCGACCATGAATCAAAGTCTACAAATTGAGTGCCAACTCAAAAAAAATGTTGAATGTATTAGCCAAATATTTTATTGTTTTTAATAATACTAATAGGCTGCAAAGCTTACTTGAATACTTGTTTTCTCTAAGTGACCTAAATTGCTGGTCTGCCGAGGTTCTTGATTAAGAGCCATAGTTTGGGGATTTATAGTACGAAAAACATCAATAACAACCTTTAAAAAGAAATGTATAGAGTAGTTGCTTGCTTAATCAATATAAATATATGAGAATTTCCACACTTAAAACCGCGGCCGCTATTTATACGGGATTTAAATTAAAATGAAGAATATCTTTAAGCTTATAACAATACACTTCTTCCGTGTGAATCTAATTAAACACTTGTCAAATTCTTAAAATTGTCCTCCAGGGAAATAAAGTCATAAAGAGTCATAGAGCTTCAAAGGATTGCTGAGTGTTAATATCAACATCTAATAGCCAACACCCAAAGCCAAGATGAGAGTGATACCTCAAGACTATAGTACAAGAAACGGTGTAAAGAAATTTATATTTAACCATATTGTGCATCAAGTAGATTTTTGCATTAAACGGAAGCACTGTAGCTCAATTAACTTTAAATTAAAACCTCTAACATTTAACCAATTTAGATTTATTAGAGCTTCTCCATTTAAAATCTGAGGTATTTACTTCCCTACAATGCTTTACAGGAAAGCAATCCCTAATATTGGTGTATAATCTAACCGTTCCTTTTGGTGAACTCACGGATAACTTGAAACATGGTTGTAAATATCTTTTAAATCTGACATCACGCGAATGTTTATAGCACAAATAAAAGTACTAAGCTCAGTCTGGCGTCATATAACTTGTAATTTTACTAATGTTTCCCAACGTTCAACCTATAAGACTAGCAAGTTATGAGAATCTACCATTACTCACTTTAAAAATGACACTAACATTGTATTTAATAAAATTCTTACCATCCAACGACCGTTTCTGGACGTACAGTCTGTTTTAATATATCGAGCATCTTTGCTTGAAACACTGGATCAACAGCTTCCACCGATACACCTTGAAAATATTAATATTCGAAATCTCGAAACATGAAAACAACAAATCACTTGAAAATATTGTGGTCAACAAAGGATTCATAAAATAAATAATTAATTCATAACTTACAGTTCCTGATTGCGGCATGGCGAATACACCAATTACATTTAATGTATATTCATCAACAAATTCTCCTAACATTAGGCTCATAACCTATAATAATAATGGATTAAATAAAATAATCTAAGGAAGAAATTTAGTAGTAAATAAATAGATCTTACGCTAACAAAAAACCTCCATGGACACTCCAGCTCGACCATGTTTAAGCATCTTAAGAAAAGATGTACACAGCTTCCGAAGTGTCTATTTGATCAGAATCAGAAGGAGTAGCACCACCAAGCTAGAAAATTGACCATAGGTTATTCATTTTTTAAGGATTAGAAATAACAACCAAAATAAAGAAGAGTAAGAAACCAGATAAATATTTTACTTGACTAGAAAAATTATATTTAGCTGTGCTAGTCCTCCTCCTCCCAGCCCTCCCAAACGCAGAAATCGCTCCATTGTAACTTAAACATATATTATCAAAAAAAAAAACTGTATACGTCGACTTGTAAAAATATGAAATACAAAAGTTCCTGATAAACATGGGATCACAGTAAATTAGATAATCTGATCGAAGCACACAACTCTGGTCAATTATTCATATGAAAAATTTTTTTTGAAGTTTAGCAAGTCATTTGGACTGGAAAATACATTACTTTTATATAATTATCAATGAACATAACTCAAATAATGATGAAAAACACTAATACTGCTAATAAGCAGCCAGCACAATAGTCACACCAGTAAGACTTGTCTAGGTTGACCCAATGGCAATTATCAACAAACGCGCTATTTCGAACACAGTTTACTAGTATTTCTTCAGTGATCAGTTATTCCGTGCGGCGCCAAGTTTTATAAATTCAGTGGATTCTTATGCTTCTCTTTCATTTTAATGTTACCTGATTTTGTTATCTAAATTTTTCATTTATTTATTCTTCAATAATTCATTGTAACTAATTAACTAATTCTGAAATTTTATCTAATTAAGAAGCTAATATCCAATATGGATGTGGTAAGTTAAATCTTTATGTAAACGTGAATGTTTATTGACATTTTTTTTGCAGTTTTAATCCTTTAATGTTGTTCATTAATGAAAAAGGATTAAAATATGCAATAACTTTTGCTGGACGCTCATTTTCTTGCTGTAATTATCATTGTTTCCTATTCTTTTGTACAATTTGCAAATGTTATGAATGTTTTATATAAAAAGTGATTCTAGTAAGTCTACAGTTCATGTAGTAATTAACTAAAATTATTCGTGAAATATGAGCTATTAGAAGCAGTATTCTTGCATCATCTTAAATATTTAGTTTAGAAATCCTATTTTACCTAACTCGATTTATCGTAAACTTATGGCTTAAATTAAGTATTTGTTATTATTGTCCATTATGATAGAAGTTTAGATGGAATAAACTATAAAAGTGAACATTCAAAGTGAGCATTGATAAAATAAACATGAATTTGCTATTTCACCTGATAAACATACACTTTTAGCATTCGTTATAACTTAAAACTCATAATTTTGGTAATTCCTACTCACCATAGAGTTTAATAACAGTGAATTGGAATAACCATGTCGAGTGTAGTTTTAAATTTATGAAATGTGCCACTAATATTAATTTAGAATTCGTATCGTTGTGGATGGTAATAGAAATACATATAACAACATTTTCATAATGAAATAATACGGCTTATGCTTATCTTTATACTTCCTAGGGTACAGAGATTGAAATTTGTAGCTAGTATTCATAGAATAAAAAATACATCATCAGTGCATTTTTTAAGCAAGTGAATATAGGTGTATTGACAACAATTGATTACCATCACCTGTCGGATTTGCACCACTTCGAGTAGTTCTGACATTATATTTTGAAGAAACAATTTGAAAAAGAAAGGCTTTATTTACTTTCAACTATTGTATTACGTTCGTGAATTGTATTTGCGGTTATGTAAGGTGGTGTCTGCATTATTTAGCTAACTCTGAAATCCTCATCTAATAGATTTGTTTGTTTAGTTAGATTTGTGATTATTTTTACATTTTTAGTACATTAAATGCACTGGAAAATCACCACCGTACTCATTTGCATCTATGGTATAGTGAAAGAATTTCGACCTGCCACACCATTTCTTACTCCATTCTTAGTGTCAAACTATAAAAACCTTAGCTTAGAGGAGGTTTATGGAGAAATATATCCATTCTGGACATATTCATACATGATATGCCTAGTAAGTTAATTTTATATTTGAGGGTTTACAAGACATTTATAATTTCGAAGAGGTTTATTATTCGAAATTCTAATAGTTCATATGGTAATATTTCGTATATTGGGGTGTATTTCTTTAGTGATACTGCTTTTTATCTTCCATTTCTTGCGCATTTAACAAATCTTTACGGTTAGCTAAATTATTGAATTTAAATGTAACACCTAATTTCATTATGTGTTTCTTAGCTACACTGAAATTCTTTCCTGGGTATACGATATTGTAAAAACAGTAAGAATACCGAAATATATGAGAATATTGTGCATATCATTGTCATTATACGAAAAAGCTCATCTATAATATTACCATATTAAAAACACTCCGTATATGTACCAGGTACCAATTTTCTTCCTAACTGATATTCTCCATTATAAGCCTGTCATAGTTCTTGAAGCTGGATGTTTATGCGCTACGTGGGCTGTTTTGGTGTGGGGACAAGGAGTAAGACAAATGCAGATTATGCAAATCATCTTCGGTTAGTTATTTTCTTAATTGGATACTTTTAATATTGAGGATTTTTTGATCTGGGAATGTATTTTATAGTTTTTATATTATAGTACTGTCTTAAAATGTAATGATTGTATAATGCATGCAATTAATAGATTCCTACAATCTAATCAGGTGTATTTCCTACCCTTTCTCTTTCGAACTCTAGTGCTTCTTAAGCCTATAATGAAGCCCACCTCCTTTTCTGACTGCCTTGCTGGTGCTATTTCACCAAGAGATAGAACCCATGCTAGGCAGTGACTGTGGCGTTTTCATATGCATTTATATCATTAGTGAAACAGGAGAGTGCACTCGATTTAATAACAGTAGATTCTCAATGAATGGTGAAATAGGGCAATCCTTTCTAATATTATAAATACTTTTAAGTGTCGTTGGTCCCTTTATCCTTTACTGTAAATAATATGCATTGAAATATTTGTAATTTCGTTAGTATTACGTTATTTTCTTCCCTGTATTAACTAAAGGTACATTATATTTGATATATGATAGGCTTAAATATTTGAGCAGAAATGGAATTATATGGAATATTAACTATCAAGGCGTGATAATATAGGGGTTAATTTTTAATCTTTATTTCATAATGCATGCTCACTTTCTCATTTATATTCAAGTTAGGATATTTTACGGTAGTTTTAGATTTACTCTATAGGGGTCTAATACCAGTATATTTACTGAACTAGTATAATTCATCTGTATTTAGGACAGAATTGTCATTTGAGAATCATTTTCATTCTAAAATTAATCAGTTCCTGTTCAAATTTAGAGCGACAAGCATTAGAAGGGTGAAATTATTTTCAATTATTAATTTAGGTTTGTCTTCTGCATCTGAGATTGCGTACTACTCCTATATATATGTAATTGTGGAAGAGAAGAATTATAAGAAAGTTACATCTTATATCCGTTCTGCGGCCTTATTCGGGAAATTAATGGCATTCAGTCTTGCGCAAGTACTCATTTCTACTGGAGCAGGATCGTATCTATTACTTAATCAGGTATATCATATTTTGTTTCTTTTTTCATATATTAATGTTAGTGTGATATTTTTGTGAATTTTCTTTAGTTATTATGATAGCCTTACTAGTTAGATAGATATAACAAACCAAAAATTATATTCAGAACATTTCGGTTAGAATAGACCATGAATAAATGTAAGGTTTATGTCTAGAAGAAATAAGAATAAATCCTATGACTCTTTAATCTTATTGGATATAATATTAGCTTATTACCCTAAATTCACAGATCTCATTTGGAGCTGTCTCTATCGTCTTTTTTATTTCTCTCGCACTTCCTGGTTTTCCCGTTAACAGAGTCGAACGACAAATTCAAGTAGGCATTATGAATGATGGTAGAACAGAAGAAAGGAGATTAACACATGGTATACATGAGGATTTTACACCAATAACGTGAGTTTTAGATGGCTTAAGCTTTTAGTTTTTCGTCTAAAAGTATGAGTATATTAATATGCGAAATAAATCATTGAGTTTTATAGTTCTTTTTAGCAGTTAAATAAACCATATATATTAACAAATTATTGGTGATTTTTTCTGTTTTTTGTAGTCGAGCAGAAATTGAAAAGAGGAAGCTGGATAATGGACTGAAGTTGTATTTCATTACAATAAGAAACAATTTCGACGTATATAGAAAAAACAGAATTGTATTAAAGTGGTCAATATGGTGGTCTTTGGCAAGTTGTGGAATGTACCAGGTTAGCATCTATTTCTCTTGTTACTTTGTTTCGTCCCCGGTCAGATACACTTTTATTTATAGAAATATCGTAGAACAAATAAAATTATGTTTATCAAATGCTTCTATTATTTCAGATATATAATTATATGCAGACACTGTGGGTGTCCATGCAGTCCGATCTAAATAATGTTGAGAACGGAATCGTTGAGTGCGCCAATACTTTCTTTGGTAACAGTTTTTTAAACTATAAAATAGGTCTTTATTTTTATCCTCTTCATTTATTTTCTCCATTATTTATTTTATTTTAAGTACTATCTTTTTGAACATCTCTTTCCATAGTTTGTTTAGCCAGTGTTATTTTAAATAATGCTGCGTGTTCATTATGGCAAATTAACGATAGAAACTTAGATTATAAGGTTAGGGATGTAGCTTACATCTAAATTCAGATAATTATTTAGTGCTATTTTGAAAGTTTGCGAATTTTTGATAATTATATGAATATAATCTATACATGAGTTCCTAACACTCAATGAATAATTCCAATAGCTATAATAAACAAACAAAATAAGTTACTTATGTAACAATAATTATAGGAGCAGTACTGTCATTTGTGATCCACTACCTATCAATAAACTGGTCACGTTATGGAGAAATAACTTTATTCTCTTCTTCAATTGTTATCTGCATTATTCTTGCCCTGCTCTCACAGACATCTTACATCACCGTTGCCTATGTGGGCTACGTCTGCATAACATCGATATACCATATGCTCATATCTGCTGCCAGGTACGACTAACTAAACGGCTGTTTAATTAATAAGAGTTAAGACAGTTTTGAATCGACTACTTTAAATCATCCTAATATTGAGAGTTCTCATTATTTGAAGGAATAAACACCAAAATCATAGAGATTACTTTGAGGCTTATTTACATATATAATGAGGTAATTTTACCATGATCGCACTGCAAAATGATGACTAATGCTCTCTTTGTTAATATTTCTAGGCTTCTAGGTAACACTCATTGCATTCTAGAGCGAAAGTTACGTGGACTAGTTCGACTTAAAAGCGTACTATTTTGTGGTATTACCGCAAATTAACATATTTTAAAGAATTGTTGGTGAGTAAATCTCTATTGTAATTCAATTCTAAATTCGATAGGAGTCCTTTTTATTAAAACTTGCTAATGTTGTAGCTAGAGAATTTTTTGTGCTTCTACAACTAAAGTTCTTATTCCTATCTTCTCTACTATCTCTAGAGGGGCCGCTTTACTTTTTGAATTTAGCTTCCTACATCTTCGATTCTTATTTCCATCACGGAAGTATCGTCTTTTCCTTCAGTATTGTTTACTTTACGCTTAAGTAGTTTAATTTTGTCAATAAAATTATCAAAAAAATAACAGTATGCGACTGATATGGCCTACTTAATTTTTTTAATGCACGCTATAGTTTTCATATGTGCAGTATTTCCACTCAAAAAAATGGGTGAGATAGTAGTCGATTCCCAGCTGTTGCACTAGATGGCCGTGGTGGCGTCATATATTATCTATTAATTACCATGTATATTTTTAGCGCAAACATAGCATCTGAGTTAACATCATTCAATTATGGTCTTGTTTTTGGTTGGAATACTTTCGTCGCTGTCTTAATGCAGGCGATACTAACATTTACAGTAGCAGATGTTCATGGTTTGAACTTAAGTATCAGAATACAGGTAAGCCTAATAGAATTTTACTACTTTCGATTAATGTGTATTCCTAGTTTGTTCATCCCTTGTATTATAATCCATAAAGACGTTGGAGTAACTATTTTAAGTATTTTGAAACTGGTTCGTTGACGCAAATGAAAGTTATGCGTTTCTTATAGTTTGCCGTTTACTCGGGATATTTCGGTTGTGTTGGTGTTCTCTTCCTGGCGTTTACTATCTGTGAATTAACCAGAAACCGATTGGGGCTGAATAAACCATCCATTGAGATTTGATGTTATTGTCTTGTTGTTAGCCATCTAATAAGTAATTATGGTAGGTAGTCGGTTAATTGTTTGCAATTATGATACTTTTTAAAGTTTGAATCAATTTTACCAACTATTTATTATGAAAAAATGACGTATAGGACTTAGGAAACAAATAAAATGAGAACATTACTTCTAAGAGATTTGTTATGCACTTAAAGGAAAGGAATCATAATAATGACTGAGATTCTGGTTATAAATGAACATGAAATTAAACGCGTTAAATTGAGTCATGTGAAATTCAGGACGGAAAATAATTTCTAAATGCATTTAACATTTCTAGAAATATTAATCATATAGTTCATTTTAACTTAAGTTATTCATAACAAATGATGAGAAAGCTATTCATTTTTCCATTTTAATAGTTCCTATAATTAAAGTTAAATCTGGTGATTATATTTTTTCAATTTTCCGTAAAATATCCTTCCCATATACAACGTTATACTCAATAGTGTTCTCAAATATTATTCATTTGTAAATTGTTTTAAACAAGGAACAAAAACTCAGTTGCGATTTGCTAGTAGACATAGCGGCACTTTTCTAGACCACTTTCCTGCACCGATACATGATAAAACGTTTTCTGAATTAAGCTTATACTCAGGAGATGGACAGTAAAATACAATCTTTTCTCCTATAAGATAATAGTCCTTGGCAGGCGCAGTTGAGTCACCATGGGATGGCCGACCTGGATGACGACAATACGGGTCACCTGTAGGTTATACTTTAAAGTAAATTCCAGTCTTTGATACATACATAGGCTCAGTTGAAGTTCAGATCTTTTTGGTTTGAATTAGTCAATAACATTACAAAAGCTGATTTAACAACAGCTCCTACATTAACAAATAATACAGTAATTATTCAGAATTTATATATCACAAATGAACCTAATTTATTAGTACACTTAGTTTTAGCTGAAAACTCACACTTGGTGAGCATTTCGCTCCATTTACCATTTGCTTGACAGATGACAAAATCACCTCCTGTGAGGATGTGATTAGTTAGACAACCGAAAAGTACGATATCGCCTTTCTGATAATAGTCATGGGTAGAACCGACGAGAAAACCGTTCTTCGGAGGAATCACTTTACCACACTTTACCACTAAAATGGTGTGGTACTTAAAGTACTGTAGAGTCTGTGAAATATACTATACAAATAACATGTAAAATTAAGATTATTTATTGTTACACAAACTTATGATTTAGATTACGTGGGCGTATGTTATTTACTACGATAATATCGAATAGCAGAAGTTTGGCACAGAAGATGGTTAAGTGAGTACTTAACTATATAATAAAATAATATTTTTGTCAGCCTGCTCTTCTATCCTAGTTATTAACTACTTCTTACTTTTTACAACTTCTCAATGTTAATTTTAATTATTATAGATATGATATAAAAATGAATAATAACTTTATATATAGTTTGGCATGTTATAATAATTAAAAAAAGATGCAAAACTCAAAAAATCATTGCGGTGAGAATTAAAGCGATATATGTATAAAACAAAGAACTGAGCTCATTAAAATATTTCTTTAATGCATTAATAGTAGTCTAAGAACCAAATATTTTAGAAAATTTTGCAGTCAAGGGTGGTCTTAATGTTTATAAGGCTTAAAAATTGGAGACTATTCTATCGGGATACTTATTAAGCGAAAATTAAATGAGTGTACTTCTAAAAGTGACAACTATTGTAGTAAATTCGAAAAAAATACTTTTCATTACTATTAATATTTGTAGTGTGTGTGATTTATTGAGAAAAGGCTGAATTTACCTGAGCACGAAGGTATTTTATCACTCCATATCCCTTCACTCGTGCAGTGAATATGTTCCGCACCGAGTAAGGTGAATCTGATTGAGAAATCGCGACTTTACTTGTCTTTTGATTAAAAATATTTGGTTTTCACTTTACATAAAACGTACCCTTTAACACATTGAAATTGTGCGATACCGCCGAATTTAAAAGATGAAATACTAACTGACATTACTTTACCGTCGACGGCTATGGGAGGACACTGCATAGCTGAAAATCTATTACTCAGATTTCAATTTGTTTTCACGCATGGTTCATTAAAAGTTAGAGATATTCAATGGGCCGTTCACGAAGAATTTTTGCTCTCTGTATTATAGTGCAGTATTAAATGATAGGACATCTCGTTTTTTAATTATTTTTCTGTTCTCAGATCGATCCGAATTTTTTCTAAATGAAATAGCTTTGAAAATCTTCAGTATTAATTTCGTGCTTTTCTTCTAAAAATGACACAAGTTTTTTCTCTCGTAACCACCCACTTTTCATCGCTCTGAAATAATAGTCCGTTTCATTAAAACATGTGAACCTCCTTATTGGTTCTCAACTTGCAGACATCACCGCATTGTGGCAAGCAGGTTTTCCTTCTTTAACTTATAACTTTAAAAGAGTCATGGTAATAAAAGGAGAATGTTCATTTAGTTGAAGCCTTAGTCATCTTGGGGAGTTTCATGATTTTCAGGGCAGTCCCTCACTAATTTCAGAAACTTCGACAACAAATATTATAAATATTCAGTGAATGGATAGGGGTTTTGAAGTTGTTAAACTAAACCACATTGTCAAGAGTCATATGAGGGAAGTACCTAATATTCTCAACACCCTATTTAATATTAAGGGTTTTTTTAATATATGCGTACATATATGCCAAAATACGGCCAACGTTAGTGTTGATAACTATGTTGTTGAAACGATGAAAAGTGAATGGTTGCGAGAAAAAAAACAAAAAGCGCCGTTTTTAGAAGAAAAGCACGAAATTAATACTGAAGATTTTCAAAGCTAGTTCATCTAGAAAAAATTCGGATCGATCTGAGAACAGAAAAATAATTAAAAAACGAAAAGTCCTATAATTTAGGAACGTGCTGTTCATTTTCCTGATAACACCCACGTCATTAATTAACTATTTACTTCGATTCCTTTCAAAGATATGGCATGGCCTACCATAGCACTTAGGTGGAGGATGTGTCCATGTTCCATCTGCCTGACATGTTGATGTGGTATAACCGTGAATTCGATATCCAGAAGGACAAGAAAACTGTGCGACAGTTCCTATGAAGAAATTTCTTCTGGTAAAATATACGTATAAGTGGGAAGAGTTCTGCTGTGGTTGACAAGATCCTTCTAAATAAATAAGCGATTCATGTTATTTAAATAATGATTTTTGTGTATTAATGTTTAGTGATTTTGCTGTTTTTATTATTTAAACATACCATCCACTTGCATTTTAATGGTATGGCGCTTTCCAGAAGGAATAATGCAGTGCAGAATCCCACTGTCCTCTGGTTGTGCAACTGCTACTGTGAGCTGAATATTCATTTTAAGGAAACAAAAAAATACTTCCAAAATAGTGAAGCCTCGATTATTCAGAGCTACTATTCCAATTAGTAGCAATCTTCACAATTAATCTTCTATTATTACAAAAGATTTTGCTATTGATTTTCCTCACATGTAAAAATCTTTGCAGATATGGTTTGCAAAAAATAAAATAATCTAAAAATGTAGAGTCGGAGGAAATTAAAATATGATCTAGAAAGACTTTAAACAATATCTTAAATTTAATTGCTAAATAAAATATGCTAAGTTTATGTGGTTTATAGTTCTATATCAAATCTTTTCGTTCACCCTTTATTTTTAAAAGTACCTGGTATGCATCAGTCTTATCAATGCCAAGTGCGTTTAGCAGTGTCCATATTTGAGAGTAAGAGCGATAGGTCGACGACACTTCCTGAAGCAATTCAAATATCGTAATTTCGAAAAGTGGTTGATTTCTAATTATTGTTAAGCGGTCCACTCACCCATCGAACTTTTCCCATTTTTCGTGGAAAAATACAAGAAAATGATACTGTAGCTGAACGGCCAACAATTAACTCTCCAGTTGGAGATATTGAATACGGACCACCTACTACATCGAATAGAATTGGAGGAGAATCTTCTGCAAATCCATAATCAGTTTAAGTTATATATGCCACTATAGGTAATAATAGCTCAGAAACCAAGACTTTAATGTTCACTGGCTGATGAAAACTACATTTACTTTATTTTAGATAAAAATTATTATTTAGCAATAAACCAATAATCCAACTGCCTGAAATTCGAGTTATTAGGAGCAAGGTTAAAATGTTCGTACTGGTAAAGCTTAAATCATGCTTTAATCAATTCTTGTCCGACTTCTTTTCAAGAGAATTATGATATCACAATGTGAATGAGTTGCTGCCACGTTCTCCAAATACAAAAGCAATGAAAACATGCTTTCAGTTACTAATACGTCTGCAGCAATAACTGAGACGTAAATAAAGGCGTGATAACATGTTTTCCTGAATATGCCAGTCTGCTTAGGATGTTGCGAGAGCTAAATTCTACATCTCGAATATCGTATTATTTACAATCAGTCTTGAATATCGGTAAGATTAGTAATTATTAATCACTACGATTATACCCGTAGAACCTAATGTTGAGTAGTTACTAATCACTCGTTATCAGGATCGGATTATTACATATTTAAAATAAATATTACTTACTGTTTCTATTTAGAGGATCGAGTGGAACACAGAATGGTAGAGCATGCGACCATGTACCAGCACTACACACTATTTCATTCTTTCCCTTAAGACGTTCACTGCCAATGTTCATACAACGAAATTGCAAATGTGAACCTTCTAAAAATTATTTAACACAATATTCATTATTTGCTAGTTTAAACTAGTTCCACTTTAAAAACAATATTGCTAGTAAATATGACAATACTAAATTTTTCTAACTGCAGTAAAGCTAAAAACTAGCCTTTAAAATATTGATTAAAGAGAACAGTCTCTTTTTTCTCCACATGATAAGTGACAGTACGAGAATTCAATTGAACTTTAAATTCACATGGAGTACCTTCTAAAACTAAAATAGTTAAAACATTAAGTTTCAGGTTACCTTTTTCTATATTTTTAATTATTTTTATTCTATTGTGAGTGGAGATTTTTCGTTTAATGAATTATGTTAAGATATTGTTATACGATATGTTATTTAAATTGTAATGTGTTTAATTGCTCGATTTATAAATAGAAAATTTCTTTCTAAAGAAGGAGAAAAAGGAAGATAGTAACGGGAAAATACTTGTTAATAGAATATGAATAAAACAAAAAACACGGTAGTTTCCTATTTCTGACTTCAACACTAATTAAGAGTCATTTAGTTTGTTACTAAGATTAATAAACTTGTACAAAAATAGATTTTTTTACCCACTAAAGTGTTGATTGAGCTCTACTTATTATTCCTTTTTGTCTACTTACATAAATAAATTCCATAATGAATGTAGGAAATGATAGAAAATAAGCATTTTATAGCGGAAAGGAGTTCTTAACTCACCAAAATCACAATTTATTCTATTTTTTTTACTCCACTTTCCACGGCGGCACTTAAACTCCATCACATCGTCGAAATCGCTGGCAATTGAGCATCCGATCAAAAAATTGAATATTTAAGGGAACAGCGAATCTTAGAACGAGTGGTTTACTTATGACTATTATCAGTAAAAAATTTTAATGATACATTGCCCCACACTTCTAAGAGAACAAATAATATGTTGTAAAGGAATATTAACACTTTTAATTATCTTTAGTTTCATTTCAACAAACTAAATTAAAAATCTTTTCTGTTACGAGTGAATATTCAAGTTATGTTATGGTATATGTTTTCAATAAAGTATTTTTTAGCGCAAAAGAGTGGTCATATCTTATTATCTGTCCATTGAATCCATTTGTAACAAGAAAAAGAAATAAAACATAAGAACCTCTAGACAAGCCTAGTAGATTTTCCACTATTCATTCATGTTCCGATTCCGTACTGCTATTTAATGTGTGATCTCTAATGATAATGATCATTCAGCTATGACTCAGCACTGTCATCTCAGGACAGAATAAGCTATGCCAAAAACAATAGGCACCTGCCAGAACCGTGACAAAACAGGCGCGACTTCTTATGATCCATCCACAAGGACGCTTGGAGAAGCTACATATAAGGAGACCCATCATGAGACGACAGTCAGAACTTGAGCGCCTAAGTTCCTACCTGTATTTTCTCCAACATTATATTATCATTAAATGCTCGTGTGTCTACCTAGATCTTTTCGCATCTTTGTAAAAGTATATTTGTTATATTGCATCTTGTAATATACAGAGTGGGTACGAAGTTCTGATACAGAGATCAAGTCGCATAATTTTGTAATAGAGAGTATTCGACATGAAAATTTATCTGG
>JAJAVP010000366.1:124222-136839 GCA_020740425.3 Heterorhabditis indica
TGTACATTAGCATAGCGAATTGCTACGTCATATATGCTGATTTAACAACACTTGAATTTTGTATCAGAACTTTTGGTGCACCTGGTATATGGTCTATTGTTATTACCTTCCGCGTAATAAAGGTTCAATTACCCATGTTTGAGGTTCCACCCTATCAACCTCAATAGCTTAGCCTCGTCACACATAAAGGACCCGCGTGGCAGGAATAACCCATCTCCTAGGTTCTTTTTTTTGTATTGTTTTGAATATAAGAGATTGGTTGTATTATAGTATCTATTATGTAAGACATCTAAATTTCCGTCTATCGCAATATTAAGAAGTACACTTATCTAATTATGCACAATTCCAAAATGCTTCCGAAAGTATTTGTTTCATAGTTATTTCGTGTATTAAAGTGCTATTAAATGTTCAACTCCAAATTCGTTACTAATAATCACTCGCCATAAGCACAGTTCCATGAGCGAATTTATGCCCTTCCTGATGTATATAATTATCCATATTCATTATTCTGAACTTCCTTTCTAGAGCTGGAGCATTGCACATATCATCGTCAGAACGCGGAGACCATATGGTTAGGTTGGAGGCAACTGTCAGTATTGGAAGTTAAGACTAATTCATAGCAGACTAATACTTCACACTCAAATAATTTGTTCATACAGTAGTTGCCTTTAAGTTAAACTATTCTTAGTAAATAAAAATACTTACTTATGTTAGATTTTACTGCATACTTTTCTATTTTTCTATACTATCTTTATTTTATTGTTTTATTGTATCAAATCACAGCCTACATGAAAGGATTTATATGATATATAGATATAAATATATATATATATATAAATGAAGAAGCCGTAACAACTTACTGCATGGTAGGAGGTTGCTTATCCATTCACTGTTGATACATTCTATTCCACTTGCTTCTTCACGGTTGTCGACACACTACAGTATTATTCGTGTATATTTAACACCTTCCAAAATGCCTTTTACAAATTTATTGGCTTTAATCAAGCAATATAATGCAAAATTACAATTATAAAATTGTTCTGAAATATTTAGTCAATTATTGAGAATGGTTAAAAGTTGCACTTGTAAGCATTATACCGTAGAATGTTCTATATATTTTTTCATCATTCTTGACAATAATTTTTTTCTAATTTTCAAATAAAAGACGGTTAATTAGCTTTCACATATAATTTCTTCTTACTTTATATTGGAAGATTGTTCCATTAGGATAAACGGCTTGGAATCGATCAAGATCAATTCTTTTCAATCCCTGTATGCGATAAATAAAAGCAGGAGTAGAATCACGAGGTGGGACACAGTATGAAGTAGCTGAAATAAATTCAAATTCACTCCATCTCATAGCGAATTTCAAAAGCAAATTCCCATAAATATTGTTTGAAAATGTAAGAAAGGCAAACAGTAGATTCTCCACTATCCAGTGTAATACTACTAGATTTTAACCTATATAGTAAACTCTATTATCTCATATTTTTCTAATAAATCTGTTCTTTTATTGTTAATACATCAGATTTCTATCTATAGTACTCACTTTGACTCCTTAGTTATTCCTCTCATGGACAGTGTGTAGTTATAAATATATTTCACAATAAAAGTTGTCATAAGAATGGCAGCTTTCGTTTCATTAGTTGTTCACCTACTATATCTGCTAATTTCTTATATCTCGCATATTTTTGTTAATATTGTACATTTGTTCCTAATAAAGCTTTATTTACCTATGTTTAAGGTTATCACACAAACACTAAGAAAGAGCCTGTAATACGAAAAGACCTGCGTGGCAAGACAGAAACATTAACCCCCACAGGCAACCTTTTATAAAAGTTGTTTATTAAGATGAATAACTTACAGTTAGTTAGACAAGTTGGAGGAGGCGAAAGTGATCCTTTGTTGCATATGATTGTTGTGTTCAAGTTTGAACACTGCAAAATAATAGTTTCTCTGTCGAGGAGTGTTTTTTTTGCAGGGTAAAAATGACCTACTGTCAGTATAGGAAGCGTACAATCTTCTGTAATACATGTTCTGGAACACATTAATTCAAAGATTTAAAATTTAAAATGTGGAAAACTGTTATTTATACAGTAAGCAGACACACTTGGTAAACAACGTCCAAGTGGATTGATTATTATACCTCGCCTGCATTCTAGAACTCCATTTCCTGTAATTTCTAAACTGTTGGATTTAGTATGTTATTAAAGTAACATCCATTATAAGTGCAAAGATTGATTATAAAACATTGTCAATGTTTATCCGGAAGCACTGGCAGGTATTTTCTATCTATTTGTTCCATATATTTATTTGGTCGTTCTTACCTCTTCATGCCTTTAATCTACTATTATTAACTTTCATTTTCGTCTTCCTTACCGCTTAAATGAAAACCCCTTAAGCAGACCATATTAGCAGAGGCACCATCTTCAATAATATCATTTGCTTGTAGAATTTGAGACGACTTTGCTTTCAGGAAGAAAACATGTAAACGAGCAGGAATTTGACAGGATTCTGAAGGTATTAAATATATATAACTTAAGTAATGTGGTCAGAATTATTAGGTAATTAAATTAGTGCTATTTATATACGTGGACACAGTCCAATTAATTTAAACGAGGTGAAGTAGGAAAACATTAGAACGTTTCTACGTTTCTAACTAGTGGTTGATTTTATTTGTAATATTAATTTAGCCATTTTGGATTTACATTTCATTGGAAAAAAGCTTGGAAACTTCTAAATGATACAAGGCAGGGCATCCGCAAATTCGTACACGCGAAGAAACTAAATGAAGACGCTGTGTAGTACCAAAAGACATTTAAATTTAGCTATGCCCAAACCACGACTAGAGAAAGACAACAATTTATAAACATATTTACGGGAATAAAATCTCAATTAAATCGACAAAATGATGTCTGCCGTGTACTTGATAATCGGAGCTGGGAAAAGAAACATTGCTGGTGGCAGCCCGAAATTAGGTCAAACATGGCTTTTTTTACTGTTTCAAGCACATTTGGTTTGCAGTCATTACCGTTTGATAGAAACTTGAAAAATGATAATGTCATAGATATGTCATGATCAATTAGAAATAAGTAAGATTAGGCACCTACAACGAATAGTATTCATGCTTATTCTCTTTGTTGGCTTAGCTGATAGCTTGTATATACCATGTGAGCCTTTTTAGATCACACCAGTACAAAAACATCTCTTGGATCTCTAAATCGTCTTGCTTTTGCTCAAAACGTTTAATAAGTTACTTCTTATTCATCAGTTAAATTTGAATTTTATAAGAGACGAATTATAACAAATATGTATACGTTTTAAATAAATAATCTCTTGCAATAAACAGTTTGCAAAGTAATACTGCACTAATTACTTGCTATATGTAAAGCTAAATTATGAGAGCGATGTTAAAACTGAGAATGAATCATTGGAGAGAAATTCATCCTTTCCTTTCCTTTAGTCGTCTTTTGAGTTTTTATGCTCTTGCACTACAGATTGATGACAATAATTGAACTACTACAGTATTCTAAACTATGGTTCGTTAATCTTGCAAAGAGATTGATTTTGTTAATGTTTAAACAAAGATCTCATTCTTACTAGGTACACAGTATGATGGAGGAGGAGACCATGAGCCGTTCACACAAATAGTCCGTCCATCGACGAACTCGGATGGAAACTCCAAACCTTCTCTGCAAATGATCTAAAGCCAGTACGTGAGTTTGCTTGATTATATCAGATTAGCAGTTTCATGCTTTTATCTACGTGTATTTGAAATTATAAATTTTATAGTGGATGCCGCTTGACCAAAACTGTTTTGTTTCTGTATAGGCTATTGTTTTCATTAGTCAAATTCTGATTATGAATTCATCCACTGACAATTTAGTCAAATTATTGAGACCCCTTGAAAAGTAATGTTTATAGAAAAAAATAAAAAATATTTACGCAACAATGTATGCCATATCTTAGTTCCCATTTGTTAGCATTACATTTCTCCAAAGATTATTTGTTACCAATATCTTCGCTATTCATTACTTTTATCTGATTTTGAAATTTTTGCAAACGTTTTTCGATTTGGTCCAGTTTTTAAGAACAGCCTTTCTACTTTTCATTTGATGCTGGTTAAAACTGTAAGTCTAAATTATTACTTCGAAATTTTGAACATTCAGTCTTACCCAAATATTAATAATCACATATATCATTAGAACAATAATTAACTTTAGTTGAAATTTTATTTTAAAAAGGAGTTTAAGCACAGGGTCTAGTGAGTTGATTTACTATAAAATAGTACATTTGAAACATTTGCTTTTAACATTCTTCATACACCACTGAGTTTCATAACAGTGCTACACATTTAACCTCTTCGATGAGTCTCTTCTGCAGAGTGAGTTTAATGATTCCATTGAAATTTGCTAATTTTTGAAGTACTGAGTATGATAAAACATGAGATGATGTCATATCTGAAATTTCAGGGACTTTAAATAAATGATAGTTAATAACATTTACATGACGGAAGAGGTGGAATGACTAATAAATTGGCTGTTATCAGTTTTAGCAATATTTGCGATTATTCCGTAAAACTACGAAGATCAACTGCTTCACAGTTTGATAAATAATTAGGTAGTTTCAAATCCAACTCGCATCTCACTTATTTTCCGCTTTATTTATATTGTATTTGGCTACTTTAATTACTGTGGTTCCCAAAAACTTGGATAATTTCACGAAACTTTTTCATATTTATTGGGATCTACAACTGTACGAGTTGTGAAAACATCAATGGCTAACGCACAGCCTCAGATCCAAAAACTGAACAAGAAGACAAAAATGTAAAATGCAAAAGATACTACAAGTTTCCAATAAACTATGTCATAGGTAGTATAAAGAGTAATTTGTCTTTTTAAGAGACGCTATTATTATTCCAGCGAGTTCATTACTTTTAGAACTTTAATAACTGAGGCTGAATTTGCAGGAAAATTGAGTCTCAATAGGTGCAAACATCTTCGTTTAAACTCTTTCCAGGCATGAAATCAACAAAGCGTCGTTGTAAGCTCAGATTCGCTGGCACTTGCGCACTTCCATCAGTGTATTAGGATGAGTTCTTTACTATAGTAGTTCTCAGAAAAATATAATTTGCTAGAAGTTTAGAATTCATTACATGGACTTCTTAATATTCAGAAAGAACAAAGTGTTCTTCTTGATATTAACTAGATATATTTGAAACTACTCTTTAGTTAAACCTGAAAATGAAAACTCTAAACCTATACATAGAAGTAAAACCCAAAAATTCTAACTTCGTGGAAACTAGATTCAGAATTATAATTCAAAAATATACAGAACAGTTGAAAAGTGACCAGTTGGGAGGTTTATAACTTTTTTAATACTTAAAAAAAACTGTCTTTTGAAAGGATTTCTAAAAACTTGAAAATCTGGCATAAGTAATCGTCTATTTTCTACAAAAAAACCATTTTCAGCTATATAAATGTTGAATTTGTAAAGAACACAAGAATTAATAATTTACTTTTCATGTGATTTATATTTAGAAAATAATATAGCTAGATTTTTAAGCATCCGGAAATGCTCTCAAACGGTAATTTTTATTAAGTTTGGAGAAAACTATAAAACTTGAAATTGAACATTTTTTTGCTCACTTTGTAGTCAGCGACCACAAAGCATTATTCCTTTGATTTTGGGAATATTCACTATCAATTTCCCTCTTTCCACTTTGTTTTCTCAGGTACTAAATTATCCTTTAACTTAAACTTAAAACTGGTTTATATCATAGATTATCTCTAATTATACCGTTATATCTCCCTCCTTGTTCAACCTCACTATTCGCTCGTCATTGCTTTCAATAAGTTGGCAAGGAGCGGCGAATCGTTCTTTTTGGTCCAAGTCTCTCTTTAAACGAGGCCAGTTTTGGACAATAGCAGATTCTAAATAGGATAAATAAGTGATTAATAATTGTCTTCAAATTTCGAACAAACTTTCATAACTACAATTTTTTTAGTAATGAAATTAGGTCAAAATAATAATGAAAAATGAAAAATAGTATATGAATGAAAAAGGCCACGTTTTTGTAAAAGTATGAAAGTTTTTGAAGTGCTTAGATCCTTATCTAAGCAAAAATAATTCAGCAAATTACTTTTTTATAGAAGTAACTTCAGTATTAACTGTTTCAAAATGGTGATTTAAAGCTTCTACATGTTAAGTTTTAATATTTATTATAATATTTTCCCACTACTTTTATTGTCACCTGGTATTGCTCTTTTCATTCTGTCCCACATGATTCGTCCCTCAATCATAGGATGTGTTTGGGAGACGCACTTAGGACGCACCTTCGGTAACCAATTCCCATTTACACATGAAGCTTTTGGAGACCCTGAAAAATGTGCTCTACTTTTAATGAAATAGCAATGGCCAGAGCAATCAGTATATATTAGACATTTGACGTTAAAAGCATGGTCAATACTGAGTGCAAAAATAGGTATACTATTAGTATTCAGATCTTGAAAATGGCTTAAAGTTCCATAACTAATGTACTAAAGATATTATTCATACAATTACAAATATATTTCCATATTCAACGAAAATCCTTTTGTGCTTTGGTGAGGTGTTGAATACTCAAATTTAGAGATTTTATCCAATTTCTCCTTAAGCTTGAACATATACTGATGACTTTTAATCCCTTAAAGTACAGCCTCTCCCATAGATGTTTAATTAAATTTAAATTGATTTGATTCTTAAAGAGTCACTTCCCTTTTCTTTATCCAATGTTTCGCTAGAATCTAAGTGTATTTAGGATAATTGTTATTGGCAGACTCATCTATGAGCTATTTCACATCTACCCTATACTAAAAAGTTTGAGGATATTAATTGGCTGAAAACTTTGTTAAAATTTAATTCCAGATGTCAAAAGTATTGAGACGTAGATCTGACAGAATTATAAAAAATATTACCATTTTAACTGTTAGTGAGTTTTGTTTAGGCTTACTTTGACACACATATCACTGTTCTAAAACTTCAAAAATATGAAAAATATACATTGTGGATTTTTGAAAAAGCTAATACAATTCTTACCAATGAGATAGTTTCCTTTATGGCACTGAAAAACGATAGATCGACCTTCTTCAACCTTTTGAATATAGTGCGCGAAATCGTAAGCACCCATCTGTCCTTCGAGTAAAATCTGTCCACCAATTAAAGTACCAAAAGTCTTTGAAGGATGACTGCACCACGCTAAATTTCGAATATAAATGATGTGCTACGAATATCAGATTTCTAAAGTTCCATAATTTTCTTAAGATACTCAGTACATCTTCGTTTCCTTAAAAATATAACCATACAGAAATGAATAAGTTAATAATCGCAGTTATCTGTCAAACATCTTGAAAACTCAAGTCTATAAAAGCAGACAACTCCGATGGCGTTTCGAACGGTTGTGGTGTATTTATCTTTGCTGATTATAAGGCTTATGGGGTCAGACTGTTTAGTATGTATTTCTCTTAATAAATATATAATATATTTGGTTCACTACAATTTCACTTCTCATAATAAATCTGCTTGCTGTTTTTTCTCACAACAAACCAAAACATTTCTTCTTTTTCATTTGGCAACGACGGTGGGTCTGCTTTTATAGGCTTGAGTTTTCATGTTTGACAGATAACTGCGATTATTAACTTATTCATTTCTGTATGGTTATATTTTTAAGGAAACGAAGATGTACTGAGTATCTTAAGAAAATTATGGAACTTTAGAAATATTACAAATCTGATATTCGTAACATGATGTACGTTACTATCCATCTGATGTGCAACAGGCAGTATTCAGAAGTACAAAGCTATGATAAAAGAGCCCCTATGAGCTGGTAACTTGGAAAAAGTAAACAACACTAATTAAAATGCCATACTTGGCAAACACTTTAATGGTGCTCCTTCTCTCATCCACTGTCCGTAGAGACATTTAATAGTTTGCTGCTCTCGATTCGGATAGTATCTGTTTATAAAATTTATCAACTTGGCACATCGAATTCTACAATAAATAGCTCCAATAGAAAGCAATGATTAACATATAAGTTGAGTCTTTATAAACTTTTTAGAACTTTTTGGGACTTGGTGCATTTACTTTGGTCCTTGACATAAATTGCACTTTAAAGCAATTTGTTTTGCTTTTTGGAATTAATTTCTTAGCTTTTACAAAAATGTATTGTGCAAAAGATTCATGTTTTCTTTGAACTGATGGTGAGTTTCTGTATGTGATGTATAGCAGGAAATTTTACACTTAACATTAATATTCAACACCGTACTGGATTAGTCTATTGCACCCGAAGATTCATGAAAGCAAATGGTATATTTGTAGGAAATAATGCTTTACCCATTTCTGCACTCGTATTTGGCAGTCGCTCCATGTGATGACTTCGAAAATAAAACACGAGAGTGGGGAACGCGTGGAGGCCAATCATGGCAGTTCACTAGATCAGTTGCAATGTAGGATGGAGCAAATGAAATATACCATGAAAAAGATGAAAATGTAAATTTAAAGCAGATGAGAGTTACCAATAGACAAACTAATCTATGTACGCTGAGAAAAAATAAATTAGAAAGGTAAAACATAAGAAGAACTTGATTTATATCCTATTATATTAGCATATTCATATTTAGAATTAGCATACTAACATGGAGTACACAGAGGTGTGTGGCTCCAAGTCGAATTGTGGCAGGTCATTGTCGTTCTCATGTTCGCTTCGTGTCGTTCATCACAAATCACTATCGCCTTTGCTCCTGACAATCAGTATAAATTAAATTAAATCTATGTTGCGATATATATATAGGAGTTTTAAATACCTGATGCGATCAACTGATTCCTGACCTTATCTTTTATTCTTCCATTTTCAATTAGAGGAACTTTGCAAGAGCCTTAAAAAATTTTCTATACGTATTAGTCTTAGATAACTTAAAATTCTCTAGTCATGATTAGGTGAAATCTAAATCGCCACAGTTATGGAAAATTATAAAATATTGCGTACAATTACGGGATTTCAAAAGACCAATATAAGTAATTATGTAAGATTTCTACCACCTTTACTTATCTTTGGTTAATTTTTTAGTACCATTAAATTTAAAATTATTACTACTAGTAATTTCTACTTGGCTTTTCTTCAAGACTTACCTAAACATTTGGGCATAGGATGACTCCATTGTCCATTCTCTAAGCATTTCGCTTCCGTTGCTCCTTCATGAGTCATTGTTTCCAGGCAGCTAAAACCTCTTTGGTTATAATATCTATATTAATGTCATATAACTTTTAAGAGTTAGGAAAAGAAAATTACTGCGAAAATTTTAAATTTCAAAAGAAAAGACAGAATATACTTACCGGAATACTACAGTTGCACCATAGTAGGTCTCTCCTCCTTCAATATATCCATTGTTAAGTGAAGGCAAAGTTGGACAGCGAATTTCTAAATATTTATATGGTAGACATAAATTTTGAACAATTTCGATGATAGAATAGCAAAATAATGATAAAGCAGAGAATTGCAAAATCAATATTGTTGGAAAAATAAAAAATAACTCACCTTCGCATTTCGATTCCATTCCAGCCCATATCCCTTCTGCTAAGCAAATTCGCTGCACCTGACCAACAAGACGGTACCCCTCTTTACATGAATAGGTTACGGTAGATTGATACGTTAAAGATGTTCCTAAAACGCGTCCATGGAGAGGGTCTGGTGGTCGGGGACATTCCGTAGCTGAGAAATTGAAGATTTTTACTGTTTAAAGTTAAATTTTTATGTATCAGTATTTTCTTGAAATATTGGAAAACTATTTTGCGCTTTGTAAGACTCATAACTTCATCACTCATGGGATTTAATATACTTTTATATTTTTGAAAAATATCATTGTAAGTCCAAATTAAAATGGCTATTAAATAAGTGATATTTATTTTCGTATTAACACGCATGTAATATTTTAGGAAATTAGTAATCGGGGTGGATTCACCTTTGCAAATGGGTGCTTCATCGGTCCATTCTCCATTGTTTTCGCATTTTCTTGTGGAGGGGCCAAAGAGAAGAAATCCTGGTTTACACGAATAAATGACAGTGTGTGGATATTCGAAAACATCACCTTCACGAAAACCGTTTGTCAATTTACCGGGGTCTGGACAAGAACGAGCTGGAAAAAATCCATTTGATATTCTAGAATACTTGATTTATAAAACTTCTGATGCTTTATTAGTTTAGACATGGAAAGAAATAGTAACTTTCGGGTATAAGTTTTTCCAGAATCGAATAAATTGGATTAGTATCTCTTTACTGCACTTTAATGTCATTATTTCATATCTGAAAATGGAACTACCTTTACATTTGAGTTCAGGGCCAAACCACTGAGCTATGCTTTTTCGATTTAATAAACATTTTGCCACTGCTAAATCCTAAAAACCGTATAATTCACTATTCGTTTAGTTAATCTGGAAATTGTGTGCATTAATTTATTTTATCGTGTAATATTGTAGAATTTATCACTTTTTTAATACAAATGACTATATTTTATCAACTTCATTTGACTCATAAGCAAGAACAACAGTTTTTTTAAAAATCTATTAGTGAAATTTTGAAGAGTGATGTTAAAGTTGACTGACATTACTTTTAGTTCCCTATACTATAGGGACCAATGATACTACCTTGGAATTAAATTTATGGTATCCAGGCACACATGTATATGCGATCTCTACTTCAAGATCATATTCACCAGAAAAAGAGGAACCGTCGTGAACTGCGTACGGAATTTCGGGAGGAGGACCACATTTCACTGGAATAATATTGGAAGACTGTAGAAAATATTTGTAGAACTTAATAGATTATTCATATTATATAAAAAAAGCTTTTAAAAAACAATCTAATTTTAATCCACTTGAATGAATGTTTTTGATGCAAAATATAAAGTATTGCGACTATAACAATGCGAAATTTGATAAATTTAATAATCTTATCATAGTGATGAACCAAATCTTAGTGAAAGAAATATTTGAAGATAATACAGTTAGTAATAAGGAGCAAGATGAAAGACTTCTCTCACACTGCAGACGACAAATGGGTTGAGAACCACTCCATTCACGATTAGCTTGGCATCGCCGTTGACTTGGTCCAATCAAGACAAATCCCTTATTGCATCCATATTCAGCATTTGAGCCGAATCTGTTTTAACATAGAACTTTCCTTTCGTTGCCTTTCTCGTGGTATTCAGCTACATGAATAGAATGGTTTGTTTAGATTTCAAAAAATTAATAATGATGATGGTATTTTCGAAAAGGAAATTATACTTACATAAATCCACTAATAGTTCAGCTAATAACCGATTTGATTGCAAACTAGAAATGTCTTCTATTGATTATAGTTGCTTACTTTTGATAAGACTAACCGTAATTCTCCAGCCGTGCGAATAAATCCGTTTTCAATTTCTCCAAGACTGTGACAAAGTGACGCTGTAATAAATTTTAATGAATTGGATTAAATACAAAAATGCAACTTTTTGCCTAGAAAATCAGTTTGAGTCAAATTCTAAACATTTAGATGAGGTTTATGTAGACTTGTTATCTTCAAAAACGAGTTCATTCGATAATAAAATTTATCAATATAATCTATGAAAAGAGCTATATCAATGCATAAAACCATTCCAGTAGGTTATTTAGGTATACTTCTCCAAATATTTTATGGAAGAAAAAAACTTTGTAACAGTAAATTTGAACCACTTAAATCTTATTTAATTAAATAAATTATTAGAAGTGAAAAAAACTTTAAAATGTAAATTAAAGTCAACCGGGATTAACACAGCTGAGTCCACATTCTCCATCACACATGCACCGCTTATGCTTCTTGCAGTCATCATCTGTTTCGCACTCCCTTCTACAGTTTTTAGGACGGATTCCCGTAGTATCAGGACAAGAGAACGAATAAACTGGAGACCAAAACAAGACTAATAAGAAGCAGATGAAAGTAACTAGCCATACTCGCGAAAGCATCACGAATGAGGCAACAGCTGACGATCAATGTGAACGACATATGTCCTGGAAGAAAAATTGATGTTGATGGTTAATTGTGGAAAGAAAATTGAAAGTTGAGAATGGAAACGTAAAATTTGAACAGAAATAACTATTTCGAGAAAATAGAAAATGCAAAGAAAATTGTTAACATTAAACTCGTTTAGTAGAACTCAATATTCTGATGATCCTAAATCAATTATTTTTAACCGAAGCGTATAAATTCTAGCTAACCTAAATGGATAGTGAATGATTCTCTATAAAGAGCCTTAGAAGAAGGAGAAGAGATCATTTCTAACGCAACAGTAGCTAAAGGATAATCATTTCCATTATCACTTGGTCGATATAGTAGATGAAGCACCTCCTGTCGATCATACAGAAGGATACATGGTGCCCTTTCTTGTAAATTACATAATTTTTTGAATAAAGAATCTCGTGTTCTGCATTACAATAGGACGTAAAAAATTTGTTCTATAATTCGCTTTCCTATAATACAGGGTGCACCAAAAGTTCTGATACAAAATTCAAGTGTTGTTAAATCAGCATATATGACGTAGCAATTCGCTATGCTAATGTACATTTAA
>JAJAVP010000367.1:8741-46798 GCA_020740425.3 Heterorhabditis indica
CATTACTAAGGTAGTGGACAACTCACACGCGTGGCTTTCCGTAAGAAGTAGTAGGTCAATGAGTTTAAAAGCAATAATAAGCCAAAAGCACAGCCGTGCTGTACATATAAGAAATAATAAATAAAATCATCACATGACTCAGAAAGAATCCATATATATTCCATCGGGTCGAATATGTAGGAACAAGTACCTACGCAGAGATTATTGCTATTAGTATTTTCAATACTTAAAAACGCATATTCAGAATCTCTTTTGCTAAAAATAATATAACTGTCTCACTCCTACCCGAAAAGTAGAATATTATATGAGTAAACGAGAGAACCCAAATGAACAAGACGCAGATAATAGTGTTTCTCACATCGAATAACCGCCTGAAATACTAAAATCTCTCTAATTTCATAACAACATTGTTTGAAAATAGCTCAGAACAGGGCCATTTATACTAAAATTGCAATTTTAATTGAATTAAACTAATTTTTGTTCTAATTACGTAAGGTTTCTAATGCGCAACTCTAATGCTGTGCATAATTCATGAGAAATTCTTGTAAATCCTCACTTGTACAAGACTGGAGCAGCTACAGCCACCAAACGGTTAGCAGCCACTGATAACTGAGAGTAAAGAGAGGCATACCACATGAGTAGAACGAATATACCTATCATTTTCCCTAAGAGACCCCTCATAATTGATGAGTCCCAGTTACTGAAAACAGTCACTTTTCTTACTGTACCTAGATCAATTATAAGTCTTGCTCTAAAAATCCCCATCTTTATGAAATATAAATGTATTATCACAATTTTACTCTTTATCATTAAGTGTTGTTAATACAAAAACAACGAAATGCATCTAACCCTTTCGGACACCTTATCATTTATTTTGGAAGCCTTTGACCAAAAGTAAGAAAAAATATGCAAATTAGCCAACTTGCAGGCTTTGTTATCTCTGTCATCACCGCAATCCTGTTAAATCGAAAGCCCACTGAATTACATAACGACGCTNTAACGACGCTTCCGTCCGCACACTGCACTCACAAAATCATTGCTGGTCCCGCCCACACAGTAAATCCCAGAAGGACTCCTATAGTAGTTACCATATGAGAAAGACATAGATAACCAAATGATTGGCGAAACTGTGGAATACTAAAGACAAGATATGCAGCCACTGTATCGGTGATTAATCCTAGAATCCCAACCTGCAATTCTTTCGTTTTCTCTAACTAGGAACTANACAAAACAGAAAGAATAACTAATTCAAACTTACCGATATTATCACCGTCCCAATGATGTTGGTTTCATACGTCATCTTTCAACATTACATGACGTGTCTGAAATGAAAAGGTTGTAAGTGGAAGAATGTATTAGAACATGAAGAAAATATTTAGTAGCTAATATGAGAAATATTTATGAATTGTGTCACCATATACTTCGCATGGGTATGTAGGTGCAATCCACAGCCAATTGCCGAAGGAAAGGCAGTAGAATGTGTTTGGAGAGAATTGTGCACAGATTATCTGATAATGGGAAAAATTCTAACTTGATTGCTAGTTCGAATTTTTCTGTTGTAAAGCATTACTCGGAAGTCACACACAATAAACGATAATTGTTTTTCTAAACCTAATTGTGCCTTTATATTCAATGAATTATACTTAATGCATAAATTGAATCGCACATTTTCTTACTCATATATCCGTACGAATTTTCAGATTAGGAAATAGTTATGCATCCATTGTCTGCTCAGGTAAGTAAACGGCGAAAAAGTTCTGACAATTCAACATATCAAAGGAGAGAATACAGGAAATTCGAATTTGTTGCAAATTTCCTCAAACAATAGAGTTGATCCACTTGCTTTGCCTGTGATCGCAGTAATCTCACAAATGCAATTTCTCTAGTTAATTGCTATATACCAGCTAATAAATGTATACAGTATTGAAAGACTAGAGGAAAACAAACACGCGGATCCAAGTGAGCATGAGTGGTCGGAAGGGCGGGAATACAAAATGGTAAGTGGTGGGAACGTAGTTTTCACCCTACCATACGCCAGTGGGCATTAAGGCCAGAAACAGGTTTAGGTGACTTCGGGGACATTTTGGAGAGATGTTGGTTGAAAGATTTTAGGGAAACACTTTACTTCGAGGAATACATTGGTCGCTCTGTACAACAGATATATAGCTTTCTATGAGTACCGCAAACTGTTCTATCTGCTTTCAAGACACGAAGTTTTATGTAAACGTAAATTACTCGTGGTTCACTTCTCCAGTTCCCTCAGTTCTCTGTTACTGTTGTCTATTGCTTCATCCTGGTCCTTCACTTGCCACGAGCAGCCGTGTCTCATTCGTGTTTTTTTTAAATAATAATAATTTATTGATCTGATATTAATTAGTTTTTTCGTCCTTTTAAAATTAAAAATTGACTTGTATTATCCATGAATTATTTAATTAAGCGGTTGGCACATATCAAGTTTAATGAATTCTATAATTTTTCGATTTCTTTGAAAAGAAGAGGCAGGTATGGTTATAAAATAGGATGAACGAAAGTTAATCTACATCTTCGGGCTTTTTCTATCAGAACGGAAAAATGGTTCAATTCACCTCCCGAGTTTGATAGTGTATTTTTTAAGTAAAAAATGAAAAAGAAGAAAAGTAAATTTACTTGACCTAGGCAACATCCTGAAAATACCAAAATAATTTAGAAAAATAATAAATAATAAAATTAATTTGCAATACTTCTGCCACTACTAAATCATAATTAGCTTTTTAGAAAGATTGAGGTAGAGCCTCCGATTGTTCCGTTCATGGAATTGAAAGCAAAGCCCAATTGGCTTAATCGTAAGGTGGATACCAAACGAAGAGTCGCGAAACTGATGTATTTTTCCATGACTGTACTTGGTTTGTAGGTAAAGATCTTTGGGCAACCATTTTTATCAAATAGGATTTGAATATGATGGTAGCTATCGAAAAGCAAAACATGTAACGGCTTGTTTCGTTACTTCACAATATTTCCTTGAGTGGATGCTGTAGCTAAATTCTCCAGTGGCACAGAAGACGTCAAACCTATAATTTTCTTATAAATATCTTTTCTTTGTTCTATTTAATTATGCAACTTTCATTGTTTATAAACTCACTTGTCTCCACCAAATGCTAACTCAGTCGATTTTAGTACTGCTTTCTTGGAAATTGATACGTCGTCGACCATAACCTTAACAACGAGATGAGATTCATTGTTGTGTTTTAGTAAAATTTCGAATCTTTTGTCTTTAATTCTCACCCGAATCATTACATTAGCTAATTTGTGTGAGTTACATGTGGTATTCGTGCGTGGAATGGCGACAGACATATGACGAGCATTCTAAACAAGAAAAATATTTAAAAATGCAATATACGTGGTGGCCAACAGTGTGAGAAATTCAGTATCATATACAAGAATAACCCATCCTTCGGTCGATACCTCTACCAACAATAAGTCAAGGAGGCGCAGAATCTAATCTTTCTTCTTAGATTCTTCTTGACCAAAAATCTAACAATCCTCTCCCATTTACTCACCTCCTCAGTTATAACCATCTTAGAACGCTTACAGACCCATATATGAATTCGTAAATTAAATGTTTCAAGCACGTTTTATAAGACAGATTTCCAATTGAATGAGAAAGGCAGGAATCATCTACGACAACTGACTAGGTACTTTGGGCATTTTTTCAGTTGATGTGAAATAGCTCGGTTAACTATAATGTACAAGTGCCTCTTTAACGAGATCAATATAGATCTCTTCTCATAATGCTCACGCTCCACAAGTATTTATTCATGTCGCTACGATTCCTCTTGTCAACGTAAATCTTAGCAAAAATTCTATCGCTCTGAGATATATACATCTTTGGAATAGGCTGACTCCTGATACTATTTTATCACATCCTTTAGAATATTTTAATCAAAAAATATCGAATTCAATCTAAACTACTACGTTCAGTGAGTTTCACTGAACAACTGTGGCGCTGTGTGATGACATCCTTTCACTAAGAGAGATGGGACTAGAATTGAGAGCTGTCACAGTGACTGAATCAACTTAATGATCAAATGCCTGTTTCACGCCTTGTTTGTTCTGTTGATAACTTGTTAGTAGCAGCACACCAGACCATTCAACCAGGACACGTTTTGACTACTTCACTTCAATTGAATTCTTTCGTAAATTGTTGGTAAATAAATATTAAATGTTCTATGTATGCTGAGAAGTTATTTTGTGGTAATAAAATATTGAGAGATTTGGAGGTATCTGAAAATCTATTTGAGAATTATTCAATTATATATTACTAGCAAATTGTGTTCTATTAGAATTATTAAAAACCTTATTAAAACAGCAGTATTATTATCTTGTGAAAATATATTGTTTATCCTATGAGGAAACATTTTCAACTCACTCTCATTCTTTTAAGCACCATAAATCTCTTATCGTACATGTCGAATGGCATAATTCCTAAAATTGTCAGATTTTAGTGGAAAAGACGCCATTAAGGGTCAAAATATTTGTTCTGAATTTTAAACCAATTAGAAAGATCTCTAGATTTCATTGCTTTTTCATTGAGTGTATGACCATCATAATTGTTGACTAATAAATGTTCAAATTTTCTAATGCAAATAGTAAATAGAATAGGTCGAGATAACATTTAGTGCTTGTTCAGAAATCTAAGTGAAAGAAATATACTATAGAGAGAATAAATACATTGAAAAAGCATAGATATCGTAAATTATAATTTTCTTAAAGCAAACTCTGCCCTCTGTTGATATCCGTCTTGTCTGTGGTCTGTAAGGGAGAGTCTCAGACTCTCCAGAATGAAGAAACTGTTGAAAACCTTCGGTGGCATCACTTCGACTACCGTCGTATTGAACATAGGCTATATTAGTTAATTAATGTATGCGTAGCTTTAAGCATTTACTGTTTCTTACAGAGGTCGACGTCAATTTTATCAAGTGCGTATTCATTTACTAATTTGATTAATTTGATTTAATTAATTAATTTCTTACTGACACGATGATGCCTCATCAGGTGATTTCGAGTTGTAATCGCCTGTTTGTTGAGATTCTGCTGTCGTTTTGTATTCAAAGGCGCCACTTGGGGGAATAGCGTTATCACTAAAAATAATTATTGTTATTCATTTATCAGCTTGTGAAGATAAGTAATTTCGGCGAAGAAAAATACCTCATTTGATATACAATATTTTTTGTTTTACACGATAAAATATAAACAGTTTTTTCTTGGGTGCGTGTGATAAAGCGTTATCGTATTCCATTACATAACAATTTGGAGATTTGATAGCGTCTAAGGCTCAGCAAAATCGATAGAGCAACTTACTCAGGTACGGGTGGTGGTAGAGCTGGAGCGGTGTCGTCGTACACTGAAGTCTGGGTGGCAGAATCATCAGTGTAAGAGTACCTATCCGTGTATGTCTTAAATGAATTATTTGGCTGCCATATTTCCATCTTTCGAAAGAGGTTTAGAAAATTTTACTTGTCTAATTGCTTACTATACGTAAAAACTTCGTATAAGTTAGGGAAAACGTCGTTTTAAAAACATTGTAACTTTAACCAAAACTGGCACAAATTATTTAAAGAGGCGTTTTAAAATTTTGTTTCTATGGCTATTTGATTGTCTAAACTTCGCTAAATTATAACAAGGGAAAAGCGCAGTTTCAAGGTTATTCGGAACTCCAATACTGTGGTTTCAAGACTTCGAAAAATCCTAGTGATCGAACTTTAGTACAACTCCGAATAACTGTTCTAACAATTGCTCTCTTTTTAAAAATTTCGAGTTTCACAAATGTTATAATTTTATTATTGGTGGCCCCTATGTTTTATTATATAAATAGGTTAAGGAACAAACGGGCTTTTTTGACCACTCATTAATAATTTCAGTAATTTATTTGTAATTATTTGACTAACTCCACCACTTATAATTACATATATATATAATAGTAGTAGAAATGTTGTAAAAAAGTTTAACTTCAAAATCTGTGGCTGGTAAAGTTTAGTTTATCTAAAACTCACAGGAGTCATAGGGTATTTAAAGTTTGGATCTAGGGAGGTGGGTCCTGGATACTGGTTGATATTAATGACACTGAAAGACCATCTTGTAACTTATATCCTGACTGTGGCCAACATCTATGAAAAGTACTGTATGCATAAGAAATATGCATATTTTCTCAACAAAGACGTCTCAAGTCGAGAATAAAATGCAAGCAGCATTCTATTGCTCTCTTGCCCATAGTTTCGTCTAGTCCAAATTTCACAACTGCGAAAAGTTTATGAATCTCCCACCTAAAACATATCCAATTTATCCAACTTTTTAAAAAATATGTTGCTTTCAAAAATGACTTTTCTACTTTAACAATAAAACGTATGGAGGAGCGTACATGAATTTGGAAAAGAAAGTTTTTTTTACAGTTGAGAACAAGAATGGAAAAGACGCAAGAGTAGCAGATTCATGTGAATTTTTTCTTTGCATTAAAGAAGTGATAAGTTAACTGAAAGATACAATCATATTAATCGTGATCAGATTTTAACGAAATGAATTTTAAAAATAACTGACTCCAACTGATAGCATAGAAATAATGGTATGCTAACTTTACTTTATAAAATTCCACCCTGTTCTTTTTTAGTTTTAAATATTAAAGTGACATTGACTGTTGTCCTTTTGCTATTGATGATTTCCAGTCATTAAAAAATTTAAGTTTATAATATTTCAAGCATTCAGAAGAAAGTTCTCTATTACATAACCAAAAAAGATTGTGCACTTTTTGACACTAAAAATTAAACAGTTGTATAAATTGTTCTGTAAAATAACATTTTAACTCCTGGCTGTTCTTTAAGTAGCACATTCTTCAACCGGTGAAGTTGCGTACAGTAGACCGCGACCGTAATTGTTTCATCGGTGGCCACAAACGCGTAGCGGACAATACCGGCTACAGTCACCACACGAAGAATGGTCGTCTGGTGATAAAGCGGCGCCTTTGGAGGCTGCGGTACTGGGTCATTTGACGACAGCTAGTGGCGAGTTCGCTTCTTGCTATACTACTAAATCCACTTTTCATCTCAAGTGAGCAAGCAATCCAAAAACGATTTTTTTTTAATCTCGTGAAAGGAGTGAAGAAGAAATCGATAATCTTCGAAGTTTATTTTTATCTGACAAGGCATGTGATGCCCATTTTCCTAGCTTCCATAATTTTCCAGATTGCAAACGAATTGTCTCACCACTCACGTTAAATGTTTGAGGGAGTTCTTGAGACGATACTTTCGAATTGGTTCCCACTGTGACTTGTGATTCGTCATCATCAATAGTGGAGGGTCTTCCTGAACGTGGTGCGCTTTCAAGTGATTCATCACCAGAAACAAATCTTGCAAACTACTTATGTGCTGTACGTTCGGCTACCACATCTTCTCCAAATGCCACACGTATCTTATGTGACGCTTCTAAGACCTTCATACGGATTTTAAATTCACAAAGCAAGCAAGCCCGAATTACATGAAGATCGACTGGCATTTAAAAACGTTAAAAGAAGTTCAGAATGTAGTAAAGCACATAGGTCGATTGACGCTTATTTATGGCTTATAACGCACACAAATTTGTACTCTGCAAACTACCATAAGAAGAAACAACTCACTGAACTGAACTCTACGAAAAGTGCACGAACTATTTTGGTTACCTAATAGAAGACTCATTTAGTGAAACAAACCTATATTCTTCATAGTTATTAGGAGCAGTTGCTGTTTGTACTTGTTGTATGGGATACACATACTGTGAAGGCTGAGCATAAGAGGGCCCTGCAGGGAGGCATGAGATCATGGAGGTTTGGTAGGACTGGATGGGAATCTACAAATATTTACCAGAATAATGATGTACAGATTTGTCAATTATTCCAAATTCCTATCTGTACTTCATGAGTTTGGAAGGAATTAAATTTTATCCAATCGAACTACTCTCATTATCGTAGCCTGCAAATTACCGGCAATTTTCCATGCAAACTTCTTGACAAAACACTATCCTTAATATAAATGAGTTATTTCCCTTGTCTCGAGTGCTACTTTCTGCTCTCACGTATAACTTCTTTCAAAGTGGGAATTTTGCAAATTTAAAGTAGGAACTGAAGTTAGTATTAAATTTTCGATCTGTAGCATATCAAAGTTTCCATTTTCTAGGAAAAAAATTCTTGTTTTTCCGTTTCTGTAATAGTAGAAATGTATTTATCTATAGTAGCTGGATGGTCGTTTGGTATGGGGGTTCGGTTCCAGTCTGGGAAATTTACATCCCGAATCTTGATGATGAACTATTATTTGAAATAGTTAATTACTTTCTTTTGTATATAATTTTGTTTTCGTTTTTAGATTACTTTTTTTCGAGTACAACCTTCTCCAACAATATCAAAGAAGTTTTCTTATTTTATTCAGAAAAGTTTGATAAAGGAGCTTAATTATTTGAAAGGAATTTGATACAAACATAATTGTGCTAAGAGGAATTCTCACTAAAAGAATTATTGTTGACTGTTCTTTAAGCTACTTAAGTGGCTAAAAATCCTAGACCTTAGAAAAAATTATTGGAATTTTAACTCTACATAACCTTTAAAAAGTCAGAATGTATCCCCACTCATAGGTAAACAGTATAGAATATGATTATCAGTAAATTAAATTTATTGTGCTTAAAACAGGAAGGAGTTCGTATTTACCTCATAGTTTTGGGTTTGTGTGTAGGATGGAATGTACACCTTTTCAACTGGACAAGGCAAAGAGACTGCACAAGATGGGACCGGAGGACAAGGTTGGGGGGACGGACACCCGCAGTTGCAGCCATCTCTCCCGCCGAGAGGGGGGAAGAAAAGAGAGTTACAGCGATTCAAATACAGTAGAAGAAGCAACATCACACAAAGGACTGCTGAAAGCATTTCTTTGTCATGAACGGATATTATTTCCTAAAATCTGGTATAAATTATTCATAAGTAATTATAGGTTTTTATTTGTGAATAGCATAGACAATAAAATCCGGGGTAAAATTTGATTCAAAGAAGAATTACACCTGAGCCCAAATAATTAAAAGATTGGACTCTTTTGCCAATTATATCTATTAGGGAAATCTAATATAAAAGGCATTTTTATTATTAGTAAATTTTTAATAAGAACAGGTACTGTATTATTTTCATAAATTTGAAACATTTATGAGGCACGAGTTTCATTCATTGCCTATTCCTAATAATTTATTCAAAACAGTATTACACACCAACATCTATTCATTATTCTTATAGTAACTTTCGAGCAAAAAAACAGGCTGAGTTAGAAAATCGATTCTCCTTGTAGGAAAATATATTTCTGTACTCTTTAAGAATTGTTATTTGATTCAAGATATGACGGTTACTTCCAAAATAACTTATCCTGCGTTATATCAATGGAAGAAAGTATGTAAAGAAAAAATAATTAGAATTTATGGAGCATGTAAAATGACATTTAAGTTAGTCAATTTTTAATTGAGGGAATATTAGAAGCATGTTTTCTCGCTGTTATATGGCATACTAAAACAAATTAAATTCGACCACTATTCTAAACACTATAGTTTATATTCATTTACTAAACTTTGTTTATGTTCAACAGTACTAAAGTAGGACTTCTTTCAAAAGTAGTAGATGGCGGAAAAAGGGAAGGAATGATCAACTGAATCTGCAGTGTCGTTCAGTCTGATGCTATTTTGGTGACAGCGCTGCTTTAATCTGTGAAGAACAGAAATTCTTGTTGAAATAACTTAAATGCATAAAGGATCGCATATTTAATTCCTACAATGTCTGGCAAATAGAAACCTTGAAAATCCTGGTGGGAATCGAATGATTGATGGAGTGAGACCTGGCTCCTAAGAGGTTCTGTTGTGAAATGAGGCTAAGCGGGTATTATACGATAAGAAAGAAGGGGCGTTGAAGACAAATTCACGTCTGCAGTAAGAGCTATTTATTCAAACGGAACTAATTTCACACCACTATCACCAACTTATGCCCTGTTTTCCAACACTTAAGGTGCTGAAACTGCCTAAAATTTGTTCAAAACACAAGACGATGCTGGAACCAGCTTAATCCATGCTCTCATATAGAAGTCTGCATGCACGTGGATATGAAAGCCGGGAGAGGAAGAGAGGAAATAAAGAGAACTGCCGACAGTGTTTAGGATTTGCACTCTTCTCAAGAACGACCTAATAATAAACGGGACAGAACATTAATAATAACTAACTTACCAACGAATAGTGAATTGTCCTTTGGATATTGAATAATCCTAGTCTCTGGGATATTGAAAAAATATAATTGTCTGGAATAACCCTGCTTCACAACTTGGCATTTTTTTGTATATGTGAGATCATTTTGAAGAACTAAAAACCTAAATATGAAATATTTTTTGTATTGTATTTGCAGAATTTGAAAAAAGTGAAAGAACGAAAATTTCATTGTATTACTTGATGAAAGGAAAAAGTAGTGCCGATTGTTTTCAGAAATGTTTGTTCTAAGACAAGCTATATACACTTAACTAAAATAGGCCTTGTAATGCCTAAAAAGTCAAAAGTTTGAACTATTGATTTTTGGCCTCTTTTAGAAATATTTTGCTACATTTGAGAGGAATGCATAAATCTTTAAAGTGAAAACTGTTGAAACTGAAACTTATATTGTTTGTCGAGTAGTTAGAGTTTGAAGGACCTTGAATCTGGCTGACATCACAACTTTGACCCTTTAGTATGAGTGGGAGTAATTTTATAAAACCTTAGTGTTTTTCAAATATCGTATTTTTTTCCGAGTGAATTACTGTTCTCGATTTTCAGTGGGATTTTTCGGATCATTAGTTTTAGCTTTTGCATTTCCGAAAATTTTCATCTGTATCTGAACATCGATCACATTATAAAAGTTCGAAATAATTATTTTGCATCTGAGAATTAAATTTTTATCTCAACTAAAACACGGTTTTATCTGCGAATTGACGAAGATGTTCTGTCGCAGGCTCCGCCCGAAGATACATTTTATATTTTTGAAACCAATTTTAAACTCAGATATCACTAGAATCCACCTGCAATTTAATATTTATGATAGCGTTGCTATTTAAATAAATTAACTAGTGAAAACAGTCCACGTTGTTCACTCTCTCAAAGACGTTGAACCGAGCATAGAGTGTAAGAAAGAGATAGTCTAGAGCTATTTTCTAATTATGAGGGATTTGAAGTTCGCTCATTTTAAGCTGACATTTGCAGTAGTGATCTACAAGCATCAAATCGCACCCTTAACCTATTTTTTCCAGCCTGAGTTTTCCTTCTGATTATTTATGCCTTTTATATGCATTGAAACGTGTGATTAAGAAATTTGTTATGGTTATTCAAAATAAAGAGAAACCATTCTGAGGAAAAGCAAAAGCGTCCCGCTTTCTAATAATAGGTTTTCTATACGTTTCCTTTGGTTAGCACAAAATTTCCAGTGACCTTTTGTAAATTATTGCTACTGTTTTAGATTCTGACATTTTTTGTCTCTTCTACTCGAGATTTAGCGCAAAATGAAAGATCTGGTTGGAATCTGATTCAATAAGCTCTTTGTACGATAAATTGTAGTTCATATATTCTGAATTCAGCTATCGGGTTCCAGTAAAGTCGATAATTACTTGAAACTTACATTTCACTATATTTTAAGCTTTTTAGACACCTTCTAATCAACTACTTTTTTACTTGTTAAGTTAGGTTCATTAGGAGGGAAACAGTTGATCTATTTAAAGAGTAAAGCGCAGAGTTCTAAAGTGAGTGCTTTTTCTGACGTACTGTATTTTATTGCACACACTATTTCCATCAAAAAATTGCACTTCTATTACTACCACAGTACTGTCTTTGTGGTAAAAGCCAACAGTATGCTAATAATAATATATTGATCCAAGGATGCAATAGTAAATATTATATATAGTTTAGGGTGGATGTCTGAAGAAGATAAGTATTTAAGTCCAAATAGAACAAAATAGGATGGAATAACATAAAGAGGGGTAGTATAAAATCAAATAAACATGATTCATGTGGAATGACGTAGCAAAAGCCAGACTAAGCCTGAGAACAGCCTGTGAAGGGCTACCACCCTTATATTTAGTCATTGCAATCAACAATATGACTTTACTCAATGTTGTGTTTAGAATACGCGTCTCACTTTATTTCTATATCTATTGCTTCTCGAAGGCTTTCATACTGTCAATCAGCCGTTCAGCGAGAGCATTATCTTCACGACAAAGCAAGGTGCTATGAGGAGGCCACTTGTCTATTCTTATGACTGAGCCTTATATTCTAATGTGTAGTATTCTATTAATTAGGCTTCCGCTTTATAAGAGAACAATCCCTGCCAGCCTCAATTTACGCTTTTCATGCTCATGCATAGAGACGCGCTAATTGGATTTCGATTATGACTATGAGATTCAGCTGTCAGCCAAGAAATTGCTTTCAGAGCGTCTCCCCTTCCCCTTCTTTGCTAAGCACTTCATTAGAACTCTCCATGACAAAACTTCTTACTCAGCCAATAATATGTCTCATTTATACGGATTGTATAATTTGATCCTCCCACTGAATAATTAAACTTAGCTAGTTAGATTTCAATGGTTAGAAAATGCCGAATTGCTAAAATAACCAATTTTTTAAGTGTACTACGTTTATTTACTTAGATATTATTTATTTCTTCGTTTTACCAACTTTGTCTATTTGAACTATATGAGCACAGACATATTTATTCAATCAAACCATAACAATAGATGAATATCTATGGATGCCGATATACCACACCACAATCGACCTATGTGAAGACACTTGAACAGAGGACAGACAGAAAGAATCAAAAAAGGATTTTGAATGGCATTATAAGCTGACAAGTTTTCCTCAGACACCAATTCAAAGATGATCAGATCAGATAAGTTAGATAATAAATCACAAGAAATACTTGTCATTAGAGCAAAGATAGAATGTATATTACGCTATAATCACAGAAATAGTAAGGAAAGGAAGGAGGCCGCCACGGTATTCCAGATAAAGAAATGAGCCATGTCTCGATTTGCGCTCAATACCTTCTACTTTAGTTAACCATACTAATGAGGATCAAGAGTTTATGATGGGTTATAACAACTGCATGAAAAGGTATATTTAAATATTAATTTCATATGATAGCTTTGGACTCGAGCACAATTGATATGTGAAAGGAACAGTAAAAATACAACCTTATCTATATATTATAAAATACCATAAATGTCGAAAATGAGTGAGTAATTGTCACGTTCAGAATTGAGTTGGAAATTGTTCAAGCTGTGGTTTGACATCTAGCATGGCACTGAAATGCTATGAACTATAATAAGTGCTTAAAATACTTCATTAATGGTTTAGAATGCAAGCAGAATTGCAACGAAATATGGGAATGAAATTTATACCTCGTTGGAATTTTCTCGTCCTCGGACCTTCGCTTCAGACACGCCGCTTTTGGGTTGAGGTTGCGCTGTCGTACCTACAATCAAAATGCTAAGCGTCCGTTAAATTTAAAATCGTATGTCATAATAACTTATTAAAAATTTCTAAAATGTGCGAATTTAAGTGCGTTCTTATATAACGAATCTGACTTGACGAAAATAGCAGCATTATTGCAATACTTTAAAATTGAAGAGCCGAGAAGAAAATATTCATGAGGAACACAAATACACACTTAAATGTAAATAAAAAGTTGGAAATCTTTGTTAGAGGTATAAATTACTTAATCTTCTGACAAGTAAACAATGCTCAAAGGAAAATTTTTTTTAGAATTCTAACCTGCTCTTCAAGAGTTGTAATAATTGAAACTGCTTGATGAAGGATGCCCAACTTTGTCTGTGCCTTTTCTGATGCATTTGGTAGATGCTGGCCACACATTCTTCCTAGTTCCTTGAAAGCTGAGTTGATGTCTCGTACTCGAACTCTGCAACCATAGCTACTTAATTAATATGAGATTCTCATCGTTTTTTGTTCAAATACCCTCTGGCTCCTAAAGGATTTACTAGAAGTACATAAATTAGCGGATATTTTACATAGACTCTCCGCGTACTGATCGCTTACATTTCACACAATAATCTTATTTGATTGACAGGTCTATGAAATAAATGCTAGGTGGGACAGGTGAATCGCGAATTCAAAAGGGATTAACATCACATTAAAAGATGTATATCAATGTTATTCCAAAGTTATACTCTACGAAAGCATGTTTACACTGCCTCTGCATAGACACACTTATTATTACAAAATTAAATTGTTAAGTAAGATTAAGCACTGACTATATGTGAAACTGGGGAGTAACGGCAAAGTAAATTATCGATATACGACAAGTAGTAAATGAGTCCAAACCTTTCCCTAGCATTGTTAGCTGAGCGTCGGTCTACATCTCTTTCGTCTCCTGATTTTATGTCTTCATCTGATTCTCCTCTCGCTTTCGTTTTCCTCTTAGATGTTGGTCGGATAGGCAGTGAGGTGCTAAATGAGCTTTTATATAAAATAGAAAAGTTAAGTATCAAACGAGTGTGAGAAGCTTTGTAAAGCCTAAACTTACTTTGAACTAGATGCGGTCTGCGGCATGATTCCATAATCAAAGTGTCCGGGTGCAGGAGAGATTTGAGCTGGTGGAAGACAGTGAGAGGCGTAGGCGGTATCAGTTGAAGACGGAGTGTCTGATAAGGCAGGCTGGAAGGAAAGTATATACGAAATAAAGATACAAGAGAAGAACAGTTGAAATCAGAAATTAATTGGATCTCCTTATAGTGCATATAAATGTCCTCTCCCCACATTAGATTGCTACATCATAATGCAGAATGGATACCATATAAGTTTTCATAGTGCATTGTTATTCAAGGGGCAATTCGTCAAAAACGAGGCCGTTCGGGAGTTGACCACTGCGGATTTGCAAGACAATAGACGCGGCAGATGTGCCATGGCCTTCGTGCCATGCCGTCTTCTGCGCTGTAGAAATCGTAAAACTATTCGCTAACTATACAGCTTTTAATGCAGACAAAAAGTAATGCTTCAAATTTGCCAGGCATTTAAAACTAACTCCTGAAGTTGGACCTTTATACTTAATAAGTTACCAGTGTTAAATTACGTTCTATACTATAATCTTATTAAAACATGGAAAATTAAAATTTCTCGTTTTATATAAAAAGAATTATTTAGTAAATGAAATTGGTTTGATTAACTACACTGGCATTTATCACCACTTTCTAGAAAGTGCCCCTATACACTTTTGTCTCGTCTAGTCGATCCACACACGCTCATTGTCTTTCTATTAGGTACCCCGATGAGGCGTGCCCGAAGGTCGTTCTTTATGTGAAAAGATTATAATTTACAAGCGGATCAGCTCTGTTTATACGTAGATGATCGAGTCTTGGCGGTCTGCCTTGATCCTTGACCCTCACCCACTCATGCATCACAGTTACTCAATACAGCATACTGATCAAATAGCACAGATTGCAAACTTGGTGTAGCACAGAAAGTTTGAAGTGATTGAAAGTTTCCGGTGCATGATACTCAAATGATAGACAATCTAACCTGCGTAGGTGGATGATAGAACGACGCGTGGCTCAAATCTGATCCGTCGGGGAAAGAATATGATAGTGGTAATCCCGGATAACCTGACGAACCACCAGGCGCCGAACTTTTATCATCAGGAGGCTGATTACATTAATTTTATTGTTTAATAATTGAATAACAATATTATACTATCACATATAAGTATATATAAAAGAAAAATATCTGAATTTAGCATCAGAAACTAACACTAGTGTTTGAATACATGCAAAAATTGCTAGTTATGTGTGGAATATAATACAATGTTGCTACTGTTGTTTTTGACTGTAGGTGGATCTGCAGTGCTATCACAAACCGCGCATTCTATGACCTTCCAACAAGTAATTGAGCGATCAAGATAACGATCTACAGTCATGGCGGTATGTCAAACGGAGCAGATTGCGGATTCCAGTGACTGGAGGCAAATTACGCACTTAAGGCGCTCTAATCAGGGGGCGTAAAGTGAGACGAGACAGTCCTCGGCGGTCTTGCTTTGACTTTCGCGCCAAATTCGAATGCGTAGTCAGCCTAGCGACATGGTCTAATGACAGTGTTAACTGGCTGCTAACTGCGCATCAAATGATTTTCAGTTAATTATTTAATGGACTGAAAATCCACCGCTCTCTCCTATCTCTTTTTCATCAAATGTCTACCTAACTTGTGTCAGTGCCAGTTAAACTAATTTAAACCAAAGTGCTATGTAATATTCTATCATTCTCATCAAACACAAACCAACAATTCACTACATTATATGCCATATAAAAATTGATTTAGTCAAAATAACAAGTCAAACAAAATATAAGTTTACAAAATCAATAACTATGCTTACCATATATCCTGGATAGCCTGACCAAACACCAGCTGGTGGATACATGGCAGACAGCGCGTCACCAGTAGAAGCGGGAATAGAAGGAACTGAAGCGTACTGCGTGACGTTAGACTGAAAATGAGGGTATTTTGCTGGGAGTTATACTTTGTGGTAATAAAGTAATTGTTCTTAAGAAAATAAGCAGCTGATTTATAAAAATTTATACTAACTTTTCCTATTTCTAGAACTTCAGCTGATGTAGTAGTACTTGGAGTGGCTGAAACTGGTGGCACAGATACTGGATAAGCAGTAGGTGCAGTAGCATAGTCTCCATCTGGACCGGTTGACAATGGAGGATAAGATTGAAGACCACCAAGGGGAGTGTACGAGTTGGTTCCTAAACTAGTACAATGTAGTTGGAAGAAATGTTTTACAGACAATTAATGCTCCCTTTCAAATAACATCTGATAATTCATAAAAAGTACAGGCAAAAAATATATAGCGATACAATCACTTACCAGCTCCCCAATAACCAGCGCCCAGATCTGCCATCTGTAGCACATGGGGATCCATTGCAGAGTACGCCGAATAGTCGTACGGAGCAGTCATCGATTGAGGTTTATTTTCTCGCAACTAAAATTGAAAGAGTTACTGATATTAAAATAGAAAATTTGGAATAGCATTTATAAAAGGATTCTTCGTTGTGTAATTCATTTTATTTAAAAAAAGGATTCAAATTATACCACTTAAATGACCTGATGTTTTTTGGAAATGGAATATATAGCGTTGAAAATAATGGAATTAGCTTTTCCATACAATAGTAAAACTAGCCAAAGTGTGAAGTGAGGACACTACGGCTGAGTAATAGAGCTACAGTAAGCCACGGGCAAGCAGTAAATCTTGCACTCCGAGAGAACCACAAATAAATATCGATTCTATAGACGGATAGATAAAGCATTAAACTAGTCTTCAGACATATTTAAGTCAATAATAGCAAAGAAAACACATCAATTTTGACAGTTGTAATAAATATGTATTAATACATAAATGAAATGCCTATTTCGAAATATATGGTTCGGCAGTACATAATTGATGAGTGAAAGAATCGATCAATGATGGCGCCCGATGGCTTAAAGAAAGGCAGATCATAAAGGTACCGTAGAGAAATTAAGACAGATTGGAAGAACAAATATACTAAACTATATGGTCAGATGAAAAACGAGAAAATATAATGAGATACTTAGATAAGAGAACAAATAAAGTTAGACATAAATATAAACGGGAAAAATATGCATTTTTCGAGCGTATAATGTATAATACAGATAGGTCAAAACATATAAATGGGAAAAAAACGATAGTAGTAATAAATAATTGAGAAATAGAGAATAATGATGACTTTTTTGCAACTTGCAAATGATTAAATGGTAAAATGATCAGTTGCGTAGATATAATTAGATACGGCAATGAGGAAGGTGCCAATATACTGGATATAAGATACGGGTTCCGGCTTACCTGAGATAGGGGTGGGAATGCGTTGGGATGTGAGGATGGCAGAGGATTAGGGTAGGCAGGGGAGGGTGCTGGCTTGGCGAGCATGGATAGAACTGTGCGCGGTACGCAGCTAGGGGGAGGGGTCACCGGCCTTTTATGGATTGAGGGGTCAGCCCACAATGAACCCATGCCCTACACTGTCCTTCCTCTATAAGGGAGACATCGCCAGAAATAAAAGCGATAATGCTGGTACTAAGTAACTCAGCAAGAATAAAACTGTCACACAATAACCAACTGCCATTGAATTCAAACATGTCAATACCAGCAAATTTTCAGAAGTTCCAAAATACAGTTTTAATTATCGATCTAATATTACTATAATAATAGCTAATAATAGTAGTAATAATACAACTATAGTTCTTTATACAAATTGTTTTTTTAAAATACATACATATGTATTCATGGTCAGACTATATTTTCGCAATATATTAAAATAGTTATTAATCAAAATAATTACCTAATTTAAATATCATTTTATCGAATAACCAATTTTAAACCAAATGAATACTTTTGATTCCCCTAACATACTTTCATATTTTAGATAATCATATGTAAGATAGATATTTATAACATACACTTCTTTTTAGCTACGATTGCAGCTTCATAAAACTTCTTGAAAACTATATTTTGGCGTACAAAGCTATCAGTTTGAATATTCGAGGATGAATTTCGGCGATGAAGAAACCTGATGGGCAGATGGCCGAAGACAACATGAATTGTATCCTTCAATTCATAAACTAAGATCTACATGCAAATCTGTTTTTGTGTTTTGGAACATTTTGTTGATATTCACAAAAAACGTTGGACACATATCACCTCTATTATTTATTATTTCTAAATTTGAAAGAAAAACTTAAAACTCTAGTACAATATATCTAAAAAATATAACTATTAGGTTTCACTTACGGCTAGCCATACTTTACCAGTCAGTTTAGCATCCGATAGCTCACTAATTGTTCCGGGCAGGATAGTTGCGCCATACATGTGCTAATCAAGCTACCGTATGCCGAATAAACACGTAGGCCACTTAGGAAAACACTAATTTCTATTAACAATTCTGTAATCAGAAGAACAAATATGGATACGGTAATGTCAGAATACATCACTGGAAAAACAATGTCGGAGAATAGTGAATGATATTTGATATTTTGTCTCACATAATCTAACAATGATATTGTGTTCTAGTACAACTTAGCTAATCGAAGGCAAAACTTAAGTCAAATATATTTTTTTAAGGGATTATTTAATACTGAGATAAATAAAGGGCAGTTTTCCAAGATTAAAGTTAATCAGAGATTTATATAGCGTTCAATCGATTTGATCCAAAAGCCAGATGGTGTTGCGCCACTTAGCTACGGTCGAAAGGTCGCGAGCATGAGTGCTGGAGGTCTCATAATCCACAGGGAATATGTTATAGGTGAATAATTAAAGTTAGCTATCACTATATTTGATTGATTGCCTAGAATTACAGCTAAGATTTTTAGCAGGACAACTAAATTTTTAAGATGAAAAGATCTATCACACTACAAGACATGCAAATATATATGCTTTAAATTACATTGAATTACAGTATCTAAGGTAGTAGGTCGAATTACTACACTTCAGAGTTTCCGATCGTTTGGAATGAGCTCGGCATTCTCTCATCTACCATCGGCGCAAAATCGAAAACAGATGGCAGCTAGTGCTTGTAAAGTTTTACGCGATCATTCTAGTATCGATTTTTGAATTGATAATAAGTCTGAATGGAAGAAATTTAGAAGAGTGGAGAAAGTTAAATAAAAATGACACGTTTAAAGTAATTTTTTACTAGTATTATGCCAACAAAGCTGCTCAACGATTCTTTGGACAGTCTCTATTCATTACAATTCCATAGCTTCGATAATTCCAATGTCTTTCCTGAATAGTATTGAATAATACTACAATTCTATTATGCAATTGAGGCCTGACAGTTTTATGAGGCGAGCATTGTTGCGCAATACAGTAAGACTTCCTGTCGCTGGAAGGAACGTAAATGTGAGATTGGACATGGTAATAAACAAAGACAACGAGCACTAAATTATACAAAGAGAGAATATATGAGCCTTAGGCCTAGAAATACTAAACTAGCTAAGTTATTGTGAACGTTAGAAGCATTAGAATAGAATAGCAAATGAATAGATTTAATTGTAAGATAGAAAAATAAATCATTGAAGGGCGGAAATAAAATTAGCACCACACAGGTTGATGGGGATCTTCTCATTATAACAGACTGGATCCCATTAGGTCGTACAGGACAGATGCTAACTGAGCCAGCCAGCTGAACAAATGGTGGAATGCCACGATTGGGGAGGATGGGCGATTGCGTTAGTTAATCAATAAAGGGCGTGATCTCTTTTTCTACCTTTTACTGTCTACTTTTATACTATATTGCTTTCTTTTGTCCTTTTTTGATGCTCTTCTTTCGTTTAATGCCGCGCTCTTTTTGGATCGAACGATTGATTACATTGCAAAATTTTCTACAATTCCATATAATTGCTTTCCTCTATTTTAATCTCTCACTTCCTCCACATCATTCTATTTATATTTTCTCTTTATTAGCTAAGAAATTCAATAGAATATAAGGTTTAAAAAAAGAGAAATTAGTAAAAAGTGAAATAACAGAAAATACGGAAGATAAAAGAATAGAGAGAGTTGCAGAAAGTATATGAACTGTACCATGTGGATTAATTTAGATGAAGTGTAAAAGTCGCGAAATGGCGATATGTTTGGAAGCCACGGCATAGGAACAACCTCATAGTTTATTCAATTATCGTTCCAGTAATGAGAAATCTCGGTTGGACGCTGGTAATCTCGACTAGTTATCTAGATGTGGACCAGATATAGCTAAAACTAATGCGTTTAATCGCACATAAGGCTAAAGTTAGGAGGAGAAAGGTGGGCAGAATTGGATGAGAGAGATAAAACAGCCAACTAAATGCAGACAAATAATTACAGTTGTCTTAAATCAACCAATTTCAAAGTAAAAGCAAATTAGTACTAACCTATCATAAAAGTCTACACAACAATTGATTTATTCCAGTTAAAATTATTTCATTCTCAAATATGAATCATATAATAATATTAATTTTATAGCTATGTACTCATTTAAAACAGATAGGGAATGGGCCACTGATTAGCTGTAGATGGACTAGCACGAAAATTTGATTGTTTGTTCAACACTCGTCGTATTGTTATTCAAACTAATTGGATTTGGATTACTGTAATGGAAATGGGCGGGAATTTCATCGTAAACTCCTCAAATCTCGATAGAATCGAATCCGATGAACACTAATTCTCTGTGAAAATGAGAAGTAAATAAGTGAGCTTCGGAGAGCACATTCTCGATACACAACAATCAACTAGTAAGCCTAATAATTTTCAATGCAAACACAAATATTAAGGAAACTATGTAAGGTAATTAAAATTATATGAAAAATTCAATAAAACAAATATATGCTAGGTTCTATAACTTTCTACTGAATTTTTCGTATTCTATCACTAATAATAAAAGAACTGTTTCCAAAGAGATATCTAGTGTGATCAAAACAGATAGCTTCATACAGAACTTAAACATTAGTTCTTTCCAACAGAAAATAACTGGTTACGACAAATTTTAAGGATTTAAATGTTATCTTAAACGAGTACTTTATAATGCTTTGAAATGACATCATTGAGCGTGTGTTCAGCAGCAGCTGTGCATTATAGGAAAGCAGCTGACTAGTCAGGGTATCCCCCAACGTCAGCTGGACCGCGATCCCACGCCTAAGCAATGATTCTCACGGTTTTCGATCTTCCCACGTGTCAAAAAAATGGAAATGAAAATGAAAATCTGTTTTTGAGAGGAAGCCATTCTTAATAGGTAACTTTAGAAAGTCCTCTTCATTTAGAGTATATGACCCTAAATCAATAACTATAGCTCTAAGGGATAATATTTTCCTCGAAGTTATGACGATAGTTCCCCTAGGTGCTTTAGTGTTTTGCAGAACTCAATGAATATACATATGTATGGCTCTAAGTAAAACCTCTATCTGATTCAACGACTTTCAACTATCATCAAGAACTGCGCATTCATTAGTATATTTTGATTATCCTAAAAGTGATTTTACAATGAAGGCTGAAAATCGGTGGTCAATTGAAAAAAGAAAGTTTGCATGCTGATTATATTGTTTCTAGCATCAATTGATAAGCGATTTAAGTGCACTGATAAGGGAAAAGACCGATGGATTATAATCTCAGTGAAAGAATCGTGCTTAAAATATGTTATACAAAATTCCTATGAAGAAAAGTCAATAGGTGAGATGAAAATAATAAAGTGATAGATAAGTACTGTGTGATACAGTAATCCCATGAAAGTTTTTCTTGGCAGCCGGTTTCTTCTTACGAAAAAGAGTAGGGGGACGGGGAAAAAGAAAAAGCGGCACATCTGGCGCACAAAGATAAAGGCAAGGGACTCTTTTTGCGGCTGCGATGAATCCAACCATTCATTCAGAGGGATGGTAATGAAAAGATGCTTCCCGCAAAAGGGAAGTGATAAAGAAAACAAGTATCCGGTAAAGTCTATGGAATCAACTCTTCTCTATACATATTATGAACAAAATAAACCCCATTATATAAGATAATACCTCTAAATACAAATTGTGTTTAATAAATTAAAATAAGAGGTGTCGAAAATAAAAGGGCAGGCAATTAAGCGAAATTAAGAAAAAATTAAAAGTGATAAGTAGAAATGGAAGAGAGGGAGGTAGATGTTAGAAAACACGTTAACAAAGTCCAACTTAAGATTTAAATTGACGGAGATACGGACAAAATATCTTTTTTAATACGTTATAGAGAGCAAGACAAAGAAAATTGTCTTAACACAACGTACAGGGTCCAAGGCAGTTCGCGTGCCTCGATCTTATCTTTGTGATGAACGGCACGTGCCTGGCTCGTTACTTGTGTAACGTCCTATGTATTAATCTATATCTTACTGTATTTAGTAAAGCTATGGATTAGTAGGAACTTCATGTTGTTCCTAGGTCTTCGTACAAGTTAGATAAAATTAATGCTACTTGCTAGACTCATCAGATTTGTCGCCCTCACTATAACCGTTGTTGACTGCTTAATTGCTTAGGTATATTTAAAAAAAACAAATTTTTAGTGAAATCTATAACATTTAACTTCAATTTGGTCTTAATTATAGTAGACTGTATATTGGGACGAATTACAGCATTTTTATCGCCCCTGCTTAACTAACCATTAAAAATTATATGATTCAAAGCAATCTAATCAAACATTAACTTAGATTTTTAAAATTTTAATGTATTGAAAACACAGAAGCAGCTCAAAACTGGTGATGATTGGAGGTTTGACGGATAATGAACTGCGACTCGCGCGAAATTCAAATAGTGAAGTGGGTCGTAGAGGGCGCGAAATAGGGAGACGACCGGAGACAGCAGGGGGGAGAGAGGTTGCCAGTCGAATGAGGGCAATGGGGAGAGGCGATGGGAGGAGAAGTTAGAAGGTTGTGAAAGTCAGAAGTATTCGCTGTGAATTTGTATCTTTTCTGTGAAAAATGGAGTCTACTATTAGCAAATATTATTCGCCCTAAATCGCATGAAAAAATACAATAGATCTGTGAATCTACATTCCATTTTAAATGATGTATAACTCCTAACATTTCTCGAATTGATAAGTGATTTCTTACTAATCGCCTATGTCATACCCAACTAGTTAAAAATAGATGAAGCAGGTTAGAACAAAATCCAATTATTGCATGGCTTATTAACTGCTAGCAACTTAATTATTCACTCATTATTTTAATGTCGAATTCGAATGTAATGCATTTTTACTAACTTATCAATGTTGCAGATCAAATCGTCTGAAAATTACCTTTACATGAATGGCGTGTACATATGAAGTATTATACAAGTAAAGCATACTGGTGCAGAAAGCTTTTTTAAAAGCCACATTCATTTGCAACCATAAGTTGCATAATTTAAATTCATAGCTTACATGTTGAACTATTAGGGTCACAAGGATTCCTTTCAATAGACATATCACGCCACTAATTTTCAAAGTGATTACAGTTTCCTCTGTTCCCTTTTACCATTGGACAACTAAAAAATGTGCAAATAAGTCAATACATTAAAGATATTTTATTAAATGAAAAATATCTGATTTATTCAGTGTTTCTTCGAATATCTGTTCGTGTATACACTTGATCGTGGTGGACATGGGCAATATGCAGCGTCGTTTCCTGGCAGACCTTGTTGTCCAGGCTGCCCAGGACGACCATCTGATCCTTTCTGTCCAGGGTATCCAGGTTGTCCTTGAGGACCTTGTGGTCCTGGAGCTCCAGGCTGTCCATTTTGCCCACGTCCTCCTGGTTGTCCTTGAGATCCCGGACGTCCAGGAGATCCAGGGCGCCCAGGCTTTCCTTGTCCTCTTTGTCCATCTCTTCCTGGCTGTCCTGGTCCACCAGGTCTTCCAGGATTTCCAGGAGTTCCTGCGTCACCAGGAGGTCCCATTGGTCCAGGCTGTCCTGAATTTCCGCGGTTTCCAGGTTGGCCGGGTCTTCCATCTGGTCCAGGGCGTCCAGGAGGACCAGACATGCCAGGTTGTCCAGGCTGTCCAGCAGGACAACGGATACAATCGCGGCTTATAGGAGGACAAGTAATAGGAGCATATATCTGATGATTATCCTGTCCTGGAGGACCACGCATCCCTGGAGTACCTGGTTGTCCTGGGCGACCGGGAGGACCAGGTGGTCCTGGAGGACAACGTGGTTTCACAGGCTCACACTGGCACCATGATGGAAGACCTCTATTGTTCTGTCGTTTTTCTCGGAAAATAGAATTGAAAGGATTTTGTCGAGGCTTTGATGGTGGTGATACAGTGATTTGAATATCCATCATTTCAGTCCATGCTGAATCAGTCTCGACTCGAAATACCGAGACACCATCAAGAACCTTAAATATATGTAAATATACATAAAACTTGAAAAAGAAAATATACGTAGAAGTGGACATACCTGATCATGAACTTCATTAATTTCATTGTAAAGAGAAGGAATGACAATGAGACACGCTCCTATTGCTAGTAAGGAGCAAGCCGATGCCACACCTACAACCACCTTCTCTTCTAACATGGCTGATGTCGTGAATCCTTTCTACTCTCCTTTTATACAGTCAACCCACCCTCCCCTCAAGGTAACCAGTCCCACCCACTGTAGCCTGCGTTTCTCCTATTACCATTCTATTTTTCGAGCTTTGACGCGGAAGGGATGGACGTGTGATGCAGTGACAGTGACTGCTAACCAGTTACTTCCCACCCTCTTAATATTTTTCTCATTAAATGCAGGAACTAGATCGGCGTGAGACCGAAATCATGAGTATTCATTGAAACAAGTGCAGAAAGTATGAGGGCAACCACTAGGATTATAATTGTAATTTATTTAATTACAAAGAAATATAAAATTGCTGCAGATTGAATAACAGGTTATAGATCAATTTAATAGATATATCAAGAAAACGCAAGATTAAAGATTCAGGTATAAAGGAAACGAATGAGCCTAAGCACGATACCATCTAGTCTAAAATTAACTCACAATTAGGTATTCCTAAATTTTTTTAAAGCAAATAGCTATATCTTGTATCAAACCGTTATCGTTCGTCTTGGATCTCAAATAAATGATGATTCAAAGTAATATTGATAATTATAATTATAACCACAAATGTAACTTATTTAAATGTATAATGACACTAACAAATCTGATCGTATTCTATGTTATTATTTTTACTTATGCCTTCCAAAATCTTTCTGATGTTTCATTAGAAGGTTTAATGTGATTTGCCAACAAAGTTAACTGTACTATTTTCAAATGGCGGCGAGACAATACTAAGGAATGTCACATAAGCGACGAGCTTCTGCAAACACGTTCTTAGTTAATTGTCAATTACATGATTATAAACAAAACTAAGAACTATATAATTTTGGGTATTATATATCTACATTATATATCCTCAACATAGCAAAATAGGGTAACATTAGCCTTTTCGTATCTTTATTTTCGTTATACTTTCATTTGCTTTCGAATTACTTTCCTCTACTCTTCAGTTTTCATCAAATAGCACAGCCAACTGTTTTGCAAATCAAATTACTTTGTGTTGTTCCAAATAGAATTGACCTTGGTGGTTTCTCTTGCCATATTTTGGCTAGTGGGTCAAACAACTAAGGCCACTGATTCATATTCGATGCAGCCCAGTGAGTGTACATCAGACGAATTACCTGAAAAACATACATGTGCATTGACCTACTAATGGTTCCAATATCGACTGAAATTTGAAAATACCTAAGGAGCCTTACAGATTCACGAAGTAATTGGAAAAATGTAGCTAATTATTCTATATTATTAGCATATTTGCCTTTCAGGATTTACCAAATAAAACTTATCAGTATATTAATAGTACTCACCGATTTTAATTGCAATAAATATCTGGAAAAAATAGTTGAAATACACATTTAAAATAAAGGCCTTCATAATCTATAGATAGCTGACTATTACAGACAAGCACTACCAATTAAAATCACTACCCCATCTCATTTATTAAAAACTCCTTTCCCTTGGTAGGATAAAATTACAGCCAATACTATCTTACATGCATATTACGAGCTGGAGTTTTTTTTTAAAGAAATAATTGGGAGGTTTAGATGCTTATATAACTATATCTATAGATAAGATTTGGAATTACATGTGAAACCGTTTATATAACTAGTTCATCGGTTCCTCCATGTAGAATCTCATAACTGGTTGGAATGATGAAGATTTACAAACGTTTGATACCATGTTACTGAAAACCTTGAAAAATTGTTATCTTAAATACTGATTTAAACAACAACCTAAATATGTAAAAAAAAACAAAATCGTAAAATAATAGTTATAGGCAAACTGGAATTTAAGGTGCAATAATAAGAAAATTAATGAATTCTTAAAAACAAGACTTACTTCTAGTGCTGAAACAGTTTAAAGAACAGCTCTGCAAATATTTATTTGGGCCAGAAATAATAAAAAATATTCATTACGACAATGATTAAATAGTAATAGAAGTAAGGTTAAAAAATCGAATAAAAAAGTAGTAATATAACAATAATAATAATATTATAATAATAATAATAATAATAATATTATTATTATTACCAAAAAACTATGATAACTATACTGGTTACACATAAGTTCAAATGTTAAACCAAAAATTTGAAATTTTCTCACCACGATTTTTTATTGGCTTTTACGAGAATACCACTTATAATTTCTAAACGGCGTTCCAGCTTCTTCATTGTCTCGTTTAACACCGTGAAAGTATCGCCACGTGTTAAGTTTAGCTCATACTTCACATATTTAACATATGAAGCATCTAATTTTGTAAATTTGGGAACAAGTTGCAACCTAAGTCTGTTTTTCACTTAAATGGATTATTGTTAAGAGCAAGTATGATATTCATAAACTAGTATTGTTATGTATTCTCCTTTTAGAAGAAAAACTGTTTATGATTTCTAGATACAATTGTGTAACTTAAAGTTTATATTTGTAGATAACATGGAACTTCCCTACGTCTATATAGCCCCTAATGAAGGAGATAAAGCCATTTCACAATTTGAGCAGGTTAGTCTAAATCGCGAATTTCATTAGAAATTTAATTAAATATCTACATTAAAGCGACATTTTTGCCACTGGGTTATCTTGATTTTGCAGTACCTCACCCAAGCGCGACGCATTATAATAAATGAATCAGTATCGGAAGACAGGAAGAGAGAAGTATATCAAATTGCTATGGATTGCATTTGCGATGGTAAGTATTTTTAGCCATTTTTAGTAAAACAATGAAATCTATAAGAGATCTATTCCCTTAATATAAATATTACTTTTTGGTTTTTTAACGGCATTGGTTTTGTTTTTCAGTGGTAAAATATTATGAATACAAGAAAAAGGAAGATATTCTGAAGAAAAAGGACGCTGGTGAATTTCTTTTAGTCTTTCAATTAGAGTAAATCATTAAGTAGTTAGGAAATTTTTTTAGATCTGAATGAACATTTGCGCACATTGGACGTGTCGAATAGCGAGATATTGAATGCAATAAATAATGTCCGTAGTAGTTTAGAAGAAAAGAAGAATAATATACGGAGGTGTGATGCAAATATTAGAAGGTATCTTAATCTCAATGTTATCTTAGCTCGTGGTCTTTAAATACGTAGTTATTGTCTTTCGTTTTTTAGTAGTCGGGGTCGTTTGAGAAGTATACTTCGTTTTCGCAAGGAATTAGAAGAACAGAATAAGATTTCTGAGGAAAAAGTAAGTTAGCATCTTTGAAAACATCTGGTTAAGGATATATATATATATAGGTATAATGCAATGTATTCATCGTGAGATAAACATATTTGTTCTGATAAATTAAGCTAATATATTCTTTGCTTTATTGCTCATAACTTTTTTATCAGCGTATTTTTTTGACTCTCAAAAGAACTCCAGCGTGGAATAATAGACTTACTGAAGGTCAATTAAGAATTTTTGCAACTAAAGAAATGTGGATTGTCTTGTGTTCAGTATGATCTTGAAAATGCAAAATGGGCAAATCTTATGCTGGTGGTACGGGAACAACAATTGAAAATGGAGAAAATTATGTGTAGTTCGCCTCGACTCGCTAAACAACAACAGGTAAAGTCTTATTATATCGGTTACAGATATTATCTATTCAGCAATTATGACACGTTGATTAACAAAGTAATATTAGGAAAAAGATGCAATTAACACTCTGACTAGCCGTATGAACTTATTAAAACTTCAGCTTAGTGAACTTCAAAACGATGAAGAGAAATTAAGCAAAGAAGGTATGATTTTTGATAACATTTGGTAAAATTTATTTAACTAACATATTAATACAAAAATTCTTTAGTTGAGCTACAGACTTCAGTCCCTCTTCGAGTTTTCATGGTTAGCTTTGCAAAATTGATGTTGCGAACTATCGAAATCCAAAAAAAACTCAAAGATGCCAGAGTGAAATATGCTGCTCTTCAGGTTAATTGAATTATTTTAAATGCAATATTCATTTTGTTAAATTCCAATTATAAAAGTTGTAAAATCACAGGCTGAAGAAGCTGAAAGACGAAAAACGTTGAGTCAAGGTGATTTTGACCCTCTGGAAATGTCTTTTATGTCTACAGACTGTAATTTGATACAGGTTTGTTTTTCTTAGCTTTAACTACTCTTTAACCTATTGTTATTTATTTCAGGCATCTGATCACTCTTCAGGAATCGATAAATGTGTATCTCAGAACGTTATAAATGAATCCATGGAATCAGAGAATACTTCGTTAGCTTCGCCTGATGTAGAACCACCAAATACAACAGAAGAGGAGCTTCAAAGAGCTAGAAAGACAGCTGTCAATAAATATATTCGTCAACAATCAGCCACTGTGGAATCACAGGTTATCACTTAAATCATCCTGATTTAATATTATAAATGGAATATTCTTATTCAGGAAGATTTAGTCGATACAACATTTGATGAGAATTTGAGAGAATCTACTTGCTTCAAGCGAAATATAAATGATCAGAGGGGAGTTGATATCGAGGTATGACTTCTAAGATCTGCTCTTTTTTTTACTGTTGATTTCGTTTACAGGGATAATTATTTATATAGGTAGCCAGTGTAGTAGATGAAAGAAGTGCTTCAATGCAAGAGGAGGAAGATACTGATATGAATGAAACAGCAGATGAAAACGAAGTCTCACACAATGTTTTTAAGGTATAATATATATTTCTACAAAACTGAGTAAACATTTGTCATGTGTAATTGTTTTTAGTCAGAATCTGCTAAAGTTATTATTGATTATGAAGATGAAGAAATGGAGGAGAAAGAAGATGACGAGATTAATATTAGTGTTAACGAACAAAACGAAGTAAATAGCAATGAAGTATGTTTTATATATAATTCTGATATTCATTGAAATACTATTTTTAAAAGAGATCTTAGGTTGACTATGCTGACAATCAAGGTGAGACTATGGATGAATCTAACCAAAGTGAAAACATGCAAGTGATGAAAGGACGATCTATAGGGCAACCGATTTCTTCTGTGCCAACTCCTGCACAGAATAATGGTTGTATTAAATTTTTCCTAGAAATTCAAAGACGAATACAAAATACCAACCACTGCTAATTTTTTTCTGCGTTTTAAATTTTTTAATGTGCATCAAACTATTTACAAAAATCATTAATAGGATCATCAAATACGTCGAATGTGTTGAACTTTGCTCCCGAACTGGGTTCCTCTGAAGTCAGTCAAGAAGGAGGCTCTTTTTTCAGCAATGTAATTTATTAACGTGATATTTTAGAAAAAAAATGTTTTAATAATAGCAAAAATTTGCGTTAATTATTATACCAGTAGTTTTAGTTAATGAGAGGTGCATGCTCACCTGTGGATGAAGTTACAGAAGGAAATTTCGATCCTGATATTGCATTGAACATCAGCATTCATAGTAATGGTTAGCCACTTTTGTTCTTATCCTCATTAGCTATTTAATTGAATTTTTGCATACTTTTTAACTGATTGAATTCTTCTTAGGGTAAACAACAGTTAATGCTTATTTAGATCCTGGTGGTGATTTTCTCTCCATGATGGAAAATGCAAGTGTTAAAAAGACTAAAGGCGAAAAAAATGATGATACAGGTTACGATTAAGCTATAAGTGGCCGTGAGATTATTACTTTAAACATTCGAAATTTTTGTTTCAGATGGTGCTGCTGATTTTTCATTTTCAATGTTTGGAGGAGGTAACGGTTCTGGTTCTGCTGGTCAGTGTGACTTTTACCATTTGTCAATTTATTTGGTGATTATTATATTTTTTATAACAGTTGTTCCAAATTTTATTTCATACTCAGATAATGATGGAGATTTTGCATTTAACTTCGGTAGTAGCAGTCCTGCACAAGGAGGAAATGGTGACTCCTTTGCATTTAACTTTGGGGGCGATGGAACAACAAGTGCAACTCAAGAACAAAGTCAAGGTTTTAATTTCTTCGGATTTTAAATGAATTCTCTTAAGATTCATTAATTGGAAGATTGTTAATACTTTATATTATTCTCATAGAAATACTTTACTATTAATAATTATATAATAAACGAGGATTTTAACTTATTTTTAGCTACGGTATTTTGTAATGTGTTCCCTCTAATCAACCAACTATGCTTCTGTAATTAATCTGTGTTATTATTAACTACAATGGTTCAATCTGTATATTTTGTTATAATGTTGGATTTGTGTTTTTATTGTTACTATTGAATCTGTATCATTATTTTTACGGTTATTTGATTTTTATAACTGATTTTGTTATTTATTAAATATTTCCGAGTATGACGTGCATTGTGTGTAACGTTGATGAGTACTCGCTGTGTGATATATTTATGGAATCTTATGTGCTGCATTTCTGGCGTTACGAAGTTATTATAGCCTTTAAGAGACTATGGAACAGCTCCTAACTGCTACTGTTTTTAATTTGGTGGATCCACCAAATGTGAGGATAACAAGACCTAAGTGGATGCAAGTAAGTAATAACTTCATATTCATCCAAGTTTTGTAAGTACGAGGAATTCCAGTTGATGGATTTTAGTCTCTTTCATAGAATATTACTGAATTATAGTGATTTATTTCCAATGGTTTTCAGTTGCCATCTGCGATGCAGGTCTTTTCATTTGTGTTAGTTACATATTTTTTAGTAACAGCTGGAATTATATATGATATAATTAATGAGCCACCAAGTGTCGGTGAGTCGCGATATGTTGATAGATTTTTATTTTAAACATTTGTATTATCGGAGCGGGATTGGTGATAAGAAATCCTGACAATGAGAAAGCACTTTTATACATGTAGGTTCCACAACTGATGAACGCGGCTATCAAAAACCTGTTGCGATCATGCCTTATCGCATTAATGGACAATATATTATGGAGGGACTTGCTGCAAGTTTTATGTTCACTCTTGGTGGTTCGTTAATATTTCAATTCTCTTGTATAAACAATTATTTTATGTAAATATAAAAAAGTATGAGATTGTTTAGGTTTTGGGTTTATTGTTTTGGAGCGATGCAACGATCCTATGACACCACGACTAAATCGTTTTATCATGCTTGGCGTGGGTGTGGCTAGCGTCGCCATTGCTTTTCTCGCTACGCGAATGTTTATGAAGATCAAAATGCCAAGCTATGGATAGTAGAGCTGGAATGTTCAAAAAAGGTTATTACTGATCAGCATGCTAATTTATGTTAATTTTACCAGTTTTACATGTGATATATATATATATATATATATATATATATATAAANTAATTTTACCAGTTTTACATGTGATATATATATATATATATATATATATATATATAATGAACTATTATGAATAGTTTTTTATACCTTGATTAAAAGCATCGAAACTATAAAGGTGGTGGAATAGCCATTAAGAGATTATATGCTAACAAAAACATTTTGAAAAAGCAAAGGTAATAGCTAGGGATTGAGTACACGGCAGTAAGGTTTTTGACTTCAAAGTGGTTCCGCGTGAAGATGCATATATTTTTGAGATTTAATGTGACCATTGAGAAATCAGTAGCTTTGGCATTTCTGTAGGATATATATAAACATGTAAATCAATGGAAGTGTTGACGTGAAAATTAAATATGTGAAATACTCAATCATGTCATTTTTTCCTACTGACTCTAAACGAATGTGAGAATCGAGCCACAAGTAGGACGCAGATTGGCTGAAAATAAGAGACTGTGCAGATACAGAGGAAACGGACAAGGCAAACCAACTAGTTAAGAAGTGGAACCGATTCGGAATGCGCAGAAGTGTTTTTCGGAAGGCGGAGCAATGTCTAATACAAAAGGGATGCTGACCACTGATGTAGCGTGGCAACATGACCAACTTGACTGTGGTGGCTTCAACAGCCACTTTAGCTTTTATTTTTGTATCCTTGATCACTATTGTGTCACTTCTCAAGGATATCAGTGACTTACAGTTTGAAGTTCAGGAGAAGATGACAGAGTGTAGGGTAGGTGTTGTAATAACTATATTATTCATTAGACCCCTTATACCATTAATTCATTTCAGGATATAACTCAGGACACATGGTCGCGTATAATGTCTAAGCATAACCGGGTAGGCGTGAGCGCTGCTTCACCCACATTCAGTAATCTTTTTGGGCATCGTAAGAGATCCTCAGGGTATCCTGAACAATGCAACTGTGGCCCTCGTTCTGAAGGCTGTCCTGCTGGCCCTTCGGGTCCACCTGGCGCTCCTGGGGATCAAGGAGAACCAGGGCTTGATGGAGAGAACGGAAAACCAGGAATTAAAGGAACTTTAATCGATACAACTTATCCAAAGCCTCCCTGTATAGAATGCCCTGCTGGTGAACCAGGACCACGTGGAGAACCAGGGTCACCTGGTCAAGCTGGAAATCCAGGATCACCAGGACAATGTGGACCACCTGGAAATCCTGGAAGTTCTGGGGAAAAAGGACTTCAAGGAGATGCAGGACATGCAGGATTCCCAGGACGTCAAGGTGCACCTGGAAGACGTGGTGAGGCCGGGACAATATATAAACCAGGTAACCCTGGACGCCAGGGAAATCCAGGACCAAGAGGACCACCAGGAAAAGAAGGACAGCCTGGACGTTCTGGGAACGATGGTCAACCCGGAAATAAAGGTGCACCTGGTCTTCCTGGAAAGCCTGGTGAACCTGGAAAGGATGGTGAATGTGGACTGGTTAGTCTAATACAATCAGTATATTTTTCAATATAGAAAATCCCAAACTTAGTAACATAATTCTAAAGTTATAAATTTCAGTCTGGTGTGGATGGCAAGCCAGGTGCAGATGCTGCATACTGCCCGTGCCCTAAGAGAGATAATTATCAACAGTAATCATTCGACCATGTGAAAGCCAGTTGATTATTTTTGCATCAACTAATACTAATGTTTAAATAAAACTAATTGTGTATAGGCCTTATTCGATTTCTAAATGGTTAAATACATCAAAAATTATCATCTCGAAAGGCTACAAATGAATGAAATAAATAAACACAGACAGACGTTAAATTACCTTCATCAAGTATCCAAAAATTTTTAAATTGCAAAATCCATTATATACTGAGATGCCTCCTTTCGTCAGCAGTATTTATCAATGATCTACAGAGGTCTCACGTAAACTATTTCTACTGTATACTTTTGTGAGAATGTAGTGCTGAATCTAGGGTGAAAGGTCGAAGAACGCAAAAGCAAGAATCACTCGAGAAAATATCTATATAAAATATGCCAAGACCAGATCAAAACTAACATATCCCAGGTCAGTACCAGTTTCCTCTGATTCAGCGAAATACACAAGACACATCTAAATGAAGAGGCATTGAAAAACGTTCAGCACAAGACTATTATTAGATAGTTTGGTGGTTCATCAGATACTGCTGATTAAGCTGGGTAGGTGAACTGGGATGACGCGATCATTCTGTCTTGTGATGCTAGAAACTACTAAGTAGACTTAAATCTTCCCAGTTCATAACAGCAGACGGAATACCTCAAATTGGGCACAAGAGGTGCGCTTCCTCTTTAGCCCTACCACTATCAATTATCTACAACTTATCGTTCTCACTCGGCTCTTTTCCTACTTTTTAGCAAACAACCTTCATCTTGCTCTACTGAAACCCGGCAAGCCTCCGGAAAAAGTCACATATTTTCGTCCTAAATCAATTACGCCGGGTGCCGCAAAAACGTTTGAGCAACTGATAAAAATTATTCTTGGTAAACATCTAGATGAGAATTGAATTATTCCTGACCATCAGCACGGGTTTCGCTCGGGTAGAATCTTACTTCTTCCAGTATCTCCCTCCACAGACTGGGGTCAACAGCTATTATTGCAAAAAAGACGTTTAGGACGAAACAACAAAAATAAGAGCAATGCAGAAGTAGAATTGCTTCTTGGTTAGTTTATTTTTGATGATGCAATAGTGCCGGTAGAAAAAACAATTACTATAGAAAATGCCAAAGCATCCAGGAGATTGATGAATACACACTGAAATATGTTCTGTAGTAAGTGTCTTATCTAATTTGAACCTCCAGTTCTCAATGTCTTCCATTGTAGTGATTTTATTTGAAGACCTAGCCAGTGAAGAGGAAAGTGGTTTTTATGCTTTAATGTCCATTTTTTTCGCATGTACGATAACAATTTGAACAAAAAACAACGAGGTACAAATAATGAATCTCGTCAACTACAAAGTCAGAACAGAGACTCCACTGCTATGTCTTCATTTCGTCTTTGTCCTGTTTGTTCTGCATTTCTTTTATCATTTTCACGTCTGTTTCTTTTTGTTTTTGTTCTGATTTTCCGCTTAGATGTTAAGGGGAAGCGTAGTAAAATTTTAAAAGAAATATAATTTCCGTTGAATAGTCTGCTGTCACTTCAAAGTGGCGATTACTGTTCTGGCTCTGTTGTTTAAGAGACTCGTTATTTGTACCTCCTCAATGAATTTGCTTCCTCTTATTGTTTAAATTATTGCATGCGAAGAAAAAATATATTTATAAAACAAACGAGTGTCAGTTACTTTCTCCATCAATGGTCAAGCTTTTAACTTAAGCTACTCCTCTTGGATGGATGGGGAACATGACTCTCTTCAACGACCACAACGACTTGCTGCTGTTGTTCTACAAGATTTGCTCTCCAATCTGCGTCTTCCTGAACGGACTGGCAGTGTACCTCATCATATTCAAATCGAACGGTGAAATGAAGATTTATCGCTGGCATCTCCTCCACTACCAGGTTTTCACCTTACATTTCTAGAGTATTGAAATCTCAAAACAACCATCTATTTTTAAGAATATAATGTATAAAGTGTTAAATCAAGGCGATTGCCTTTTGTGTTTCTGTTTATCCCCTTATATTTATGTGTTACTGTTCTCTCGACGGTCGTTTTGGTCTTCAGATTCTCAATAACATTTATTCGATGATGTTGTCCAGCCACGGAATTGTTGCAACCCTGTGCCTAATTTATTTCAACGATCCGTACCGAGAATTTCTTTTCGGAAAGCTTAAGAGGAAGAGTAAGTTTGTGTGATTTTAGTACCAGTTTTCTCAGTAATCCGCCTAATTTTGCAGAAATTTCTCCTATGCCTTCACTTACTCAAACCGAGATCAAGTAGATTACATAGGAAATCCCAGAATAATTTTCTGCGGAACGTGTGACGATGGCAGAATAGAGTTTGAGCCTTGAATATGAGGAACAACCAATTCCTGCCACCACAATTGGTATGCCATCACGTATTTCGGGACGGAGAAATGGAAGACCTAATACGTTCCGTGGAGAGATGTCGTGTAGAAAGCATTGAAAAGGAGCAAGGACACCACATGGCTATCACTTCAAAGTTGTAGGGACTGCTAATAAAGCCAAAATAAAATGCTCGAGTGATTGATTTGAATTGTACGGTTGCTGTTGAACCTTACGAGTATTCCATAAAACATTACAAAGTCTGAATCTTTTGTTACTTCCGGAGCAAAACTGATAAAATCTCTTCCACTACCCGTTTTCGACTACTAAAATATTTGATTCTGAAAAAAATTATTATATTATGTGTCCCTAGATGGCGAGGCTCAAAGTTGTGTTTCGTCATTTAATATGTTTGTTATCGTTCAAATTGATATTGTACATACAATTTTAAAAATGTATTCATTTAATAGTTAATAGCTCCCCCCTTTCATTACTCAGACATTTGAGTAAAATCAGGTCAATCAGGAAGATGTCGACTATGTTCGACGACCACAACGACAACGACGACAACAAGATGTTCTAAACGAGAGGTTAGACGCAGAAGGACTTGCCTGACCGTCACATGGAGTAGTTATTCAAATCGAACAGTGAAATGAAGATTTATCGCTGGCATCTCCTCCACTACCAGGTTTTCACCTTACATTTCTAGAGTATTGAAATCTCAAACAACCATCTATTTTTAAGAATATAATGTATAAAGTGTTAAATCACAGAAATGCATTCTGCAGAAAATTAGCCATTTGTTAGGTCGTAGCTTCTGCCCTCGACATTTTCATCAACTGCCTTTTCCAACCTATAGTGTTTTTTCCTCTTCCGGCTTTTACAGGACATGGATTTCTCATCACAAACCTTGGAATCTCACCTTCCACATGTGATGTATGTTTTAAAATAGCCTGTAGTGGTATAGCATTAAAAAATTCTTACTGTAGAACATATTTCAGTGCATATTAGTCAATCTCCTGTGTGCATTGACGTTTTCAATAATGCAGTTGTTTTTCTACCGGCACCAGTGCATCGTCGAGAACGAACTGACCAAGAAGCAGTTCTATTTCTGTCTTGCTTTTTCTTTCATTGTTCTCAGCATCATCACAAACACTTTTTTTCTACTAACACATATCGGGGACTCCCAGCTTAGTGGAATACTGGAAAAGGTAAGCTTCTGGGAATTGTTTTGATTTTACAATATTAGTAATTAGCATCCAATTATTGACAGGAGAATCCTTGGATAGTGGAAGTACTGAAAATCCCAAATGTCTACTATAAGCCTCGTTCCGTCCCAGCGGCGATCATCGCCGTCATTTTTTTCATCACCATAATTTTTTTAATCACCATCCTCTTTCTAGGTAGGAGTTTTCTCAGGCTTTGTGCTCTTTTATTTCTCAGATACTTTAGATTATTCCTAAAGCCGATTGTTTAGTTTTGCTCATCGCATATTTTGTTTGTCATATCTTCTACATCTTCTGGAAAAAATCTAAGCATCTTTCAACTCGTACTCGAAAAATGCAGCGAAAGTTCTTCATTTCCCTGATATGGCAGGTATATTAGAGCATATTGAATTACAGTAATTCTTAGTGATATTTTCAATTACAGAAGCTTCCAGGTCACCGTGCCTTTCGTATTTCAGTTTATTCCTTTTGTGTTCTTTGTCATTCGTAATTTGGACAGGCGTCTTGGTCTTCAGATTCTCAATAACATTTATTCGATGATGTTGTCCAGCCACGGAATTGTTGCAACCCTGTGCCTAATTTATTTCAACG
>JAJAVP010000367.1:57721-68341 GCA_020740425.3 Heterorhabditis indica
AAGACGCAGATTGGAGAGCAAATCTTGTAGAACAACAGCAGCAAGTCGTTGTGGTCGTTGAAGAGAGTCATGTTCCCCATCCATCCATCCAAGAGGAGTGATTCTGCTATAAGGCGTAGTAAACACGGTTTAAAATACTGATTACTGTTGTGACGCTGCAAACAACGAGGCTTGTCATTTGTACCTCCCATTTAACTTGTTTACTATTTTCAAATTGTTATTGTAAATGCGAACAAAAATTATGTTCATTTAACAGATAAACCTTTTCTTCTCGAATGGTCAAGCCTATAATTAAATCAGTCCACTGAAGATGGAGAAGAAGAGGCTGTTACTAATAAACATGACATTCCTCTATCACGTCTAAAATATAAAAATATAAGATAAGAGTTAGTATAAAACTGTTTACACTTTTAAATGTAAATTTCTTGCTGTTCGGTTGGTGAGTAAATAAAGTGTTTAAAACTCTCCTCTTTCCACATAGCGAAGAGAATTCTCTCTATCTTCTCTTCATTTGGTGGCCACGTGGGTTCTAACTCTACTACCCATCTTTCTGTACTTACTGCATCAATTGGCTACTCTTATTTACTCCCTCGATAGTTATCGGAATTAATCCCTCCGATCTTCTGGCATAGCGTAATCACCGTTAACCTTCATACTGCGCTCCTCATATACATTACCATGTCGGGACCAATATGATCTTGCCCTCTTCATAAACGTCTTCTAAAGATTATAGAATCTTATAAACTGACGCCACTCAGTTGCCAACTCCTCTAGACGATCTTGATAATGATACCTTACTCTCCTACTGCAATGACATAAGACGTTATATTCATAAATTCGGAAACTATTCATTCCATTGAATCCGCACAGCAAAAATGGATTACCCTAATAACCTCTCTTAAGGATTCCGACGAACGCGCTCGTGAATCACGCGTGTATGACGACTTTATCATAGGGGATGGCGACTTTAATGCTGCCCTTACTACTGCAAAAGATATTATTCATGACCTAACAAAACTAAAGGCTCCTTCAAAAACGAAATACTTGCACGCAAAGAAGAAAATAACGCTTCTGATAAGGACGATATAGAACAACCTATTGGCTCTCAGCCTTCTACGAAAAAAAGCTTCACAATTGATCGCCGGGTTAAATACTGACTCTTATAGCTACCTCATTGCTATTTCTCTTTTTACTGACGCTTATGGAAATAAGTGGATTACCCAGCTTCTCACTTCTCCTTCTTATTTGTTAGTGTTTATATTGTAGTATAGACAGGTTTCCTTATATATATATAAAGTATATTTTTACTATTGTAAGACTTCCCGAGTAATTTATATATGAAGGTGAGGGTCAGCCTGATCACCTGATCCTTCGACCTTTACATATTTTGCCAACCTTTACTGATCCCGCTCTTTCTAAACGAACAATATCCATACCTAAACTATCAATGAAGGTCAAGAAGTATATGGGGAATAGTGAACATCGAATATAAACCAGCTAGTTTCAAGGCGAAACTATTTTCTTGCTTATGAGCCCTAAGTACATGAGGGTGGGATGAAATATGCTTATCTTCTCGTGTATTCCGTCAATAGTAGATCAATAGACGTTAGTGTTAAGGTAAACGATATTGCGGACTATGAGGGAATCTTCAGTTATGTGATAGACCATCAATAATGCACAAGTGTGCCAAAACACGCTACAAATTATGTAAACGAAATAGTTTTAAAAAAAACAATAAGTTGCGCAGAAAGTAGTTTTGACCTGAACTGTTCGCATGACATATTGTCAGGAATTTTGCGAATAACAATATCCAGTGAATAAATATTTAAACTATTCAAGGCAGTTGTGTGATGAAGTCACAAAGTTGATATTAAACTAACATAAAACAATCAATAATCAATGATAAAACTTACGATCTAACATTATAAGGGGATTAGTTAAAGAGGAACAATGCTACACAGATAGGAAGTTGATATAAATATACACAATACGAAAATATTAAGACATTTTAAGTTAAGGAAAATAATACACAAATGAGGTATTTTATATGGACCTTAATTACGAGGTTCTGTTCTCGTGGCTTCGCCCGACATACTGCTCACACAATCACCCATGCAGTACTGTTCCGTAGATGCAGTAGATTGTATAGCTTCTGAATAAATTCTGATTGTTGATTTGTGACAACCATAATTCCAAATAAGATTATGTCCTTCGCATAATCTAGACTTTTTCGAAATTATAAGCTCCTTGCCAAGAAGACACAATGGATGTATTAAAGGTTGGTTTAGCTTTTATTTCTCCGTTATTATTAGGTGTGGACTTTTATGGTTTTATATTTGTAGCAGTAAATTGGATTGACGGATGTATGAGCCGTTTTCTTTGATTTAGGCCCGTCCACCTGCGATTGAGGAATTGGATTTAATTGAATTTTCAAATCCGACAACTCTCGTCAAAGCTAAAGATCCGAAATATGGGCTTGGTCAGTTGTTGTTTGACTCGTATTTTTAGCTAGATTTGTTTAATTAATAGTGGTTTCAGATGAGTATGAAAATACCGCATTTGAACCGAATTTGCTGGCACTATGTCGTGAAGTCTACGTTGTTATTGAGTTCTCTTCTGATCATATTCAAGCAAGTAGGGACCTGTGCAAAGTGGAAATAATCAATAATAATAAGGTAAATTTCATTAGATTTTAAACGCCTATTTTATGTTAAGTAGACAAGTATTTATTTATAGAAACAATTGTGTGAGGTACTAGTCGAGTTTTGCTGCCAGGAAACAGCAAATACTGAAGTGTATTATCCTGTTTGTGAAGAACTATGCAAAACAGAGAGAATTTAAGGTACAGCTTCTCTGCTTGTAGTGATTATTTGCAGCTTTGCCTACGAAACAGTGCCCGATGGTGTAAATACTGCATGTCTTGTTCCAATGCCATGTGGTGGTTACTTATGAGTAATTTTAGTTGGTCTTCGAACAAATTGCTCGTGATATAGTGGATTATCCACTATCGAATTGACTGTAATACAAAAGTCCGCGCCGACCGTAATGGCATTGTTGATGATTTTTGTTTTCTTAACGTGATAAGGTAAGTTGAGAGGGTGAATAAGACAAAGAAGAAGATCCATGTGAACGGCTGGAGAAGCCACATATAAGCAGGCCTATCAATAGCATCGACAGTTTCGCCAGACTCGCGTAGGTGCTGCAGTAGGAAAATGTAAATAAGAATACCATCTAATATAAACCACAACTCTAATATATTACCATTTGTTGCTCATATATCATTGCTTAAGAAACCATAATATTACATTCGCTCAATATTGTTAATTCTTTATTACTATTAATAAAGGTTTAATTACCCAAGTTTGAGGGTTTTTACACCGACTTCGCTAAGAGTTGTGCTCAAACATACAAAGACCCGCGTGGCAGGAACGAAGAGCAGAGACTACCTAACTGAACTCACACACACCACCACTCACAACTCTTATACGTGACGCGTTTACGGCAGTAGATCGTCTTGAGACGAATACGATAAAAGCAATGGTGAAATTATATTCGAAATTATTAAAGGCTGAAGCCATTCGATGGACTGTAAGTTCTAACAATTAATTTGCGAAAGTTGTAATTGGCTGCAATATTGATTTTTTAGTTTTTTAATGACTATAACACAGATAACCCTTTAATAAGAGGTATCTTCAAAGCATTACCAGAGCAACCCATGAAGTATTTCACGGAAATGATGGTTGCGTTCGTTTTTTCTAAAATTATATGCATTTTTCTCATAATTCACTGTCAAGCGATGTCAATTTTAATGTTGAGATTCATCCGAGTATGTTTCAGCACAGACTTTGATTATCTTAATGTTCTTTGCTCCAATTTTACCCTAAAATATCCTTTTTATGTTTAGCTACTACTCCAAATTTGCTTGTGCTTATTTTCAGCACTGTAATTTTGCATTTAGAGACACCACGAAAAGTGCCGATTGCAATACATATTATTCTGTTTGTATTAAGAATTGTCATTGTTGTACGACATTGGCAGAGTGGCTTGGGTAGAAACCGAAGAGTGGGATATATTAATTTTGCGTTATCTAGGACTGGATTACCGAGGAAATAGTCGATCTTCGATCTCGAGAACTAGCTGAACAAGTTTCTAATGTAGATTTTCATGCCGTTGCTAACGGTCGCGAAAACGGCGTTTTTGACAGCTGGGCTGAAGTTCAGCTACTTGTTAATGGATATTCTGGAAACAACCATTAAATTGGGGGTACACGAAAAGAGGCTGAAAACTATATTATAAAATATGAAGGTAAGGATAGTATAGCTTTATGTGATTACAGTAAGAGAAAAAATTTCAGGAAAGATTAAGAATAAGAAATTTGTTTACGATCTTGTCGTCAAGAATGAAATCGAAAATTTAGCGACTTTGATGAAATGAAGCATCCTTTATCGGATGCCCTCGAGCGATATATAGAAGAGTTTCAAACGATGAAGAATTAGAAAAGTAGAGAAAAGAAGTTGAAGAAAAAGGAGGCGAGTAGAATATTTCTAAATGTTTCATGAACTTTTTGAATCCACAGCAAAAACTAAAAAAAGAGTTTTTAGAAAACGCTAAGAATGGGGGACAATCAATAAAAAAGAAGAGCCACATTAATTCTACACCTGAAAGAGCATCTCTTACAAATACTGTTCTAAAGTCTTTTATATTTATTAAATTTTTAATAAACACTTTTACCTGCCATTCATAATCAAGGAAAATTGCGAAATAACTACTGCGAGATCAGTTACTAAGTCCACTGGATTGACGTGATCAGAAATTATTATTATACTGACCGGATTGCATAAATACCACAGATCTCTTCGGATAGGGTGGGATAGGACAGAAATTTTGTTAAAGCGAACTGATGTCAGAGACATTAACAACAGATAGTCGTATTGACTTCAGCAACAGTTCGACTTGTCGAACCATTACCTGCAATTTGGTTGTAGACCAAATAATTGCTCTGTAGCGAATATATATCAGCCGATCTCGCAGAATTCCCCGTAACTCCCGACTAAGAAAGAGAAGGAAGACGGTGCGCCAGAAACGCCAATTGTACTCTATTAATTTCCCTCACTTTTGTTTCTTTTGACATGTAGTCCACATGATATTCGATGTAGGAGTGGAAGTACTTTTAGTGGGCCACTCTTCGTCGTTAATACCCTGCATGTAAACTCGGTTCTCTCCAAATGCTCAGGTGGCTGGCTTTAGGTGCGTCAGGGCGTTTTATTCGTGAGTTAATGAGCTGTTCGTACACGATGACTTTTAGCACTAGGTCTAGTGTAAGCGGAATAGTTGTAATTTATTATTTGTTTTTATTGATGCCTATGAAATCAATATAACTCATATACTGAACACCCCTATAACCCTGTCTTCTACTGCGTAAAGAGTCAAGGTGGTGTTTGACTGTGGCATGTTGAGAACCGAGGACTACGTCTCCTCCAGCAAAACATAGAAATCGTAGAATTATTTGTTTATATCAGAAACATTATAGACGGGCTAATCATACCCTCTGTTCCCTATTCATGTATACTTCTTGATTTCCATTGGTAATTTAGGTATGGATATCGTTCTACTAGAGGAAATGAGTCGCAAATATTCGTTCTGTGGCCACAGTTGCTTCGCTGAGAACAGTTTGAGATGGTGACTGCAAGGCATGCCGTAAGAAAGTGCTGGCCGGCGGAAACGATCCACCTCGTAAGACATCGAATTTTCGTTATCGATCAGTCAGCGCTCAGTACCATTTCCACAATAAGAGCGTTTTTAGGCGTCTCTTTTCCAGTTTTAATTCTATACTTTAATACTGACTGTTAGCTAATGTTTAATAATTTAAACGACACTCGATGATTTTGTTAAGCCTGAAGAGCGTGGCTGTTGCATTGAAGATGTTTGTTTTAATCTGGTTTTAGCAATTCTAGCTGGATATTTTCTTGTCAACATCGGAAGACTTGTTTTATAGATCTTCGCGTTCTTCAACCTTCCAATTGAAATTCAGCACGAATCATGCTTGTACCGGAGTTCTCCACGGATCATTCTCGATTTAGAGATGCGTGCAACTGACACTCGTAGATTGAAGCTGGTTTCGAAGGAAGTGAAACAACTGGTTGAACGAAATAGGAGATGGGACTTTTTCAGTCTTCTTGCGAAGACTCAAATGGAAGTTCTGACTCGAGTAACATTTCCGACGCATTGAATCACGCTATGTCGTCTTGGGCTACAAGTAACTAACCTCGTAAATGGGGCGTTTCTCAGACACAAATGGAGCCGCCAAAAATGCGTCTTCTGCGGCTAATCTCAAGTGAGATGAAACAACTAGTTGAGGACCGAGAACTACGTCTGCTTCAACAGAACATGGAAGCCTTTAGTTTATCTGAGGTGATCATACTTCTATTTCTGAGTGTCTAATAATTCTATCAACTACTCGTTCATTAACAGTTCAGGTTACGTCCGGTAACTGGAAAATAACGTACCTTAACAGCCATAGAATAATGGACATGGAGATTGAAGAGTTCGCACAACGTTATGCGCTTTGCCACTTTGAATCACTTAGCATTTATGTAAGTTTATCGTAACACAACTTATATCAGGAGACGTTGAAGCTACACCCAGCAAGAATTATTTCCAGAGTTAGGTTACCTCCTACGTCTGCGACAAGCTGCATTTACTTCGTGAGAGGAACATTTCTTGCCAGTTCTTAGGTATAACAGGTAGATTCAGAGAGAATAGGCTAATAGCACTTGACAAAATTGTGGGCACCATAAAACCAGAAGAGCTCAGCATATACGATCGAGGAAAATCGTTATTTCGACAAGGAATTTCTGTCGCTACCATCGATAAAAAATGTATGCTATACTGGGAGCTATTTTCCATCTATCACTATGATTTTTGTAATATCCAAATTGCAGCTTCAACGTCTGAGTATTTTCGGCATTTGCGAATTCTCAGATAAGGATCTCCTGGATAGAAGTCATGTGCTGCTCAGTTTCAACCAGTGCTTCATGATGGAAGCCGGTCTAAGATTGGTTCTGGAGGTAGCATCCGCTTAATTTATATTATTCAAGAATATTAAGTCATATTATTTTATACTCCATCTATACTTAACGCGAAAGGCTCGAAAAAACGTGGTTGTCTTAGGAAATGCTGGACTGCAGACGTCGGGTGAGGTCGTATCGCTTCGAATTTCGAGACGCTATTGATGTCGACCGACTTACACGGGGTCTTCCAAATCTCGTAGGGACTGGAAGCATTAGATGGAATTTGACGAACAATGTAGGCGAAACAAGACTACTAGATATATCCCCTAATAGGTTTATTGTTTACTGGGATTGTTGAAGTCTCTTTTTGCTCTATTCTTTAAGTCATTGTTGTCTCCGAGTGTTGGGTGTTTTGTCCACTGCACTTTTCGTTGTACTAAATTTTTGAGGAATAAACCCAGCTCGTGCTTATGGTGAAGTGGAATTGTTTGGCATGAATAGTCAAATAATAACAATAATAACAACAACAACAATAATAAGGTTGTGTCGGTTGATTTCTACTTTTAACGGTGGGAACTCTTATTTCCACCAATATTAGCTTCACTGAGTGTTGGAATCATTTTGTCACCAAATAGCAAGAGAGGTCAGAGTTATCTAAAACATACATGCAACTATTCAGTTCCTCTTGGACCTAGAATCTATGGTTTCTTCTATAGTTCTCTAAACGGTTCCTACAATCGACATTCGTGTAAAGCTTTCGTCGCTCCACCTCATCCAAATGTCGCTAAACGAATGTAATTCATGTAGTTATTTCGTGCTCCACAACTTATTTAATATCCAGCTCTAGATTCGTCACCAGCATTTCGAGCAAGACAGTCTATTTAAGTCATCACTGACTGAAATATTGATCATACCTTTAAAGGTGCACCGAGTTAGTGAGGTCAACTCCATTTTCTCTTCTTTGACTCAGCGTGCGCATGTTCTGAGATTTAGTGGGATAACCATGAATTTTTGGACACGCAACGCTTGAATTCAGTAGTTGTAAAATTAGGGAAAAAAAATCATTATTAGCTTTAAAAAAGATTTAGTTGTGTATTGTCTGTTTTTACCGTAGTTGGAGTCTACAGATGATTCTCGTTCGAATGTTGTTTCTAGTTTTGTATTTTGCGTGTTGTCATCATTTTTCAATCTAAATCTTGTCTGAATTTGTTTAAGCAAAAAGTTTATTGGAATATAAGAGCCACAAATCTCAATTCTTCATTATTTTTGTTACCTTTAAAAACCATTGCTCTCACGTAGAGTGTCTTCATTTCTAATTGGCTATATTTAGATAAAGAATCAATCATATCAAAAAATACCCACCAATAACTTATATTTTATTTCTACTTTATATTATGCTCTTGAGTGTTTTGATTCTTTCTCACCTCTTTCACGATCTCTTTTAACTTTACACATCATTCATTCATTATTTATTGTTATTTCATGGAATATTGAGAAAGTCGTCTTTATTTAAATGTGCCAAAGTAATAATTAGATTCATGTGTGCCGTGATATTAGAAGCATTCCATTTTTCCCCTCAGCGGCGTCACACTGACAGCATTCTCCTACAGTATCCGCCCATCCAATTCAAACAGTGCTATAATGAGAATAATCGTAAACGGAAAATTTGGAACTAGATGGGTGGACAGGGGAAATAGCAGGACACAAGAAATCGAGAAAACTAGCAAAAATTCTATCTAAGTGTTAATCAGTGATCCATCTCTCAGATTTTCTCTGCTCCATACGATATCCTGTACAAATAGATTGGCCATAGCTAATAATGGGCTATCAGACAAATACTAAGGTGTTCCAGAGATTATGTAATCTCATAATTTATCGACCGTTTTTGACATCCAGAATAAAATTTGGGCATTAATGTGAGCATTTCCCCCACAGGATCGTGAGGATGTTGATTTAACTTTTAGCACTAGAAGAAGGAAGTACAATTATGAAAAATTTACGACAAAAATACCATGGCGCGGTAGAAATTAATACGCCACTGACAAAAGTAGCCGACGTACGGCAGCCAACTAGGTATCGGGAGATATAAATACTGCACTTAACTCTGATCAAGAAAAGTTCGGTGAATTTTGGGCAACTCAAACATGAAGCAGTTAAAATTAGTAGGTTATGACAGATCATTGTTGGGCATCCAATGTACCAATAGACAAATAATTAGTAGTTAAAATGCACTCTTGTTTAGGTAATGATTTAGTAATCCTTAGCCATGAGAATCTAGCGCTAAGTTAACTGTCAAGCTCGCAGTTTCGAAACTGTTGATTTAATCTAGATGTCTTGACTTCCGTGGCTTACAGTGAGTGTAAGGTTCATCGTTTAGGCTAGTGTTAAAATTGCTATCGTACCGGAGGGATTAATTTCATCAGTGCTAGATTTAAGCTTATAATATCTCTTATTTTCTTAGACTTCCTCGCTTATAAAACAATAAACACATTCGGTCTCATCTGAGGTTATTTGTTATTAATCACATCCTTTATTTGATCGTTGGTTTTAAGCCTATATCAACTCGAAACCAGCAGAAGTTGGGTAGCCTAGAAAAGAAAATGTTGTTTTAACAAAATAATTCAGGACAGAAATTAGCCTGAGATGTCACAGGAAGCAGTCCTGCTTTGTCCATTAAAATAAGCACCTTCCAGTCTAAAACCTTGTACAGTAGATTCCGGCCGTAATTGCTTGGTAGGTAGCCACGAGCTCGTTTCCAGGCCAGGGATTTCTGGTGGTTTGGAGTAGTTCATCCGCTTACTTTGGTTTTTTGTTTCTAAATTACACCATTATTCAGCTTTTCCTCTTCCCTATCCTTGTGTTTCTCTAACAATCAGAAGTGTCCCACCAACTTGCCAGTCTAACGGCCCTCCGTAACTTAGCCACACGACTCCTAGTATTTCGCCCGACCTCCAAATGCTGCCGCTTGTATTTTATAGTTTCATGCTTAGGGGCAGCCAGGTTCCACTTAATAAACTTGGCACACGTGTTGCGGTCACAAGAAAACAAGTGATGTTTATTAGATAATTAAGCAAACAAAAACAAGCCAATGTACAAAATCGGAAAATAGGTAATAAACTGATTTGAATGGCATGCAGGTATTTACAAGGGCTTACAAAAACGGCATTTAACGTCTTTTTATTAAGATAACAATCCTCAATTAAATTACGCTATAAAAGTGTTATCGATGTAATTAGCGTTAAAGCGACGTTTATCAGAAATATGTTAATCAGCTTGCTCGTCAGGACGACCAACTATAAAGCATAGCTATCTTTAGAAATTTCTACAGCACAATCTTCGTTAATGCCATTATTGTGACCATTTTTACTAATTGAGTAGGAAAATTTATTATTTGCATGATTTATATTTTTTCTTAATTTCTAAATACCCATCTAACTTTACAATTCTAATTTTATACTTCTTGCGCAAAAACAATACTCAAAAGGTGAGTCACTGGATGTTAGTTGTAGAATGAAAACTCATTTATTGATTGAAAAAGTCCCATGATCATTTTTTCCCTACAGTAAAATGCATGAGATAATGTCGTGTTTGTCAACAAATCTTCCTACCA
>JAJAVP010000368.1:1597-39012 GCA_020740425.3 Heterorhabditis indica
TATTTAGCTCTGTCTCATTCAACTGTAATGGACATGCTTAGAGACCATGGCAAACCGTGAACCCTTGAAACACCAGGAACGCCACTGGGCAGATGCTCTTCAGACGGAGTTTTCAGTGCAATTCTCAAAGTGTAGTCTTTCGTCCTCGGACACATTGAAACGTGCACTTATCCTCTACGGTTTCCAGCTGTTGAAGCCCCAACTCGTTTAAGAAGCCAGGTTCATCTCTTTCTGAATGAGCCGCTACCTATCTTCTTGATTTTTTGAAATGCCATACTTATTTTGAAAAGTTCTGTTCAATTTTTGATTTGTACTGTCCAGATAATAAATGTGGTTCATCTGCGCTAAAATTCCTTCTACAAAGTTTTTCTTTTATTGTAAGGTGCCTAATAAATCTGGATATGGTAGCCTAAAGTAGGCATTTATTATAAACAATAATTACAGCGACATTTTGTGGCGTTTTCTAAAATGTTTTGTATAATGTCCAGCATATGTAGAAGGCCTAGAATGTGTGACACTGACGTACAGATTTGAATAAAAATACTTGTCATATGGTGTGGTTAAGTCCGGAAATAAGTGCGGAATTATTTTGGCTTACAATGGTGTAGAAGAAGAATCGGTCGTCAGAGGCATCCCACATATAGCTTGTTCCTCAAGACACATTGTTGTGTCAGCAGGACTACTAGCTAAAACAATTACACAGCCTAAAAGAATCCATCAAAGATGAGAAGATAACTCGTTTTGAAGACAAACAGTAACCGTTTTATTAGCTCATATTTTAAAGCTAAGTACATTAATAACAAAATAGTAATTAATTTCTATTACGATGGGAAGATCTGACTCGTTAATGTATAATATAAATTTACACACATCAAAAAGAACTAGTCTGAATTCTGTTCATTCGATGACATTTTTAATCTATCGCTAATCTTCATATTTTTTTGTGTTCTACGATTATTGTTCAGAATTACAATCTGAAATTCTCAGTCATTTTATAATTTAATGATCTTTTACCAAAACACTTATAATCCAGAAAACTATCTGCTATTTTAGTATTAATAGTCTTTCATTGTGTTCGTAGGCCTTGTTTGGGCACAAGCGTTGTAATGAATTTCTCTGCCATGTCGTGGGAATGGCCGCCGTCATGTCCATGGCCTCTGAACAAAATTTTTAAATCTTTTGTTTTTGACAATTAGTTAAATTTTCTTTCAATTTTTAACTATTACATTATTAATGAACCACTCTCAGAATTACAAAATTTCCCATCAGAATTGGTTTTCTCTTGCGTGAGGTTAAATACATGCTTATATTAATTATAATTCATTATTAAGATTGTTGAATGTTTTCTACAGTTTATTTCGAAATATCTTAGTTATTTGATGTCTACAGAATGACAGGACTACAGAACTACTTGGTTTATGTATAGATGGCTGTTTTATTTTTATTGCAGTAAAAGTTAAATTAACCACTTATTTTCTAAGTATTAATCATGTGACGATTTAATGCCTTCGTAGAAAATATTATTTTGATGGTGTCACTCACCCAAACGCATATTGCAGTGTCGCAATGACTGTGAATCCAATGAAAATCGCCAGAAGTTGTTTTAAACTATTATGTTCATTATCCTTTTCATGAGCAAGAACCTTAGAAAAGTAAATCTCCAATCTCATTTCGTGTTCCATCTAATCAGTTTAAATGAATGACAATTATTGACTAAACTAATGTATTTTTCTTCTATATACCTTTGTGAAAACAGGCCAATATTATCTCTAAGAAGGTTTACCTCTAAAAATGTGACATATATGAAAGTACCAGCAGCAAGAGATTCGAGGATAAGCACAGCACCGTCTTTGTGAAGAGGATTAATATTAGATAACTGGAATAAAAAGAATAAAATGAGAATTACGCAACATAGATGGTAGCGAGGATAGCGGCAAACACGAAGAACTAATCACCGAAAAATTTCAATGAATACCTGTAATAGTGTTCCCAGTCCAGACCCGAGGGGAGTCATAAGTGCATATACGAGAATAGTTGCGATCACTTGTTTGATCTGAAACCTATTTTGGTTCAAGGCAATTAATACGGAGAACCACCTCCAATCTAACCGAACTAAATCAGAATAAGTATTCTAGAAAACCATAAGCTAAAAATGATGGCTACCTTATCTCTATTGCCCTTTGATATTTGCAATCCAACTGAAAACGCTTCGATTCCTTTATGAAGGATCAAGGAAATAAATAGAGTTACAATACGTGCTGGAGTATCCTATTAATAGAATTAAGTTCAATATAACCATTCTATCTTAATATTCTAATCAATTTGTTGTGGTTTCCTCACCTGTACTCCCAAAGCGAATCCTTCAAGTATTGAGTGGAAAGACATAGCTACTGCAAAAGTGAGTGATTTAAGTAAAGAACCTTCTGAGCGTTCGGCAAGAGCATAATTTGCTGTCTCTTCCATTATCATGCTAGAATACTTGGCTTTCAAGACGAAAATAGTGCCTAGGCCCTGAGCGTGTGATGAGTACGTACAACAAGAAAAATCAGCAGTCACATTCTTGTGCGTAGTTCAATGGATGTTAACAAACAGAGTGCGCCAAAAGTCCTAATACACAGAAGTGCCAGTTTCAAGATGACAGCACCACGTGGCATGGCAATTTATCAAACATGTTGTTTATTTTATAACACATCGACTTCATTGAGTGTTCTGGATTTCCCTTTTGACGTCACAAGTGTCTCAAGGTTACCAACGATGTGTAGCTCATCTTCACTAATTTAATCTCCGAAGTTTTGCTAAAGCAATCTCAAACAATTGTCACTTTATATATGCTTATTTCATTGCATTCACATTTCTGTATCGGAACTTTTGGTGCACTCGGTATTGGGATATATAATTAAATTTAAAGTGTTAACTGCTTGTTATGGGTATTAAGGTGCAAATTAACAAAAACAAAAATAAGAAATTAGCTGTTAGATGACCATACACCAACAGTGGTCTGTGTGATAGTTTGATTAGTAGAAACAATAAAAGCACCACCTCGGCCATCAATTCACAAACTCACTCATGAATGGAGAGAGCCCGATGCAACTCCTGTTCTTTTTGTACACCCATCAGTGCTTCTGTGCTGAAAGCCGTGCAACATGCATGAATTGGTGAGAAACCTAGGGAGCGAAAACGAACCGATGTTTGTCATAGCACAGCTGCTGTTACTAAGGATGATCGCACCTAGCATCAAAGCTACAGATCTGTGCTAGCATTTCACTCACATGCAAAATTTTCTCAATGGTTAATCGCAAAAATAAGTTTAGTTAATTTGTATGATTTAAAATTCTTCGCTGACTTCCTAAGATTTATGCTGTCCTTGTGCCCATTTAACGCCGGCTTTTCACCATGACTGTGGGCATGATCGTGTGACATCGAAAATACCTTAAAGGTGCATAATCTTTGGTAACATTTTAACAACTGTCGTACACGAGAGATACAAGCATACAATGTGGTAACGTCATTCTTGATATTCAGTGCACTAAATGGTAGTTAAAGATAGTGTTGCAAATCATTTCTTAGGCTAAAGTGATAAAATTTATTTGTTGTGTAAGACAAATAATAATGACGTAACTCTACTGTACCCAGTCGGATTTATAGAAGCACAAAATTCTACTACATATTGCCCTTTTTTAAAGATCAACATTAAATGGATATTTAAGTAATTTTACCTTCATGCAGAACTCTTCAATTAAATATACTATGAAAAATCCCAAACAGGTAGCGAACTGAGGCATCGGGAAAGAAATATCAGCACCAGATTCATTGAGGAACCGTTCATAGTTCTCGCTGCAACAAATAGATATAAGACGAAGAAGGAGATATAAAGAGAAGAAAGGACAAAGAATAGTTAAATCAGTTTGAAAAGTAAAATTCAGATGACCCTCATTAAGAGCCAATGGAAACATTACAGACTTATGTCTTAATAACATTTGATATTTTGCATTATAATTTTTGTATTGTTTTATTTTAATGAAGCACGAGGAAATAATCAGCTGTAATCTCTAATTTTAACTTTTTGAAAAAGTTCCAAATATTATCTAATATTAATGACTGATTTTCCTATAGTTTGTGATATGAACATGGGTTGGAAAATAATTGATCCACGTGAGATATTTATAGACTAGAGTAAATCATTTTATGATCACAAAGTATGAAGATGTTTACACCATTGTAAATTTCATTCCCTGATAAGTCGTTTGCTGTCACAAAGATGCTGTTCGACGCCTTTAGGATTGTACTAAGTATAGGAATATTTAAGCTTAAAGCCATAATTAAAATGGGACTGAATTGCAGATCAACTATATTGGAGATACCATGCATAAATGGCAATAAATGGAAAGGAAAGTGACAAAATACTGACTTTATATGTGGAACGATGTCAAGGAAACATGTTCCCATGAATACTCCACCAGAAAAGCAGGAAAGGAGGGACAACCACTTCCCACTGTTTTTGCTTTGACCGTGCTTTTTGTCGATAAATCGTAACAGCTTAATTTTTCAGAATTTATAAGATTTTATACATAATCCATGTGTTTCGGATTCACACATAAATACATAGGAAAAAACATATGACGTAGACAAACTTAGAATTAGTGAAAAGCAGTGGCAAAACAGATGCTAAGATGTGAATGAGGTGGCAACGAATAAAACATTCGAGCGAACCTTCAACGGTACAAATCCAGCTATTGCTGTCGTCAAAAACATTGCCACCGCCAGAACAATCTGTAGGACGGCTGAATCCATTGATGACGATTCAGTATCTTCGATGATTTAGTATAACTGAAATTGCTTAGGAATAATGCTGACTAATTTATTTAAATATGTGAAAAACTGTCACTCGACCTTGATTATGTTTAAATATCTGTTTCACACTTCCTGTATACTAAGTTTTGAGAAACTTGTTCCTTGTTCCAGACGTTAAAAAAATATTATTCACTTGATGTTATCAACAATTCGTCTATTCAGCAGAAACTAGAAACGCCTGAAAAGCAATATTTCAAATCGCTTAGGCGAAATATTCGTAACTATACCAGAAGATTATCAGATTTAGAAGAAAGACTTTAGTTCTGTTCTGTAGATTTTCATAACATATGGACATTTGAGGAAGAACTGTTGATAAGACGTCAATTCCAAACAATCATTTTTCCTAGAATTTTATAGCAACCGTAGTTGTGAAGCCTATTGAAATCTATAATCATACCTAATGAAGATCAAGTTTTCTGGCAAAATTCTTCTAGGGCTGTTACTAAACTATTTATACGAAGAAAAGGTGTTACGTATGAAAATTTACAGACTTTAAATACTACAAAACTGGCCTTTAATATCAAAATTAGGCTTCATTTTAATACCAGACCAATTTCAGTGGATTATTTTCTTAACCTTCCCTATTTCCCTGGAGTACAAAATTTCACGGAAAATACGCAATTTTATCTCTGGCCAAACAAAACAGGAGCAACTTATTAACTGCATATCTGTCTTTATTACTTATTTCTTGAATATTCACAGTTCTGAAATGGAGATATCAGTTATTAGGTGGGAACTGAAGTTCTTATTCTGCTTCGCTAAATTTCTTTAGATTTAATTTCGCCAGCAACTCTAAGTGCCTGTAATTAGTTGCATGTTTCTATAATTTGCTAGTGAGTACGATGGCTTCTCTTCATCAGAAGATACCAACGAAAATTCTCAGTGACCAACTCTCCACGTGACAACTCTATGGATCACTGGGTGATTAAAACAATATTACAGATTATAAAAAGGCATGCGTTGTTTGTGTTATTTAAGATCTATTTAGGTTATTAAGCACAAACGGCTAAAACTTTAAATATGGCAAATAATTTGTGGTATAAGCCAAATTGTTCGAAGTCCCATTGAATGAGTCATTCATACAATAATTGTATTGTATAAATGTTCTTTGTAAGGTTATTTAAGAAAGTTTGCTTAATGTGATTAGTAGAGAAAGTAGTCGCAACCAATTTCTTCAATGCAATAGGTCGTAGATGGAATTAGATGATCTATGCCGATAGTAGTAATCAGTCATGAATAAAATGATGGCTAATTGAATGAAAGCAAATCAGAACAGTTTGGTATGGGCAAAGGAATTCTAGTTGAGGAGATAACATCGCTACGGGCCGCCATATCAAGTGGGGACACCTAGAAAACACCTTTAGAAAACTATCAAGTAATTTATTGCTGAACCAAACCCATATAATAAATGAATTGTCTTACAAAGTATATTTTGTGTTTAAACTATTTTTCTATTATTGATAGATTTTCTGAAAACGATAATTCTGTCCGATTGAATTGGTCTAATTTTGTCGAACAAGATTGTTGTAAGAAGTTGACATTAGTTAAAAATTTAAATTCGATTATGACGAAAAATTTTAGATAATTTACTATGATTGTATTAGAAAACAACTATAAATCTTAATGTATGGGTGTAAACAACAGCAAATATCGTAATCAGTTAAGCTGTTTGAAGAGTTCTGTGTAAGAGTAACGCAAGTATCTGTAACCAGAATAAAAAGCATTTTATTCAACATCATTCCATGTGATAACTTGATAAAGACATGAAAGAATGTCGGCGACAACGTTCTTTTGGTTGCAGATAAATGACCATTTATGAAAACTCAACGTGTAGAACACAAAGTCAGCGAGGAGGACGACAAATTAAAGAGAGCTTACTATTTGGATAGCAGATACTTCGAGGTTGTGAAACGCGATCAATTGTTTATCAGAGAGAACAAATGGGAAAATCATCAACATTGGAAAGAATAAAGCTATTGAACAAGAGGTATCAAAAATTAGTACACAAAGTGAAAAACGGTGTAAAACGATACGAAAGAAGGTAGATACCCGGGAAAGGATAGTTTAAGAAATTCACCAGATAAAATGCATAAAAAGCGGTCTTAATAGAGAGAGTAAATAGAGAATAAGTAAATGGGATAAGGTAAGTAATAATAGAAAAGATGTACGAAGAACTAAAAGTGCAAATTAAGTTTCAAATATGGCAATAATGGAGCGCTAGTGGTTTTGGCATTTTATTAAACGTTGCCAAAACCTGTTTAAATGATTATGATAATGTAAAGTACATTGCGTGATATGGTGAGTAATAAATGTCCCATTTAAAGCAAGTAGATTCTAATTTGAAGGATATGGAATAGTCTCCGATAACAAGTTAGTATTTGGTTACAGCCATAAAGTGAGTAGATAAAGTTCAACAGTACACTGCTTATAGAAGATAAAATAAAGTGAGAAAGATTATATTTAAAAAAATCGTTGTTGTCCAAAAGTGCTCATCAAATATGTACGCAGTGAAAATAATCTGCTCTTTTTATCATCGGCGTCCTTCAGATAAGCGTAATTGAGCAGGGCCCCCGCCCTTCGATCTACAAATTTTCCAGTAGGAATAAATTAGTTCAATAAGTTAGTGAAATGTTTCATCGCTAATATTCTAGGGGTCCCTTGTGACGTGTGAGAGCACTGAACTGTCCAACGTCAATATATCTTTCTATATATTACTATCGTAATTCTTATTGCTAGAAATTCTCAACAATCAGCATTATTTTAGTGAGTTATCAAGAAAACCTAAACATAGACGACAATATTTAATGTTTCAGCTAATCGGGATTTGCATCCGAAAAACTCGATAGATTTAGACCGTTTTGGTAAACGAGAATAAGGTAGAAAATAAATTGGAAAGGGAATCAAAGTGAGGTTTTATCCTCATCTCATCTAGGAACATCTCATACTGCGACAAAAACATATATCCAGTTTGTTAGAAACAGTACCTGCAAAGTCATAATCTACTTCAAAACCTGCTTCCGACACACCCAGTGTATGTATTTAAGGTCATAATAAACAAAATCTGAGGTAGATACTAATGCAACTCAAAAACGTACGTTCGGGGTACAATATCACTTGATAATTGGTGAAATCGTTGCGGAACCCGATATTTCACAGTTATTAAACTAATACAGACCGGACACATCAGATCAAATAAATAAAAGAGATTAGGGTATGTGGAAAACAGGTTGTAGAAAAAAAATAGTCCTAAATAGAATGCTGGATATATATATATATATATATATATATATATATATATATATATAGATATAGATAGATCAAAAATAAAAAGCGAAGGAAAATAAGGTTAGCTAAACGATATCAGTAGATAAAGGCCGGAAACTTGCGAACAACAAATAGCAAAAATAGGATATTTATGTATCAGTGACGGTGGGGGCCGATTTTCGGCCACTCCTCTGATATGTACACTCGGTGAGTACTGGTCACGCAGCTTTCTCCACATGAAAACGAAATGACCATAGCGATTAAATCCTTCTAAAGATACATTTTCCTGTTTTTCCCCCCGAAGTTAAAGCGGAGAATTTATTCATAGCTGAAATATTCGAAAAGGAACTAATAATTGCTATAAATGCGATCATTTTTAGTACTGTCGAAAACCAATTTTTCTTCTAGAATTTGAAAAAGCAAGAGCATTCCTAACTCAAATGAGACAGTGAATATTGTTGATGACAATAATTTTATTAGTGATAGTACAAGTTTTTATCAAAATTTAACAACGGAAAAGTGAGAATTAGTTTATTTGTCCTCTGCTTATTGTACTCTATATGTTTAATAATCCAAGGCACGTTTGTTATACTCATAAAATGCAAGAAAATATCGGCTTTTAATATTTTAGACAAAATGCATCAAATAATATTTTAATTTGAATAACTGTTTTTTTTAGTTTGTAGACTTAACACGCGATGAATAAGCGGCGACTGTAGTTGTTGGGCGAATTCTGCTCAGTGATGACCACAAAGCGCTTCGCGAACATGGATTCTTAGAAAATACTTTTCTAGATACTCCCTTGTATTTATGGTGAGAATGGCACACATACTTTTCAGGACAGATTTTAGCATAACCGTCGCTTTGACGAACCTTTTCCACAGAGATTGCAGACCCTTACAGACTGTTTTAGCATTTTTCAAATAACCTTATCTTACATTTCTATGTTTGACTCATACCTGGTCTTCAGCAGATCCACTCTAACCATTATCTGCAACCAGTTCTTCACTTTACTTGTTTGCTATGAAAATCATCGTGATGAAGGATCCAGTTTAGCTAACTTTTGTAATTTACTAGAGCAAAACGGCATCTTTGAATATGGGATTTGACCTATAAATTCTGTTCGTTCTAAAAAAATGAGATATATCAGAGTGCAAACGAATCCACTTTTCGTCTTTACAATCGTGGAATAGCACATTTGGACTAAATTCTCTGAAAATGTTATTGTCATATAATAGCCGTCTGTTTTTTCAAACGCTCATTTCCTTATTCTCCGAAAAATGTTATCGACGAAAGAATTTCATTTTTTGAGGCTCTAAGTTAACAGGTTTAAATTTAAGACAGTGTCGTGAAAATATTAGTGAAAATTACTTTATAAGGATAAATCGTGATTTTTGAAAACGTGTGCCTTTAATATAATTAAGTAAAATATCACTACGCCGTATTTGCAATCAATTGCTACTAAAATATTGTGGCTGACACCCTAATTAAAGGCGTCCTCAAACCCTACCATTTCAAACCTGTTGTCCTTCACGACAGGTGTTCGTGTAGACTCCATTTTCACAAGAGATCTCAGCATATAATGGCCATTCGATAATTAACAGAAGAAGCAATATATTCTTTGAAACAATTACAACACTTCGTATCATTTTCACGTCCCTAAGATTTTCTTAATTTGAACTATTTCAGAAATGCATCTATAAGAGTGAAGCCCCTATTTCATTTAAATCAGAAGTTATTTTTGCTTAACTTTCCAACAATTCGGCCAGATTGTGGAGATTCTTATCGAATTACAACTTCTAGAACTGAGGCACCCAATTAGTGAGCGGCGACCCGCTTATGACTCCGTGGAATAGCAGAGTATCTTCTAAACCACAATTTGTCTTCTCACTCTAATTTAAATTTAACGCTACCTAACAAAGCGTGTGTCGGGCGTTCACCTTACTGATCCCATCACACCACTTTGTCGCCACCAGATGACGCATGACGTAATTTAGTAGGAAAATACTAAATTACATTGATAAGAAGAGCACAGATTAGTTGAGAAGAAACATGCAGCTAGCACAAACTATATGGATCCAATAAATCTTTCCTACACGCTATTTGCAAAAAATACCATGACTTTATTGAATTTATTAGAAAAAAGAAAATCACCTAATTTCCGCTCCAATATAATTAGCTGGAGCATATTAATTCTTGAGAATTATATGAGATTACTAATATAAAGAGGTGAGCTCAATATTATTTTTAATCGTACTAGGCTTGGAGTGTAATAGGAGTTGTGAATAATTACCCTTTACCTAATAAGGTCCCCTCGCTGTATACACTAAGGAACAGAAGTTCTCGATTCCTTCTAGTGGAGTAGTGATTTTGAGAGAAATGTCAACAGTCTCCGTTTGAATGGAATATGTTTCGATGAGAATTGAGTGGAACAGTCTGAATTGCAATGAAATCCATTGTTATTTATGGCGCTAAAATGCACTTAGCAAACTATTTCCACAAATATAGTCTTATTCCGATTTAGTATCAGGAATATATATATATATATATATAATTTATATATAACTTCTCCACTCCGTTCTGTTAGCAACTAAGCTGTCTCTACTGATACTGGAGTTTAAGATTATGATAACGAAAACAAATGGGACAGCGGAAGAGGTCAAGAGGGTGTCTTGTTACCTATCTTCAATTTGTGATACGGTTAGAACTAGAATTTATCGAATATGAATATTTTAACTTTCTAATCTATCTGAGGCAACTTTTATTTCCAACAACTATCATTCAGATAATTATGAAAGTGCTAGCACAATTTATCGACTTTAATTTACGATATTAAAACCTCAATTGGCACTAAACTCGTCGGAAATCAGGCTAGAAATTATAAATTATGATGTGGCTGCATATGACCCAGGGAGAAAAGCAATAAAATCCACCAATGATACTGTCTTATATCGTTCATGGATAGAAGCACAAACATGCGAAATATTATTATTACAGCGGGAACTATAGCAGCTATGAAGACGAAGTGGATATTTTTTCAGAAACAGAAGTGATCCATATAGGACCATTTATATTGCGAAGTAAGTGTTTTCTGTCTTTCATGCCCGCAGTCAACAAGCATCTACCAAAGAAAGATTGATGACTCTTGTCACTGTCCATTTGACCAACTTTTTCGCTGAAACTGTGAGTTTTCACTTTTCACCATAATTGGTTTTGTTACGCGTCAGTAACAGCACAATTATTATAAACAGGTTGAATGAAAATTAAACCAGCAAAATTATCGCCATTATAAGAGCAACTATTAAAACTGATTTTTAAACAGACTTCATGATGATCAGATCAAATATAATGACAATATCGATTTCATTTTTCACATTAATCGCTAACAAAATTACATCCAAATCCTTATCTTAATGTTCAATATTAAATAGATACGTGTAGAATATGTGATAATTAATTTCGATAGTATTTACTCCCTTGTGTATGAAATTTCACTAATAAATCTTTATTTTAGTCGTTGTTGAGTGAGTTTATTTTGTTTACGGCTTGACCGAATAGTAAAATATTCATTAATTAAAGATGCTGATCTATGGAATGTTTTCCTGCTTACCAACACTTTCCAAAATGCGGTGGCTTGAACCTCTTTAATTTAAAACGATAGGCTTAGGATGTATCTTTTCATTAATCTTATTTAGAGATTAAATACGCCTAAACAACGAATGGAACCTACGAGTAGGGGAATGTGTGGCATAGCTCTCCAACGAGTAGCTTCTTTTTCTTCTTCCTATAAGTATTTCTGGGGTAATTGAGATCACTAGCAAACCGTAATCAGATATAGAGGTAATTATGTTGTTCTCAAATACCCTTTCGAAACACAACAAAGCCAATCAAAACCAGAATGTTGTCCTAATAAGGCGCGCGTTTGAAATCAATTCAAATTAAGTTGAGTCATTAGAACGCCGCTGTCAGCAGTGCTTTCAGCTGGTGGATTATTTTAAATAACGTCCTCCGTCACCAAATATTTTACCGGATGAAACTCAAGTATATTTTAGAATTCACAGAGAAAGCCAGTTGCTTGTGTTAACAGCTTGGACTTGGATACACTTATTTGGCTCGAATTTCTCCCCAACATCGTCACAAATAATGCTTAATTATTAATACCTTTTATAATGCCTACTTTTTCCCTTCTTTTTTGAAGCAATAGATGATCATAATGACCTCTTATACGCTGATTTTTCCGTGAATTATTCATCTCGTGTTCATCACGCCTAATTTCCATCAATTTGGGCGCCACCTAGGTTGTTGTTCTTTGTTCTCTTCTAGGTATCCTTTTTAGTTAATTGCTCGAAATTTGAAATTGACCATGTTCAATCTTTTCCAAAAGTTAGACAGATAGGGATCATGAATGATTCGTCATTTATCTATGTTATGTCATACAAACTAGATTTAGAAATATTTGTTTCTTCAGTTTTCCAAATTTAATCTATTATTGGGAAAAATTAAAATAGTTACTGCGAAAATACTTCTTGTATATAGTTATCAACATCTATATTCTATATATAATTAATAATTTCTCTGTTAAGCAGCCGGTTCTCCCTATTTGCTACTGTTGATGCGTTCAGGAGACAGCATTGTCCTAATCGGGCCATTAGTAAAGGCACCTCTTCAGATTCGCTAGTGCGCGCATAGTTCTTCCTAAGTGGATAGGGCCATTCTCTTTCTCTCACTCGGTTTCCGCATTTTCTGCTTTAACCTGGCTGTGTGCCTTTTTCTTTTAATGAACAACTGTCGGTCTAACCTGCTCTATCGTCTAACTATAACACTCGTATTTAAGAAGTGAATTAATCTTGTCCATATCTTAGTGAGCAGTTGAGAAGACTCGTCGTCTTTGTTTGTTTGCTGTATAGTTTTCTCATGGAAAGATATTAGCAAATATAGGAGTTATTGCGAATATTACCTAACTTCTATTAAACAGTTCATAAACCACTGTTTTTTATGTTTTCATTAGCGCCACATTTCTCACCAAAGAGTTGCCGAGATTATATCTCGCCTGCTGATTTCAATCTGATTTCGGCCGCTGCTGGGTTTTGTGCAATCGCAACACAGAGTGCCAAATCTTCTATGAGACGTGAATGACCTTCCGTTCCCCATTATTCCACTTCTATTTCTTGTTTTCTACTATCTTTTCTCTCATACACCTCGCAGTTAATGTTGAATATTGCCCTGATTTCCTGGCTTCATTTATAATTAGGGATTAATGGTGTTGGATACATTATCCTAACTACCTTGTCACTCTCAGTCGCTAATTTTTGTTCACTGATGTTGGCATAATTTAACTGCTTGAATTATTAAATAAACCAATAGAAAATATGTCTATCTAATTAACATCATTTTTACATGTTCTCCTGCTGTATTGTTTTTCGTGACATTTATAAAAACTATTAAAGTCATCTCGTACTATTCTTTGTCCCCTCACACGACACGAACTCAGTTGAGTGTGAAGTAATGAGAACAAATTAGGATAGTTCTTACATTACTCTTTAAAGAAGATAACATCAGAGTTGCTAAAGAAAAGCCAATTTTTAGACTGCATGAGCAGTTAATATAGTGTTTGAGAATGCTAATATACCACCACCTTTAGTACATACCGCCGATGGCTTTAAATAGCTCCGAATTGGAAAATTACTTCAATAAAAGTATAATTATTTCTAAATTTTCTATACCACTTTTTAAAATAATCATAATTGAATCACTTTATTGACCTGATAAAGCACAAATTAAACCAAAATAGAACATTTCCACTTCGATGAACTCGCGCCAGAAAACAGGTGGCAGCGTCACAGTTTTTTTTTCCTGACTTGAGTATAGTATGTCATTTACAGCGTATTTTAAACTATTTGCAGTGTAGATACTCGAAAATTTAGAAAAATTTTAATTAATAGTTTAAAATATTTTTGAGACGGAAATTTTTAACAGATTGCCAAATTTTCTTATTGCTGTTTAGACATAACTGTCATTTAATGATATAATATAATAATTTATTTTTTTCACCCACTGATTTGCTGGCCGGCTAATAGCTTTAATCAGTATGTGTACAGAGAAAAGCAAATCATTCATGATGATGAAAAAATGATTCATATGTGACTGAAGCATAACAGAGGACAATTCCTGCCGAATATAAGATGTGCGATTTGCGAAATTATCCGTCTTCAACCACATTATCTGAATTAAAGCGACGATAGTTTTCTGACAAATGACTTTTTAACCTACTTGTTCCACTGTTAATGCCGAATCCGATTCTTCCCATATGTTTTTTAACAGCTCACAGCCGAATACTAAAATCAAAATCTCTTTTGTCTTTATTTACTATATTTTATTCATCTTTATATTGGCTGACTGATAGTTTGCTATTAAAGGACCAATCATATATACATTATATGCGCTTATGAATATGCTGTGGGACAATTCTCCTTGGAATGGCCTCATTTCCACGAACACTTCTATGTTTGCTTTCATTCATAGTAGGAACTCTCGCTCGTTCATGCTCTCAATTCGTGCCGGATTGAATTCTCTCAAATAGAGAGCGCGTCAAAACATTAGCGAAATTAATGACCGTTCGCACGCGATCGCATTTCCTGAGGCGATGTAGTAACAGCCGTTGAACGGTTTTCATCAACTTTTCTCCAAAACACTTATTATCACTTTAATCTTTTATTTCATTTTCCATTATCTATCTAATTGCTCCATCCTTAGCTCTTATATTATAATCTCATCACTAGGAATTGAACCATCCATATGTCACTTAATCTCTACTCTATAAGAGCTGAAATCATAGATACTATCATCTTTCTCATTTTTCTACTCTATTTAACTTACTTTTTATTTAGCACTCTCGTATTCGTCCTATTTTTTCCACCATAGGCTGATCGTTCTACTCATATTTGACATGCTGCTTGTTCTCTCTCGATTAACACTCATCAAAGCAAATACGAAACATTTTCCCCTCGCGTTTCTTTGGTAAACTGTCCTATTCACAATGGATCACATTTCACGTGAAATTATGGTTTACTTGTCAAGAAATAATGGTAATGAAGATTTTGTTAAACTACCAGTTTTTCGTTGTAAATTCACGAATGTGCTAGATTTCTACACTATTTAAAATGATGGTTACTTTTCCCACTTATGTAATCGTCGCTAATTCATGTTACCTCTTAGCATTCATCTAACTACCTCATTATTATTTTCTCTGATTTTTTCACCTCCTAGTTATCCAAATTCTTTCCCATAACATCCATCTTTTACCCTCGTCCTTTAATAGATTCTATTGTACGCAAACATGGCTCAAACACGTGCCGCTCTTTTGCGGCGAGCTGTTCTGTTTTTATGATCTCCTATAGGCGAAGGAGCATACTGTGGTATATTTCACCATTATTTCCCTCACTTTTCCTTCCCCTCCCTCTTTGATCGTTTTTATAACTTACAAAAAAGTTATCGATTTGCTATAAACATAATCTACTGTATGCAAATTTTCACTAGATCCTATTGCTTCACTACATCATCTATAGATCCCCCCAATCGCCTTCACTAATTGCTACTTTCTTCTCTGACCCATGAAAAAAGTGTGATTGGAGCGCGTTTTCTGCGGCTTTTTCTATCGCAAGGCCATAAAGCGATCGCGACCTGCCAACAGGTGCCATCCGGAGAGAGTCAATTTTAAAATTGACTAAGAATTGAACAGAGAGTAATGTTCAACAATTACAGCTGGGTTTTCTTGTACATGCGGAGTTTTAATTTAACAAATCTTACGATATTCTATAGAATTTCTTTTATTCTTTGAATCAGCTCTTAAACCTTGTTGTAATGATATGTTGCATATAATACATATTTATATAGACATGTTTTTTCTTACCTTTGAATTTTGCATTTCAGCACTTCGTTTTTTTATAACCATTATTTATTAATTGTTAAATACCATCTGATTTTGCTTTAGATACTATTTTCAGACAGCAGATGTTCCATTCAATTATGTATGTACATATACTTCTTTTATCAACTGTTTTTTGAATCTCGACAAGTATATGTCTATATTTGTTTAATGTAAATATGAACAAAACTTGTTTTGGTAAACACTTCCTTCGCTTATTTATATTTCTACACTCATTAATCTATCCTCGCTCTTCGTTCAGTTAACTTCCTTGACTTAAGATTTGAATGACTAGTTGGGTGCACGCTTTTTTTCTACTTTTATGGTCGCTCCGTTCTTTTTGTGATGAATCTCCAGAGAGATATTACATGAATACCCCGTTTAAACTCACCCAATCATTTTTATAGACTATGACCTTTAAAACATGAACTCATAAAGCATATGTAAGCAGCCTAAGTGTAATGACGATGCTGATAGCAGTAATATCATTTTCTCAGTTATTAAAGGCACCCTACATTCTGTCGACCGTTAATTCTTATTACTTTGTCACCTGCTTTTGTGATTGTCCTGAACAAGTGCTATTCGATGGGAATTTGGAATTGAATTAGAGATGATCAGAGTTACATAGGCTTTTATTCTCCCACCGGAAATATGCCCCACCTATGTTGGTGCTAATCTGACGTTGATTTGAATGTGCAGCCAACTTCCAATTGCCAGCTAAGAGAGTTATCTGTTTATTTGCCAAGAGCAAAGCTTGACAAGCCAATGCTAAACGGATCTGAATGAACTAACCGTCGTACATATTTTAGGCTTAAATATAACGGCAGATGAAATGAATAACTGCCATTTCATAGTTCTCGTTTCCCATAATCGTCCATAGAAAATTTTGCTAGCCGTCCGATCTGAGTGATGCTAAAATTAGTGAACACATTATAACAGCAAGTGTCCTTAGTAATAAATAGTCGCCATAATTTAATGCAAATAGATGCAGGTACTTAAATACCATCTTCCATATAATGCACGAGATAAATATATTAACGAAGCCAGGAAATCAATTATGGTATATTAGAATATTTGTTTGGTAAATAATACTACGGTTATGTAATGTTTATTTTGTACCTACTGCCATTTTTGAGACCTACTGAAGGTTACAATACGCTTGCCTCCCTGTCATAGAGCTATAAATCAAGAGCACATATTGGCATCTTGAATAGAATTCATTTCTATTAATCAAAAATAAACTAAGCAAGTCGCTATCAATTCTGTCCTTAAAACATCCTACTGATATTGATCCGGTTTCATTATTTACATACCAGTTTGAGTAAAAAGCTCACAAACTAAAAATTTAACTTAAAATTACTTAAATAAATCCCTTATTATTAATGTTATTTCACTTGTTTTTGTAAAACTTCTATTTATAGAGTTAAAAAGATTCAGAAATTCTAGCCGATACTATTATTTTAAATTATATAGTATCAGCATACTAGACTACCACCAATAATTCCTTCCTTTTAAATCTGTTTCAGTACTTAAGATTCAACTCAGCCTACCTCCTCTGTCTTTTTCAACATCTTATTGACCGTTCCGTTCATATCCCCGTCTCATCTCGGTGAATCCTCTTTGATCTGATCAATAGGAGGTGACACCTTTGAGACCGCACCGCATGATTTCTATCCTCTTTTCTTATATACCAGCTATTAACTGTCATTTCAAAGAAATTAGTCTTCTTTCATTATACTAGTCTAAGTTATGCTGCATCTAAAAGTAAAATGTTTCTCATCATTGTTAGCATTTAAACAAATATTTTGAAAAATCAAATAAATTGAGAATTAGACAGTATTTCATCTTTTTGTACGACTTGTTTTCTTAATTATGAAAAAGAATAATACCTCCTCATCATTGTGTGAAAACAATATGATATTTGAGGGTGGCGTAGATGGAACGATAAAGGTTGGGAAGGTCGTCTATACATCATCTGTAGGACATCTTTATTAGAAGGATTAGGTGTTACTCTTTATAGTCGCTTAAATATCCAACTAGCGTTTCATTCATATAAGATTTATTTTAATTTAATTTCTAAAATAAACACATCAGGATGAGAAATTGCTAAGAATATTTTCAATAAAGAATGTCTCAAAATTCATAAATTTTTATCTTTTTGGTTTATTTTGAGTAGTGCCATTTCCCCTTCATCTTCCTAGATCATTCGCCAACTTCGTATAATTACTTAACGCTGACTCCACCCTTATTCCCTCTCATGCCCCTTCGCTTTCCTTCCATCTATTTTTTCTTTTCTCCTCCTATTTCCTTAGTTATTGGCAGCTCTTTTTTGTATGTCGTAACTGTATGAGTGACCTTCTCTTTCCTAATTGCATTCTTCCACTGTTTGACATTTGTGACCAATATCCTTGGACGTGATTATGAATTATATCGCTATTGTTACCCACTAATAGTCCATAGTTTATTGATTTTGATATGGAAACGAAGAGATTTAAAAATATCTAATCAACACTTTTCTTAAACACAGCCAATTGGGTTCGGATTTTTTCTCAAACTCTTGCCGGTTGATTGTGCTATTGACGTGGACAACCGCCTAATTCTGCTCATTCTTTTCACGTCGCCTCTGTTTGCATTTGGGTGGCAATCCATAATCAATTATGAAATATAGGTGCACAAGTCCAAAACCATAAATAATGGTCCGTTGTTGAGGCTTCCTCTGCATCCACAGCATTCAAATTGTCCATCACTGTCGCCTTAAAAATGTTTCCATTGTTTCGACGTTTCGTATTCTGTCGAATCGCTATTTAATTCGCGATAATATATGAATGGCGAAATTTATTTTTACATTTCGTGTTGCTCACCGTTGTTTGTTGACAAACATAGCTCTTATCATATGTCGCTCACCTAAACTTGTCACATTAACACCACGCTAATGGCGTGAATTATCGATTAGGAGAACCAGATTTGATATTTAGGAAAGTTGATGGAGAGTTCTTAATTTTTTAATGTACGGCCCGTCTTCACTTATCCGTTTTGGGTCGGCTTTTATCAATTATATATATATGTAAAGTTACTAAGTATCTAACATGAATCCCTCCGATTTTTGTAATGGTCTTGAATTCGTATCTGCTAATTTCTACATTTGTTGTCCAGTTTTGGTTTTTATCCGAAAGTAATCTAAGACTTGTGGACATTACTAATTATATGCCACGTGACAGGACAGAAGAGATGAAAAAATGGAGAGAGAGGAGAGAAATAAATATACCTTTAGTAACAGCATCCTTGCTCCGTATGTGTGCCCCATATGTCATACAATGTTTGCTCAGATCGTTAATGTTCATTCGCACCTCGCTTGCCCAATCATCCTCGAACCATCTAAATACTCAGTTCTGAATTGATTTCATAATCATCTTTTGATCGCTTACCTCTTCAAACGCTTTTCACTCACTTTCAAGTCCTCTACTGTATTTCGCTCTGAAATCACATCGATCATATATTAATTCAACAGAAATGCCTATTGTGCTCACTTTGCTATTCATAATATTTGATGAATGCATTCAGAAAATGCATTTAGCATTTCGCCATTTTGATGAAATGGTTTCTCCCTACTTATGATGTGCATTTTCCTCTCAGTGTTGTGCATTGTCATTTCCTCATACTCTTTCCATATCTTTTTTATCTCAAATCCCACCCGCTGACAGTTCCCATTCGTCTCACATAATGTTGGCTGACACCTCCAGCCGCCATCATTCACACCCGTAATGGTATGTATCGAGATCTGATACATTTGACATCATATGATGGCAATTTTGGTTAAACATCTGAACTCTCATATTTTTGAAATTTTTGTTATAAGCCTATTAACGTTCATAAAAACCCCTCAGTCTTCCTCTTCATTCCTTAATATCTTGAAAAATATCCAATGTGAAGCTTAATATTGTAAATACCGTAATTCAATAGTAGCTAATGTGATAGTTATTATAAAAATAAATGCATACATTTGGAAGAAAATAAAAGTTTATGAAATTGGTAGTTGGACTGGCAACGAAACAGTTAGTCACCATTAACTTTTATAATAACTAGTAATTCAGACATTAAATTCCCTCAAGATACTTTGTTTCCTCCTTTTGAATTTTTTTCTAATTTTACTGTCCACTCTAAATTTTGCTTCAGTTCTTCTTTTCCTCTTTTTGCTGTGTTTCTTCTGCTTTTCTCTTCCTTTAATTGCCGTTAATGTCACAGTACTGTTAATCCATGGACTATTCTGTTTGACTTGCACATATAGATGGGCGTAGTTTGCTTAGAGTATTTTGCGCCTTTCTGGAGATAATGTCTCCATGGCTATTTATCAGGCTCAGTTAAAGGCAAATAGCACAAAAAGTAAACACATATTGGTGTTTTCGGTATCAGTAAATACACCTTTACAAACATGTTTATGTGGTCCAATGTGTATTTCTAAATAAATTTTAATTTTTGTCATCTCATCTTGAATAGCTGTGTTATAGTACAGTTCTTACCGTCGAACGAAATGTTCCTAATTTGAATTTGAATAATGATGAGCTTTTCATTAATCACCAGCCGTGCCGAATGCGTAAGAATAAAATATTAGATATATAAATAAGAGCTCGACAGACTGGACTGTTTGTGGTTCTTTGATATGCATTCCTGGGTGACATTAGCAGCAATTGTTTGGGTAGCGTTTGACCATGTTCCTAGCTCTTTGCTTTACGACAGAACAGTTTTGAATGGTTTACAGCGGTCAGCGGCAGGCTGTGAACGTGCGAGTTCCCGCATATATTAGCATATATTGCGGCGGTATCTTTCCGGTATTACAACTGTTTGGATGTTTATCCTGTCTTGAAACTCTCTGTTGTCACAAACGGCCTCTTAACCACCTCTATTTCCATGCACTCCCATCTCCATTCGTCCAATTTTCCACACTTTTTCCCCATTCCACTTCTTTGTACTCCCCATCTTTCAATGTTTTTATTTGCCTATTTCATAAACCTAGATATCCGTATACCGAAACAACTATTTATGCAATTTCTAAAATTACCATTTCGCAGTTAGCTCTTAGACTTTAAATAGAGACCGTTCCTAATTCGATGGACTATTTTTAGCGGACTCAGTCTATTTATTCTATTGACTGTCACTGTCAATAAAACGATAATCGGTGCCTTATCCTCTGTCGAACACAGATAGAAGAATGGCATAAATTCCATGATCCTCATCTATCAAAAGATATATATTTCTAATTAATTTTCTCCCGGTATTTCTATGTATAAATCATCCTGAAACTTCATATTGGGCATATCTTCAAATACAACATTTCCATGATAACCTACTTTTATAATTATCATATTAATATCACAGAAGTTACCGTCTAGTATTTGAAGTTATTTATCTTTGAATTTACCATTATCTGAGCTCCATAATTTCGAAAACTCAAGTGTCCATGTATCTGTCATGAGAATTCAAACTAAAAACGATGAGGAGCAGTTATAGAGAATATGGTGTTGGTACAGGAGTAGGGTAATTTAGTAATTGGCAAAAGAGCTTCTCTGTGTCCCTGTCTAAACAGAGAATGGCAGATGGATGTTCTTCATTGTTATCTTCTCTGCAAGAGTATTCGCATTGTGATTGCTTCTTTGATCGAACGCGCCGTAGCGTGAAGAGCCGAGAAGACATGGTGCGCAGGCTAAATTAGTGCAAATCCTCTGTCACATATCCTCCATAAATCCTCCAATCTTAGCCGGAGATGTTATCCGCAGCTCGATTAACTTATCCCTCAGAATGTAGTGGTTGCTTTCCACTAGAATAGTGGATATTTATTAAATAGAAGTTTCTTCCATTTTTTAAAAATGTTTTATCATTCATATGAATACCTTTTATCTGATTCACTCTACTAGTGTCAATATTTGTACTGTTATGATAATAATATTTATTTCTCAAGCGTCGTATGTCTAGCTTTTATTACTTAAGTTTAACATATCTATGGTTCAAATTGTTGCAGAATGCCACCAGATATTCAGTTGTTGATACTGATAATCTCGATGTCTTTTTTATTGTCAGCAGGTAAATAATCACTTTTTTATTGGCAAAAATTATCTAAGATCTTTTGTCACATCCAGCCACCAATTTCATCATGACCTACTTTATTGAAACAATTGGATATAGGAGTATCTCATAAGTGAAAACGATCATAAAAGATAAAGATATGATTTATAATCGTATAAATAGGGTATATAACCAAATTCTAATGTTTAGGCTCAAACTCTAGCTCACCTCGACTATCCTGCCGTCACCATTATCTAGCAAGCATCTTAAAGACTTCGGTTCTTCCACTAAAGGGAGAGGATAATTCCGTATCAAATATTGTGTGTCACATGCCCAAACAATATAAAGGAATCGACACAGAAGTATTAACTGAAGTTCACTCTGGTCTAGAGATTCCCTACAAAATCGCTGACAAAAGAAGTGTTAATTTCCAGTGAGTTCATAGAGCATGGCATTTAATAGGACATTTGCATGCTATAAGTTTTAAAATATTATGTAATAATATCCCATTATAGGATTAGCGTTCAATTGTCCTAGAGCAAGAAAATAGATTTCCGACTATAATTAGGTTATTATACAGTATGCTAAAGTGATAGTATCCTCTAACTGCAACTAAAATAGTTCTACTGCTTTTTCACTGCAGATGTAACATAGAGATACTAGAAAGGCATCACTTGACTATCAGAAAACTCTGCTATTAATTGAGATAATATGAGAAAAAATAGCACCTTTGAGAGCGCATGCTAATTTCGTGTGATAAGGAAGAAATGACGATTCTGGCGACGATGCAATGGTAATAGTAAAAGGCAAAGATTAAGAGTAATAAATAATTTTGTTGGCCAACACCTCGGATAGGATCCCCGAGTATGTCACTGAGCAAATATGATTGATAGAAACACCGAGCAATTTCATAAATACGTGTAGGACTGGAGTCCTAATTAGAATAGGAAGTGACGTGTGTATACATTATTCATACTGTAATTAGCTACCAACACATAATTAGGCGGAAGCACTGAAGAATCTCACGATAATGGAGCCAGCATCGGTAGCCCGTTATAATTGAGTGTGATTACTTCCGTTCGAACTGCGTGTCGGTGACAGGAAAGAGAAGCTCATTTCAAATTCGCTACTATAAATACCTAATACCACACAAAATATCTTATTATATTTTAATAACAATTGTTATACCTTTATTCGAACGCTTATTTCTAAACAATATATAAATTTTAAAAGTTATACTTTTCGCATATCTTTGCAATTTCATACAGTATAGTGTTCAGAATTCAAAACAATTTCTACAAGTATTTGCGGAAAAAAATCTTTATTAAAATCACAAAGTTTGGTAACTTTTGACACTAAGATTATAGTTGTAATGAGGGAAAAATTTACAATTCAGAATTTCTGATCTATCGTATCTACGTGAACTTATTCGATGGTCTGATTGCCGTCAAAATGTTACAGTTGAATGGAAGGATACACCCGAACATGGAAGGCTAGTATAATACTTTTTTAGCCAATAATATTTAAATAATAGGACATGAGTTTTAACACGAAATTTGTTTTAGTGGATCTTTTATACTTTCATCGCTATTGAACGAGAGCATCGATATACGATATGTGGAAGGTTAGCTGTTCTTATAATGTTTCCAATTGAATTCTTAATTAAAACTTTGAAAACAACTAATTAGAATAAATTAGGATCTCTAAATAAAAATACATTTAGGGAACTCTATCTCAAAGTTTGAATTAGTTGGCCCAATGGCAGGAATAAGACACATTTTTCCACAAGAGAACAACTATCCGAAATCAGCTACGGTAGTTGCCAGCTCTCTAATATGTCGGCAACGAGTACTGAATAATCATGAATGTCTAATTCATTCAAAGGTACCACAATAACTAGCTTATTTACTTTACTTTTTAAAAATATAAGTGATATAACTATTTAATCTAGAGTAGCTTTGAAGTAAGATGCATTCCAGGTTGAGGTTGACTTTAATCTCAACTCTGAATGGAGCTATGAGTTTGCTTTTCGAACGGATCGCTCTGACCAAAATTTGTTTAGTTTACATACAGCAGAACCAGAGACAGTTCATATTAGACTGGAGAAAGGTTATTATAACGATTTTAAGCAATTGTTGTTTCATCTCGTAAACCAAAAAAACAACTTAGTCGTTTTCAGACTTTTTTATCCGAGTTGACTCGTCAATTCCCACTGCCATAAGTCATCTATCCGACTCCAACTGGCATACCGTTTCGATTCATTCTAATGTAGATGAGCTGTATTTCAATATAGATGGCTCAGAAAATATTCCGATCCTCAGCATACCACTTCACGATTCCAGGTCAAGCTTCATCTTGATATGTTTATATATTGAGACAATTTCTGAAATTTTTACTTTCAAATATCTTATCAATATATGATTTAGGATAAAAACTGTGGAAATCACTCTTGATGGTGAAATTCTACTTATCGATCAAACGGATATCAACGAAAATTGCAAAAGCAATAAAAGAAGACGCTTTACAAAGTAAAAAAAAAACACACATTGGAGAAAACAACATAAATAAACTAACCAATACGTTTTAGTGGCTCAACATCGCCTTCATTGTGCTCAGCATGTGAGTGCACAATTATGACTGGTATTTTTGACAATTATCCTGGAACTAGTTGCCCTCACAATGATGATGAAGGTAAGAGGGCATTTGAATTCCATTGATATTTTTAAATGGAGTATTAAGAATTAAAATATTTAGCCTATCAATTTCTACGTCATCCCGATCACCTTTCACTTTTTCACATTCCAAATGTAAGCCGCATTTCCGCTGACGGTTCAGTGAGCATACAAACAGCACTCAGTTTTAAAAGTGATTCGGTAAGTATTAATTGGTGAGAAAAGCTAATATAAATAGTAAATATTCATTCTTAAAAATGCATATTTGTTAAAATAACAGTTAACAATAAATAATAATAAATTTTAAAGTAAAAAATTCAGTACTATATTAGCTGAAGTATCTTTGTTATGATTTAAGACATCAGTATTGTAAATTCTAGAAGATTATTACATGAATGTCAATAAATTAAATGTGTAGCTATGTGTTAAGGGAAAAACCTTATTTCTGTTCAATTTGTGTTAAAATCAGCAATTATTCACAAAAGTAGCAGAATTTTGCAAATCTTATTCTCTAGATAAACAGCGGGAAGAAACTTTAAAAGTAGATAGATAACGAAAAATAGTAAAAACTCACAAAAGTATTCGTGCTAGTGATTTTAGGATACTGGTCTACTTCTCTTCGGCTACTGGCTCGACTTACCGTCGAAAGGCCGATTCCAAGTTCACTACTACGGAAGGCGCTTAACTGCTGTCCACTGCCAAAATAATGAAAAAGACTATTGCATTGGCTGTTTTGTCGAAAGAAATGAAGGTATTATTTCAGCTCAATAAAAACAATTATTCTAACGGTTACGAATTGAGAATATTTTTTGAAACCAAATAAAATCAAATTTAAATGACACTATAATTAGTAGGTACTTTTTAGGTTTTGGAAACGACCAATGGTTACGTGTGGCTTTTTATGGTTTGGGGAACGACTTCACCTTAGTTGTGGACAAGCAAGTGTGCGTTCTGAAGGAGATCAACACGAGTAATAACATTAGCACGGCTGGTAAGCTTAATTACTTAATAAGGATAGTGAAATTCCAGGAAAAAATATTTTGTATATTAAATAATTTGTCGTGCGAGATAGTCGATTTAGAGATGTATATAGAAGTAATTATAGTGTTTTCCTAAGAGATGAATCACCCACTTTTCAGAAATATACTCTATTCCTACCATCGCTCAGGGTAATGGTCTGTTTGTGGGTGGAACTTTTTACGAGAAAAAAAGAGCTGGTCTATACCATCCCCTTTTTGAGCATAAATACTTTGAAAACACAAGAGAAAAGGTTCCTTCATTAAGGGTAAGTATTTGACTACTACTAAGCACAACTAGGCAATGAATAACTACTGTGGCTTTGTTAGGTATAAATTGACTATTTTAAGGGTTGTATAAAGGACGTATATGCGAAAGCCAAAAAAGTTGACCTGACAATATTGTACAGAAATCAAATGATGGAGACGTTACTAGACACAAGCGATATGAATGCCTACTCGATACAGGTAGATCACTAGGCACACACTTTCCAAACCATATTTGCTTGTAAATGTGAGATAAAATACCGTTCTTGACTATAATAACTTTGTTATCCAAATGCGTAAGTTGCAGATTGGCTGTGCAACTTGCGATCCATCCTGCCCTGCGAATGTCCGTTGTCGAGCCACCACTCCTACGCTACAGTTGTCTTACGAATGTGATTGCTCAGATGTGGAGCAGACAACTACAAGCGAAGGAAAGTGCGAACCGAGATTAGGTAGGCAGTGCTTTGGAAATAAATATCTAATCCGTTTGTTGAGAATCATTGGCAATAGTAGTGTCTTTGATCATCAAATTAATAACTAACTATTTCAAAGAACTCACGCCCTGTTTCGATGGTCTAGTTGTCACCAAAGCCTTTCATAGTATTATTTGTAAGCCATTGAACTTAATATATAAATTGCACTGATTTTCCCATCTAATGCCAATTATAGATGTGAGTTATTCATATTTGATATACCAAAGTAATTAAAACAGATTGGGGCTTATTTAGTAAAATAGTAAAACTAACAAACGTAGAAAACAAATAATATGAAACAAGGTGCTTAATTAAAATTGATATTTAATTAGCTGATTAGATGTACTGCGTGAGAAACTAAATGAAAGACATTCAACAGAACTGCCAGTACCACTCACAAGCGACTTTGTGTCGGTGAATCCAGTAGTTATTTCGCTGGACACCACAAAAGCGCTGTTGAGCAAAATCTGGATGAAAGTGAAATTGCCATCGATGGTAGATTCGCGGATTACGTTAGCTGAGTTCAATTCACATAGAGATATACTGTGAGTTTAATCATTTCCGTTGTAACACTACAATTTAAAAAAAAAACATCCACTTAGGAATTTAAAATTTAGTTCTGTATTTGACCTTATCAGTTAAATATTTTAGGATATTTCAAAATATTACTGTTTACTCTTAGCAGTCATGCAATGTATGTTTATTAGAATATCTCAACGAAATATTTAGATTTCGAATTTATATCGAACCCGATGGATTCTTGAAGGTTCAAGTACATCCTCATAACTATGAGGTATTTGGAACTTCAGCAGGAAGTAAGTTTTAATCTCCTACTAAGACTTGGTTACATGTAGGATTTCTTAGCTGTAGTGATTCCCATTTAGAGCGTCTCCTTCTATCTGACAAACGGGTGCATCTGATCACTCTTGAACGAAGAACTCCTCTTGGAACTCGGCACATTGCTAAAAAATACGATTTATACGTAAGCGTTTGAACAAGATTAAAAATAGCCAGAATACTCATTGCTTTAATCATTTGCTTACTGTTCAGCAAAGTTTCTCAATATCGGATTATTTACATGAAAGATGATTGAAGTAGGAAAATATTTGACACAGTTGTACAAGATCATCAGGAAAATTGTTGGATAAAATAAATAACAGATGCAATATAATTAAATAAATAATTATAATTAATTAAGAAATTATTCAAATAAGATAAGCTCTAGATACTAGGACTGTTGTTTAATTTTATTTCTATTAATAATAAATATGTGGTCTTTAGATTGATGGAACTCATAACGAGGTGCCAGATACAAGCAAAGATTATTTGAACAACATATCTATTCCTATTCTATCTCCATCATCTAGCACTGAAGATGTAATAATCTATGGTAAGTTATCAAGAAAACCTGAATCAAGAGAAAAATCTCCTTGAAATCCGTTAATACTGAATACGCCTTATTTTGAGATTTTTAAAAATTGCAGATTTCGGAATAAGCTACGATTATGACGAACACGCGTTCCTTCACAATCCGTCCAACAGACTGCACCAGGTAACGAAATCTTGTTATAACTGGAAATTATAAAGCTTCACTTAAAATAGTTAAAGCAAATATTAATTTAAAGTACTTTCTTCAAAAAAGGTTTTTCAAACTAGTTATGGAAATCAAATATTCCTACTGACCTATTGTGGACAAACTAATGCATTTTAATTAAAATGAGTTTACTCATCTTTTTCTTATTATGTCTTTATCAATTGAGTCATTATTAAAAAATCTAAATATAATAAAAAATGACAATTTCAACCGATCAGCTATTTCTTTGCATCCTTTTGATTGTATGACATTTTAGGTAGATGTTCATTCGAAAATTATTAGTTACTTAATTCGGAAACCAAATATCTCTTCCGTTGGACTACTAGACAAATTTTTGTGGGAAAAAACTACGCCAGAATTGAAGTCATCCCTCCATGGAGATGTCACTGTATTCACTCCGAATTCATATGAGCCACAACAACTATGTAGGTTATAAAAGTTTTTAAAAGTATAAAAATGCTGCTAAACAAATATAAAAAATTCTATCCCAGCTAAAGCCATTAATTTTTCTCAGCTTGTTTTAGTATTCGTATACACTAGCAGAATATACTGAGAAGGAACTATTCTTTTAACAAGAGATTTTTAGTTATACATCATTGTTTATTTTGTTTACATGTAAATATATATCTATGTCAAACACTGGGCATATTAAAGTAATAACTTCAAAAACAACACCATAACTTTCAAAATTAACAGCTTATTTTGAACTGTTAATGGACTACAAAAATAATGACACCTAAAAACCATAAAATTGTTAGTAACTATAAAAAGTGAAAACATAGATAATACGGAGCGATACCATATAAACAGACTATACCGTAATTAAACGTAAAATATTAATTTTAGTGTAGGTATTAACACATTTTCATGAACAACTATTTAATAGTAGCATATGGTGCTAAGTCTGATGTACAGTATTACCTCTAATTCCGAAAATTTGGGAACCGCATAAACATTAGTGGTAGTAATGTACCAGAGATATCAATGTTAGTGATATTGCAGCCTAAGCCAACAATATTTGTCCCAATACATTCAGAAAGGCAGATTGTCAAAATGTCTCAACTACATACGAAAACTACTATCTGCCTAAGCAGTTCCAGCATAAAAGTTTTTCAGTATCTTCTCGCTGGCTTTTATATTCACTTATTTTGACTAGTATTCTATGTTTACTTCTCACCATCTGTCTGCTCTTTTATTGCTGTGTTCTAAGAAGGGGATCAAGCAGGGATAGCAGAGGTATATACTTTAGTGATAACATGATTATTATGAGGAAATTGTGAACTTATTAAAAGTATATATTGTATAATTTCTTATTATTCATTTGTTAGCATCCGACCGCGATCGTATACTTCGTGAAAGTCCAGACTATCCACCTGTAAAAATTCGACAAAGGAGTGAAAGTAATTCCGCTTATTGTTAGAAATTAATTAAATTAACTAGAAGTAATACTCATACTTTTTAATCGTTATAACCTGGAAGTTAATTTCACTTTTCCTCAGATTCTACGTCATCATATGATGGTGAGGGATCTATTGGGACAGATGATACCGACTTAAACGCATACAGAGATATACCTTCTCACAGAGTGAAAATCTACAGAGAATCGGTAAGATATAGTAGGCAACTTGTTAACAAACTGAAACTATTGTCACTATTTAAATAATAAGGCACATGCATTATATTAAAGGTGTGGATTTGAAAGACAGCAAAATATTACATTTAAGAATATGACAACTATATTTTTCGGAATACTACACGTATTTTACAGATGGTATCGATTCTTGTTCCAAACATGGACCAGCCTGGAGAAGCCGCAATAGTCAAGCGAAGTTCTGTCGACGACAAATTTAATTCATTGTCATCGAGTAATAGTCCAGCTCCTCTTGTCAATGTTGATGACCAGTGACTGGATAGTTTTCAAACATTGCTTCAGTTAAGAATGCTATTTCAGGGAAAAAGTAATCCTCTTCATTAGCATTGAGTATTAAGTCATATTCGACGAAACTCATTTAACAGACGGAGATATTTTAAGTATCTCAATCAAAATATGCTAAAACCTATGGCCACATGATTATGAGCACACAACTCAATACTGTCCACCTTAATTTTAAGATCTTGTTATGCATATCCGGTGAGTATTAAAGAATAATTACCACAAATAATACTATTTATCTTTCAATTAAGTTTGAAATATTATTTGGAATAGGACTTAATTTATTAATAACAACAGTATTGCTTTAAAATGTTATTAATTATACAATTTTTAACAAAATTTTGATAGGCTACAATGGATATTTTTTTTATTTATGAAACAATGCAAAAAATAATTTTTACCATATATCGACCGTATTCATTTAGAAGTTATACATCCATAAATTTGACTTTAAAGGGTCTAGGAAATCGATTTTCATTGTTTATTAAAGCATATAAATGGACATGTGCTTCTAACTTATTGACGGGTACCCATTTATTTGAATTAATGTATAGTATTCTTTGAATGAATGATTAAATCGAATAAATAATTGGTGTTGATAACAGCTTACTAGGCGAATTTACACACTGACGTGTAAGATGCAACGAATATCAGAGTTTAGAGGTTAGAAATCTAAGCCTAAGCAAATAATAAATAAATACAATACAATAGCAAACGATAATCAAGTACGGATATAGGAAATTGGGTTAGTTTATGAAACAAAACTACCATCACCATAAACACAAGCGCTAGAGCCCGTTAAATCAGATCAAATAGCAATCCCGTCAAATGTAGTTAGCGTATCATACTCCAAAAACTAAGTACTAATAAAATATTCGATGCGCTGTTCCCAGTACTAGTTTCTATCTTCTGCGTTTCCGCACTGGACGTATTTAGCATCCCTCGTGGGGCATTCGCTTTTCCAATTTGGGTTTGTCTATCATCCGACTGTTTGTAATCGGTAGTAGTTTTCAGAAGTTCAAAATTCCGATTGTTCGCAATCTGAGATCCTCTTCCATCTCCACACTAGTGATATTTCGATTGTTGGAGCATGATAGATGATTTGAAAAGAAAGGAGGATCAGTAGAAGACGAATTGAAATAAAAGATAGGGTTCTGTGAAGGGAGATTTGTAATAATAGGTGTAGATAGAGAGCCTTAGCTACGCAACTTAGAATGAGTCCTAGAAATTGTACGAGCTGCCTCAAGTAGCTTTATTTGCTTATTACTAAGCTTTAGTGTAGGACAAATTGCTTTTCTCCGTGAGTTAACCGAAATCGCAGCATCCTTTTTTTCAAAGCGTCGGGGACTGGGTGGAGCTGGTGTGGCTGACATGGCAGTGTTAGCTGCAGTATTTGTATTTACCGCAGCAAAAGTACTCGGCACACGAGGGACTACAAAGCGGGTGGGAAGGCTGCGGGGATTGCGCATTTTGTATAGTGCTAAGTCTCTAACAATCCATTCTAGTTAACCAGCTTCGAAGTTTAGACAGCCAGCCTCCTTTCTAAGCCTCACAACCTCTCTGGGATTCATGCAAAATATAGTGTCTACGGCAATATGAGTGGATCACGTTTTCAGTTAAACTTTAGTGGCCGGAACACATATGAGACAGAAGTCGATCTCGCAATTCCTCTGTTGTCAAGCTGATTTTAATAATACGAGGACGATTGATTCTAGGAGAACGCTTTTCAGGATAACAACGGATACTTATGTCATTACACTCAATTGCTTTAATTAACTCATCATCACCAGAGGTAAAAACTGCTTCCTTGAGTGCTTATCTATCGAAGGCACGCGTATCGTTTTCCGGCAGTTTCTCGTCTGTTCCTATCCATGTAAAACGCTTAGCATTATCTAAAATAGAGCATTCATCAGCACACACCTGGAGTGTGGAAGAGTAGAGTACGAAATCAGAATTGATAGCTATTCTCTAAAACGGATATACGCTTCTCAAGTTGTTGTTTTTGAAACTTTGTAAAGGTTTATTCATAAATGTGCTAGCCAGAACAGACAAAGAGGGTGCCAAAGATATAGTTGACAACTTAACAAAATCAATAACAGTATTGAAGTTAAGTTGCATTTGATGAGTTATTCACTCTAAGATCTCGGGCGGGCTCGAACCGCCGGCCTTCTGTGTGTTAGACAGATGTGATAACCACTACACCACGAGATCCACACCGAAACCCTGATTCGGCTGATTCTCCTCATTCGCATTCCACGACAAGTCTAGCTTCCGAATACCACCTCCTCACCGCTACTTTACATCTATGTGCAACCGATAAGCCCATCCCGACGGGCTCACACCCAAAACATTGATCTCGGGCGGGCTCGAACCGCCGGCCTTCTGTGTGTTNTATAGTGGATTCCCACTATCAATACCTATTCTAGGTTTATTACTTTCATTATGCAGTTAAACCCAAAACTGCTTGGATATTCTTTGGCCATATATTTGTCGTAACTTCTGCAAAAGTCTCAGTTTATACCATCCTATCCATCATCTATTGTAAGCGGTCAGATGTAACAGAGAGGCTTTTAGTGCCACAAGGGTCAACCCCGCCCACTCTTTGTATATCAACCATATATATATGCGACGACAGATACCGCTAGCATATCTGTTTCACATTTTACTTCACTTAAATTTGCTTCTTGATTGTTAAATTATCTTGGCAATGTGTGTTTTCATTATATTCATTGTTATATTACATGTATTGTTAATTATCTGTATAATGAAGGTTTAATTACCCAAGTTTCTGTTACAACTAATAGAAGTACACCCGACACCACTTAAGACCCACGTGGCTGGAAAACATTGTACATGATAGAAAGACAGTGTGCACTTATTCCTATATGGCTGAGTTCACTTCCTAGACACTATTGAGTTATGTTCAGGAAAGAGATTTATATTGTTTAGGATAGACCGCCAAAACCCTTTACTCAACGTTTATAAGAGAGAGAGGTAATTTGAGATTTGTTAAAAGCAACTAATACAAGAAATATGAAACAATAGAAACGACAGCGCTCAATAGAATCAAACTCAACTCTAAAACTACAGTAAACTGTAACTAGAAAGGAATGTAAAATTGTGGCAAGTAGCCACGAACAACGGCGAGCTCTTGCAAATGATCGAACACTGTTAAGAATAAATTCTACGGGTTTATATAGTCTACCTATATTTGCGTGGGTGGGATAAAATATGTAAATAAAATGACGTCACGCATGGGCGTGATTTAATACACAGATATGATTTATACAGTGCAATAATGTGTTATCAACCTAAGAATATCCATTATTCTTAACATGAGTGTGATAGCGGCCACATCGTTATTGTGTGGCTTAGCCTCTTTTATAAACCCACGTTATTTCGTACAACGTACATCATGCGAGTTTGGGTGGGTTAGCTTCTCAGCTAGTTCATTCCTGTTCTTAAGCGTAGTGCAGTATTTCGGCGCTTCAGTGATAAGTTCTTCCTTGCAACATACCCTAGGCTAATTAACTAGGTGTACTTTAGCTATCATATAGGTGCCTATAGCTACTGCTCTACCTATTCTTTCTAATGACTCCTCCATTCTTTTCTCAAAAGTGAGTTTTTGTAAATTCCTAGCTAGCGATTTAGTGCATTCCCCTGTAATAGCTACTACTATAAGGATTATCTCAACCCTATATTTCCTGTCTTCTTGGAGTTGAGCTGCTATGTTTTCACCGTATGCTATATTCTCTCCAATCTGACCCTCAGGAATATCACCATTTATCATGTATTTGGTGATTTTCATCTTTTCTTGCATTGAAGTTCTTGTATACCAAGATACGGCTATCTCTATTATCCAAATTCTTTTGGATTCCTTTTCCATACTACAATATCGGGTCTATTATGTAATACGCCTTTTTCTGTGCGTATTACTTGATCCCAATATATGGTTATTGTAAAGAAAAGAGTTATACTTGCGTGTCTGAGAGAAAGTAGTAAGGCTATAAGTGTAAACCGCATGGAGTTCCTTTCTTTACTGTAAGAGTGACGCCTAATGATCTTAGCAAGATTTATTAGCAAATAAGAAATCTACAATAAAAAAAGGAAAACACAAGACAAAGAGAAGAGGGGAACAATAGCACTACAATATACGAACACCAAAGAAATAAACTTAAGTGCGGACTGTGAGCCGCAAAGTAAAAATCTAGCCGACGGGAAGATCGAAGACGAAAAACCAAAATTCTCCTTAGATTAACAGAGGCTCATTTTTATATCGTTTTCTATGTTTATGTTCGGGTTATCATCCATTTCATTAATGCTAGTCATCTTGAGAAAATGTTAAATTAAAAACATTTAGGAATGTACATTAACTACACCTTTTATTACTTCTAAAAGCATCATGAATATAAAGTATTCATGACAATTAAATACAATTAGCAGAGGAAATTAAAATCTTTACCACTATTAAAAAACCTGAATCTCCTTCGTCCTATACAACACTCTCAGCCTGTAAGATTGAGGCTTCCATCTATTCCATCCAATCTCCAATTGCGCCGTACATCACACAAGTGTCGACAAACCGGGCAAGGCCAAAAATTCTCATACGGAAAAATAATAATATGCATGGGTGCAGAAATTAAGTGTTTTGTAAAGGATTACCTTGTAGCCAGGTGATCAAGCTGGCCACATCCTTTAATGTGTAGCGGTTAATCTTATGTAATAGGGAAAAGTAAAGAGTGCACTCTTATATTGAAAGGTTTATTTATACAGTAATAACATAAAGCTAAAGGTCAGAGGCTCAAGACACCCGCATCCTCTTCACTCCGCCCAGCGCAGCCTTTTATAGTGCCAGCCAGGTCAGAGACATAGAGGATGCCGAAGATATACTTGACAATAATGATGAATAAGTTAAACCTTAAGAGTTCATAATGTTTAAGAAATATAAAATACAATTCAAGTGACATTCAAGGAAAATTTAAGTATTAATGAATTATTGTTATTAATTTATGTATAATTAACCACACATTGGAAAAGCATGAATCAAAAATGGTCTCTTAAAAATTTCCAGAAAGAGCCTGACTTTTCGTGTTTCTGATGAAACTTAGGAAAGAGTAACGGAAAATTCTGTTAATCCCATCATTTAGTAGTAGTAGAATTAAACTGGAATTAATAAATGATGAACAGGAGTCTCTGTTTTTTATTGTTAGAAATATTTGGTGTAAAAATAATTGCGGTTTTTAACCATTAACTTTCAAACTACATTCAATCTAGGCCAAAATTTATTAGTCAAAATAGGAACTATCGGCCATTTTACCCAACAACAAACAAGTTGTTTATTCTTGTGGGATCTGGAGTCCTGGAGATAACGCATCGATCGGAAACTGCTGCAGGATCTTTGAAAACCTTTTGTTATGGGATGTTGTTGAGATGTTTAAACTAATGGTAGCTGCTCGCGGAGAGGATTGGTGCGTAAGCTAGTGAGGCAGATTTTCGTAACCGATTGTTAAACTCCCAGTTATGTGTGAGACTGTATCGAGCTTTGTCATGGAGAAGAATCGGTCCTTTACTAGTGATGGGTGTAAACAATACAGTTTTGTACACAAGAAAGTTAAAGGACCGTTATAGAAAGACGACAGCAACAAAGTGGTCCTGAATTCTTCGACATTACTATGACGCCACTTGTCGACCACCAAGCAGTGACCAGTCTTTTTTTGCGAAGCTTCGGTTTAGGAAACCGTTTTGTGCTTCTCCTTGGTCTAGCCACCGTGATGAACGTTTTCGAACGTTGTACAGAATCCATTTCTCATCACATACAAGAAGGTGATCCGGAAAGGGACCATTTTTATTACGTAGGAGAAGCGTAGAGCAGATTTCGTATAGCCGATTAGCTACTACAAGCAAGTCGAGTACGCCGTGGATGAACAGGTCGAAGAAACAATTTCCAATTGGGCGTAAACATCGGACGACTGTTGATTGATCAACACTGAGTTCTTCTACTATCTCTCAAGTTGTTTTACATGGGTTCGCTTCAATAATGGCCTTCAATTGGTTGTCATCGATAGTCGAGGGACGTCCACAACCCTCCTCATCTTCAAAGCCCTCATTTCTGCCACGAAATTTTTGGAACCAATGTTGAATTGTACGTTTGGTGATGATCCCTTGGCAAATACCTGGCTGATATTGCGAACAGTTTCCGCTATTTTATGTCCCATTTTGAACCCATGCAATAATATTGTTTTTAGTCTAGAGAATTTCATGCTTTAAAATAGTATATTATATGAGCATAATTAAGTTTTTTCTAGAATATGCTTCATAGTTCGAAGTAATAAAACCGCAATTACTTTTGTACTAAATTAAGATACTTTATAAAAATCTCTGGATCACTATCTATTTTTGTTATGATGGGTAGTCTCTCTACTTCTTAGAGGGTATGTTTACAGAGCTTTTACTTCACGACGGTTAATGTCTTAGCAAAACTATCTAATATGATGGTGCTGAATAGCATAAAGGCAAACATTCCAGAAGATATAAAAACCTGAAACAATTCTATTACTTTCCATTTACGATGTGCTACTTCCTTTTCTGTCCTCCATCTCTTACTACGATCTCGAAATATTGTTTAGTAGCTTTAATACTTTCTTCATCATTGCTGCTACATTTGATAATTTTACAACTCTTAATTTAAAATAAAATAATGTACCTATCACACAACTTCAAATGCATAAGTTTAGTGAGTTATAAATTCATAACAAACCTGTAAAAAACAACGATTATCAGCACTAAGTCGTTTATTTTGCCTAACGTTTCTTATTCCATTGGACAGCTGAACTGTTTTCTCAAATAAAAAACATGAAATTACAAACTTTTCGTATTTGGCATAAAATAATGTAATTCCTCGACGTAACTAAGAGTCGTGAATTTTAATAAAAGAGTCTCAAGAGTGGTGGTGCAGGTGNACAACTCACACGCGTGGCTTTCCGTAAGAAGTAGTAGGTCAATGAGTTTAAAAGCGATAATAAGCCAAAACAAAAATAGATATGTAGGTCTTCGATGAAATAAACGTAATCATCACATGACTGAATCTCAACCCATACATATTTCATCGGATCGAATACCAAATCACAAGTAACTATGCAAAGATATTATTTCTATTAATATTTTCAATGCTTAAAGACGCATATTCAGAATCTCTCTTACTAAAATAATATAACTGTCTTCACTCCTACCAAAAAGATAGAATATTACATAAATAAACGAGAGAAACAAAACAAAGAAGATGCAGATAATAGTGTTTCTCACATCGAATAACCGCCTGAAATACTGAAATCTCTCTAGTTTCATAACAACATTGTTTGAAAATA
>JAJAVP010000044.1:3273-110976 GCA_020740425.3 Heterorhabditis indica
CAGCTTCGGCAATGATAAAATTCACGACCACGGTAGGGATCGAACCTACAATCTTCTGCTCCGTAGGCAGACGCGTTATCCATTGCGGTAGCTATGTCTTGTGTCTATATTAATTAGTACTGTTTATTTTGAAGTTGAACTTTTATATTTAGATAGTGTTATGATGTGATTTTTTATTTTTGTATTTATGTTCCGAAAAGGTCGTTATTTAGTGGTATTTGCAAAATATTTAATTTGTTTACTATATGCATTTCCTATTTTGAAATAATGACATTTGCGCAATTTGATTGTAATTTTTTATAGAAAATGCATGTGTCTAGAGTCAAGACTTGATTGGCTTGTTTTTCAAATTGTGACTGTGATGTTTTAATCGTTTTCATTGCTATAATGATATTGAAGTACTCTTAAAATATTTATGTACAAAATCTTGTAAATATAATGTACAATAGTAAACCAGGTAATAGTTACCTGAAACAGAAATTATTGGAATTGTAATAATCTAATTTTACAATGAAAATGTGTAGTCAAATTCATTTTTTATTCCTTTTTCTAAACCCACTTTTTGCTTAATAATATCTACGTCTTTTTGTAGAATTATCTCCATCTTGATTCCAATAAGTACGTTTTTTTCTATAGGCGGAATTTCTATAATTGCTAAATTACTTTATGATAAGCCATTTTATATGATAAAATTAGTTTTGAATTTTTAATAAATATATGAAAACACCTAATACCATACAGTTTTACAATATGTAATTGTATTGAATATGTCCAATGAAATGTGCTTATTTAGATACCTATTATTGTCATAATTCCTCCACGTTTTGGATGGCCATGGACAAACACAAATCACTGGTTCAAATCCATTACATATTTTCGAATAACTTTCGCTTTCCTATAAAGTTGTTTACTTTATATAAACTTACTTATATTAACCGAATTACAATATTGTAGAGTTAAGAACAAATAGCCTAGTAGAATGGAAAATAAATCGAGTTCTAGATATTACCTCTGTATAGCGATTACGAAAAAGATCATCTAATTCACAGGTTTCCTTAGATTGATTTTGAGTAGTAACATTAATCACTGATTCACTGGCATTAAGAGAAGTTTTATCTGTCATTGTAACAGTAAAGGGAGTTGTAAACTAACCTGAAACAAATAGCAGTTATAAACCTTTTTAAGTATAATATCTAGTAATGACTATAATTATTTAGTTGGAAAATTAGGATGCAACTTGTATTCTATACCACTAAGTAAACTCAAAAAATTTTTATTGAGTAATCATTACTCAATGTAAAAAGATAAAATGAAGTAAAAATTCGAAGGCTAGCATATAATCCCTAATTAATAATTTTCAAATAATTCATACTTCGCACATATCCCGCATAACCGTTACCGTAATGGCACATTTAAAAAAAATGTTTACCTCGACATTTAAACATTGTTAAACATAGTAATAAAAACAGGAGTAACTATAATACATACGCTTAAAGATAAGTAATATAAAAAAATTTAAACTGAACGTTTAACAAATTCATATCAAAGTTCTAACATTATGCGCCGGTATCTGAGTTCCAACTTAACTTCCGCCATTCATTATCATTGCATTTACACCAATATCTCTATAACAGCAAAACTAAGATTACCTGTTTAATGAGTAAAGGGCTTATTTAATACCGTTAATAAATAAGAAAGTTTTGGTTTATACATTGAAGTGCATTCTATTTAAATATTTAAAAGCCGAGTGAATTATTCTATAGATATCTAAATAGTACATCATTTGTTGAGTCATGCTAAAGATGTATTTCCTAGTCATTTGAACATGAATTTAAATTTTCTAGTGGGGATACAAGAATTGTTGGTATTTTCTGTTATTAAGCCCAGTACAATATATTTTATTGTACAAACAATTTCCGATAGTTAACATGGCAACGGGAAAATTCCTTTAAATGACGACACTTTAATTAGAAATATTCTTATTTTACTAGTTGTTACTTAGTCTTATTTTCACTAATTTGTACCTTATATAAGCATTTTGTCATATTTCTTGGGATATTAACTATCATGATTTGTGGGATGGATGATTTACACTATTTACTAATCTACTAGACACTTATAATATATTTTTTCAATTCATCCTATATTTAGATCGATCATTGATATATTCTATTGCTTAAAGTTAAGAAAAAATATTATTTGAGAAAGTGTGTAGCATATTTACCACCACTAACAGTAATAGATAAATAGGTAAAGATCCATGTACAAAGAAAGACTGATATTTATCTTTTCTAGCAATATACCTCGAAGTAGATGTTAAATTTTATTTATACTCGAACTTTTAGGTTTTTATATGCCATCTTTGCCGTTTAAGCATATCCAGTCTTGCTCTACATCTGTGCCTGGATATGAACCTGAAAATTTATTAAATATATGTAGGAAAACAAAACCGTGGAAAGGTGTCGCTGGTATATGTCGTTATGTATCATTAGCTGCTTTTAATAAATTTATTTTATAGCGCTTCATTAAACTGTTCAGTGTTCTCTAGTATACTCCTTTAATAACAAATGCAGGCAATTAAGCCCATTGGAAGTTGAAACATTTTTGTTTTAGGCAAAGATTCTAATACTGTTATCCTTCGATTGGAGAAAGAGGAGCATGTAAGAAATGTTGATATAGGCAACGAGTTCAGTGCTTTCATTGAGGTATTGGTTGGCAAATCATGTGAACCAGAGGCTGTTTTTTCGGTGAATATATATTTATACAATAAAATTTACTCTTGAATAATACTGCTTAATATAAATATTGACTTCATAGGTTCTCGTGCCTTCTACTTCATTTATGGACCCTCTGGAATGTCGTAATGAGAAAAATGGAAATCGCGTTAAAATGTTTGGTCTTAGTCACATGAATTCTTCAGTCGCTGCACAAAAGTGGGATTTAGTAAAAGTAAGCCCTTTAACTACTTGTTTTCAATTTTTGAATATAAAATAATAGTGTTTAAATGGCTTATCTAGGTTAAAGCTTATTGTTTCAGATTACTTGTAAACAGCCTTTTAACAAGAGATTACAGTATGGTATTACCTTTGTTCGTCTAACAGGTGGCTATGAAGAGATACAGAGTGATATTTCTATAACATCTAATTCAGTTCTTTCTTCTGTAAGCCGGGTTTTGGATAATGGTGCAAGAACATTGAATGCACATAGTATAAATAAATGTATGGTTTTATATTGCTAGATTTTGCTAGTCTTAAAAGCATATATTACTGCATTGTTTCTAGTCCCACTGTTGGACGAAAATCTAGTCTGTGATGATCTAAATAAAGCAGCTATAGAAGATGGATTTCTAAAAGTTAAGGATGATTTGAAAATTAAAGAGAATATAGAGGCACGAGAAGCTGTTATGGTGGGAAAGATTTGTATCCGATGATTTTGTTGAAATCATTTTTTTCTTTTTATTGAATTTTGATGATAGAAGAACTTCTTAAAACTTTCCACTTGGTTGCCTTAGATGCGAAATGCTAAAGAGCGTAAAAGGAAGGCTACCATGGATGAAAATAAAGTATTTAATGAGGAATCTGGTGGACCAATTAAGGTTTGCCTTACTTTTTATTACTAAAATAGAATAACTATTTAAATTTTAATTAGAGCAAGCATAAATTTGCCTTACATTTGGTTTTCTAACATTTGACTTCAGTTGTCAAAGAGTTTTAATGAATTAAGTTTTATTTTGAATGTACTCATGGTTATTAATTAATCTCGAATCACACTATATATTTATCTATATTTTGGTTTATATATATAGCAAAACATTTTCAAGCCAAAAACATCTATTGCTGAGCTACCACTGTTAGGAGTCCGATTCACATTGAGTGGTTTCCAGAATCCTGTAAGAGGACAACTTAGAGATAAAGTAAGTTGTAATATTTTTATAGATATCGATAGACCAAATTTTCATATTAATTTATTAGGTGTATCCAGGAGTCTTAGTTGTTTTTTTCAGTACTCACGTATAACTATTCAAAACTTAAATAAATTCCAGAATTGTTACCTATTTATAGTGTTGATATTCAAAACAGTAATGAACACGATAAGCCACCAAAAACCGCATACTCGCCACTATTCTCTACGAATTCCAACAAGGGAAAAGTGCTGCTGAAGCATGTGAATCCGTTCGCTCTATTATTGATGAAGATGTTGTTTCCCACAGCACTTGCAGATATTGGTTTTGACGTCTTAGAGCCGGTTATTTTGATGTCGGTGACTGAAAACGCTCTGGAATGCCACGAACATTGAATGCTTGTGCTTTGAAAGCATTGCTGAATGAAAATCCGTCGCAGACGCAAAAGGAACTCGCAGAAAAGCTGGAAGTTGATCAAACAATAATTTAGAGACGATTGCATGAGATGGAAAAGATTTTGAAGCTCGGAAAGTGGGTACCGCATTAACTCCGAAAGCAGCATCGGCCGCTGTCTCAACACATGCATCTTATTGCTTGTTAGATAACTTAAAATGGAATTTTTGTGGAAAATTGTTACCAACGACGAAAAATGGATCGGATACGCACACATTCTTGGGTGGACCCCTGCCAGCCATCAGCATCAACGGTAAAGCCAAACAGCCACGTCAAAAAAGTTCTGTATCTGTTGGGATATGAAGGGTGTGCTGTACTACGAGCTCCTCCAACCGTGTGACACGGTTACTGCCGAACACTACCGTCTCAATTGACTAATTTGGTCAACCTAATAGAAGAGAAAAGACATTTAATGGACAGGGAAGTAGAAAGGTTATTTTGCTGCATGAAAACGCTAGTCGGTATGTTGCTTTAAGTACTCAGCAGACCATTATGAACTTGGGCTGGGAAGTTCTCCTGCATGCGCCTTATTCCCCCGACTTGACGCCTTCGGATTACCATTTATTCCGGTCAATGCAGAACTGTTTAGCTGAACAACGCTTTCGAGATGTGACCGACGTACGAAAATAGGTCGATGAATTCATTGCTCGAAGGCCAGGTTGTTCTTTCGCGAAAGAATCTGAAATATACCCGAGAGATGGCAGGTCATAAAAAGCCAAGGAAAATATTTCGATAATTGAACTGTATTTTATATAGTATTAGAATAAACTGAAAGTTTGGAAAAAAACAGCTAAGACTTTTGGATAGCCTTAATAGTTGGGGATAGAAATATTTAGCTGAAACGTTTTAATTATATTTCATGAGAATAACGATGTTTTGTTTACTTTGCAAAGAATTCGTATACTAATTTTTTTCATTAAGCACTGAACCTAAGTTGTTTTTGGATGTTTTCGTAAGTACTTCAAGAAATGTGTTATATCTGCTCGTCACTAGTTTTTAAAAAAAACACTTGTAGGGTGTATCAATGGGTGCTGTATATCTCAACGAAGTTGATTCCACCCTTACACACTTGGTTTGTGCCTTCAAGAATACCCCAAAAGCGAAGCAGATAGGTATAGGAATTTCAGAATAGAGAAATAATTAATCAACAAATCTATAATCGTGTATGGCTGCTTATTTTTTTATAGTATGTAAATATTCTAAGGAATCACAATCTAATTAAAATTTTAATCTTAATTTAATCATTAAAGAAACTATCTAATATAGAATATTATTTGAAAGTTATTTAATTTTAGGTACTGAAGTGATAACTGTGACAGCATCTTGGATAGAGAAATGCTATATCGAAAAAAGAAAAATAAATGAAAGATTCTTCACATTTTCATAGTTTTTGTGTATGCATAATCTTGGAATTTCATATTAGAAATGTAATGCTGTTACATACATGATGCAAAATCACGGAAATGAAGGATCTCAAGTCTATTTTTTCTCAATATCTGGGTTATAAACCCATTATTTCACTGATTACATTTTGTGTAGGTATCGAACTTGTTCAAGACGCCTATTCAAGTAAAATCCCGAAACGTACGGGGCAATTATAAGGATGACTACTAAACTCATTGATTTGTATTATTATAGCTCGATATGGGGCTATTCTCAAATCTAGTTTCCTTATGCATCGGCGTATATGGTGGAGCATTTTTAGCTCAAAACTATGAGGTAAGTAGTGGTAGTTGAGTGACACATCCTTGAGGTGTATGTTCTTCTAAAAATAGTTGAACGGACCCCATCTATACCTTGTCCGTCACGATTTTCTACCTCACTAAAGTTGTTTAAAATGACCTAATCATATTTGAATTTTTAGATTGGGAAAGTTCCATCTATTACTGAACTGTCTAAACAAGTGGACGACTACTTAAAACAGTTTAAGAAAAACGATTAATAGGTACCTTCTGTTGGAGAAATTGGAGCAATATTTAGTTCCATTCAATATTTTATTAAACCAGTGTCAAAAATAAAATATATATATATTCAAATGAAACGTTGATTTACTCGAACTCCATACGATTACTTTTCCTTTTTTTCTTCCTTCTGAAATAATGCAAAAAATAATTGAGGTGGGGTTTATTTAACTAATACTTACCTTCTCACTACTTGGGAGGTCATCAACAATCTGCTGGAGAAGTTCAGGATTATTCATAAGCTCATCAAGATTATCCTAGAAGAACATTTATAATTTTCCATACGGAATAGTCTTTCGACTTTCAAAAGCTGGACCGTTGAAATCCGAAACCTGGATTGCGAAGAAGGCTAGTACCCTAAAACTAAAGTTGTAGAAATATGAAGATAGACTTACAACCCCATCTTCGATTTCCATCCCCTCTTCCTGGGCTGCCTGAGTCCGACTAGGATTAGGAGGAGCGGCAGTAACTAAAGCATGGAAATCTCACTTTAATGAAAAACCTCATCAGTAGGAAACACTATTATCCATGGTATCCATTTTTTGATATAATTTTTAAAATCAAAATTTTTAGAATCGGGAATTACCTAGTTCATTATCCTGCATTGACATCCGAAGTGCCCATTCTAATTGTTGATCCTCTGTCATGGTCCCCATATCAATGTCCATAACATCAGGCACAGGCTGAGCCTCGGTTGAAGGTAACGCTCCTCCATTGACAGCAGCTTCAGCCGCTTGACGTGCACGTTCTTCTTCCATTGAAACACGTAGGGCCTGAGTTATTATTACTCATAAATTATTAATTCATTTATGCAATTTAACATCTAAATTTGTTATATAATACTGATACAAATTATAACTAACCAGAGCAAGATCTGGATCATCTTCCGGATCAACTCCAAATTCAAATCCTCCTCCAGCACCCACAACAGGAGCATTTGCACCATCTTCACCTCGACATATAGCTGAAGTTACAAGAGCTTCCGTGAGTGTTGAACCGGATGGAACAACAACAAGATTTGATCCACTACCATCTCTAAAATATAATTCAGGAAATAACAATTACGCTAATCTGTTTAAGATTAGTTTTAACTATATTTAAGATACCTAGACAAAATATTAAATTATATTCTATAAGCCATAGAACTCACTTCCCATTCAAGGTGTCTATAAACTGTCCCATTATCTGGCTATTTTCTGAGTCAGCTTCACCAAAACAGATTACATCACACTGTACCTTTTCCTTCTTCAGCTTTTTTGCAATTTTTATAAGCTATAAAAAAAATTAGATGACATCAAATATTGTAATTCTACTCCACAGTGAGTTAGGTGTTTATTGTTAATAAAAGTCAATAAATGTAAAGTTCTAAATTTGGTTGAGTGTTCAAACATCCTGCATTTGATAAGTACAACAGAATAATGACATTTTTGGAGAAATGATAGAATGAATACTTACTAATATGTTGATGAGTTTAATTGGAGTATATCATATCCTATAAAAGTGATATATTGTGCGTAAATTATCATTCATAATGTACCTCTGAACAGTCTATATTTTCCACCGGGCTTCCAATGAATAGGATGACACGCATCTTGTGGTTCCTGTTTTGACGGTGTTTTAGTGCTAAGTGTGCAATCTTAATTGCAGACATAAAATTACATTTACCCTGAAAATAGTTAATCGCAATTCAAAAATTATTAATTCAGCAATGTTTCATTAAATCAAAAATGAATATTGTAGAGGAAAAAACCTGGGGTTCTAGTTGGTGTAGCTTCGTGAATAAGCGGCCACTTTCTTGAGTCATGGTAGATAACACTTGTACACTGCTGGAAAAAAAGCAGTTCTTCCATAATAACAAAAAACAGCACATTAATAGTTTGCAAAGATAAATATATCGAATATAACTTATGAGACATACTTCGCCATTGAAAGCAACCCAACAGCATTTTCAGGATTTGCCCGAAGTTTACATTGAAGAATGAGCTGCGCAGCATCTTGCTGACACTGCAGACGGGTAGGAGTGAAATCTCCATTTCGCATCCACTCGGAATTATCAACACTGAAAATACTTATCTACAGAATGTCATCAAAAGCAAATTAGCTTACAAAACCACAAACCAAATCATAGTGCTTTCCTGTACCATCGTCAATTTCTTTGTGAATACACAACTAAATAAATTAGTATAATAGACATTATTTGCCATCTGCATACTGAAAGACAAAGCAAAGATATCACATACGGCCCACACCATAGTGGCTTGAAGGCATCATTATCAAAAATTTTAATATAGTAATGTGCAACAATATAAGTCAGGCTACTTTCAGATCAATATATATGTTAAATCCTTAAAGACAATATCAGTGTATATAACATATTGTTATGAATTAGCTCTTTTAAACATAAAATCAACAACAGGAAAATTTTCATCAATCTTTTCTACGGCACTAAAATATGGTTCCTCATGCACTAAGCCATTTCGTTTAAGCTCTTCCTCCGTAGGAAAACGATTCGACTCAGGAGTTAGAACCTAAGATAGTAAAACTACCAAATAAACATTAAAGTAGAAACCAGAATCACAATCAACAGTCGTGTGTAGCTACTGTCATGTATTTATAAAAACATACCTGCTTGGACTCATCTACAGAGATATGTGTAATTTTACCCAACATAGGGACAATATACTGTGAACATACCTATAATTTTAAAATTATTCAAAAATATATACCGCAGCAAGTTTTAACTAATTAAAATTAAAATACATATAAAAAAAGATTGATGGTAAATTTTAAAACTTTAGTTCTTATATAGATGAAAGAATAGAAAAGGAACAACTTATTTGGACATACCACGACATAAAAACGAATTAATTTCGACTCAATTGCAAAATTTGGACCAGATATCAAATCATTCCCAAGGTAGAGCGAATCATCAAGCATATATATTCCCTAAATTAAGCTATTATAACTTTACACCATCATTGATGACAAGGACACATTAACTAACCATTAGCCTTATTGATGCTTTGACGATTTCTTTATTCAAAGTCCACTGATTATTCATGTTCACTTTTATAGGAATAACAATACTTTGAAGCTCACGACCAATTTTTAAATACTCATAAGGAATACGAATTCGTTTAGCCAATTCGTCAGCCATCCTCTATAATAAAAACGTGCAAAATAGCACTTTTAAACCAATAAAAACTTTAAAATTCACCTCTTTCATCTCAGAATAATAGCGAAGATCAAATGGAGACGCATACACTGCTTTATTGGTTAATAATAGGTCTGTACGTGCTAACTTTCTGTCTACATCAAGAACATCAAATTGGTGACCAATTCCTGACAAATTACCCGTTAATAAAATCTACGTTAAGTTCGTGAGGAATTACATTTTAAAATATTCTTTTTTTATCCTATACCCTTTTAGTGTAATTAAAACTATGTAAATAATTACCACATTAATAAGTTCAAAAACTCTACTAGTATAACCTCAGAAATGTAAATCCTGCCCTAATACCTTACAAATGTAAGAATAAAGTCATAATCACCATAGAAAAAACTAGCAAATAATTAGTTCCTTTCGTAAACACCAGACACTAAGTACGACTCGCGGACCTTCGATATCCTGAAGTAAAATGACCTTCACGGGCCCAGCAGACCTCTTAGTTTCGAAATCAACTACTTCGAGTTTTTGAAGATCAATATGATCAGCTGGATTTCTCTGATGTGAACCAGTAGGAGTAGATTCAGGAGCATAAACTCGTCTCAATATCCAAGTATTCTAAAATAGTTAAAAACCTTTTTTATTAAACTAATTATTTGTAAAAGCCTTCAAGATATATATACCAACCCTTTTAATCTGCACCGAATTTCTAGCGGTTCCCATAATTCGAAAAACAGTAGGAAAATAATTGCCTAACATTATCGATGTGCTAGAAAGAAATATGCAAATAATTTAACACAAAACAAAAGTTGTATAAATATATAGATATTGAATACAGTCTAGTCATTTACAGTCGACTTAATATTAAGAATAATCTAAAATAAATCAAAAGAGTTGTCATTATCATTTAAAATAACACTTTGCACTAATATCAAAAAATAAGGGAACAATATTACGTGTTGCCTCTAGCTACTCGATTTTATCTATTTATCTAGGCCAAATATTTATAGATGGAAATCAAACAATGAAACCTAAATAGTAGCAATCGATAGTAACATCATTAAGAAATGTACAAGACTAATCCTATAGAATATAAAATATCTCGTTTAAATAATAGTGATAAGACATATATAAATAGTAAATGTTTCAATATCAAAAATCGAATGAGGTACATGTAATAAATTACCCAAATCTGTGATTGTATTACCACATACTTATCTATATATTTTGAAAATGCCAGTAATAAAGTTGAATAATTGGACAAGCAATTATATTTAATTCTACACTTTACCTTACATCACAACAGGATATTTAGAGTATAGCAGTTTTATTACTCTGCTTATTAACCCCACAATCACTAAAGTTGAGCTACTTTAAATATCCTAAATGTACTACTAATGATGACAATAGTATTAAAGGATTATAACAAAATATTGTTTAAAAGGTCTGAAAAAGATTTTATACTGTATTACGTTTCTTCTGCGGTATTGAGCGTATTGCGTCGGTATCGTAAGTTCTAAGTCATTGTGGTTAGAAACTTTGGGATACGTCTTTTTATATAAGTTAGGAGGGAAGTAATTATCTGTGTGAGAGGACGTATATAGGAGTAGTAAACCAAGTGAAAATTAGATTAAAGCGGTACGATAATTACCGACTATGGGTTTTTTGCGTATGTCATTAATTTTCATGTTTGTAAGATATTGAAAAGCACTTGCGTAGTTTTTCTAGTTTTTATATGTATGAATATCAACTGTAGATTTGAGGATCACCTGCCAACTTGGGTCATTCACAATGACTCCCGTCCCTAGCAAAGCCAGGGTATATGCGGAGGTATGTTGCATACATTATTTAGTTATGTTGTAATACAAGATTACCCAGGTTATTTTATTTTATGTGTATTTGTTGCTTGTTCAATTTTTAGATTAACCCTTCGAAGCCACGAGAATACTGGGATTATGAATCTCATGTTATTGAATGGGGTAATATTGATGATTATCAACTTGTCAGGAAACTTGGACGCGGAAAATATTCGGAGGTAGTCATATTTGGCATAAATAGATAACCAACTAAATATTTAATACATTGAGTTTTACATTAATCTTATAATATAATTCGTAATTGTTGGGACATGTTGCTTGTTATCCAAATTATAATTCTAGGTTTTTGAAGGAGTTAGAATTACTACGGATGAAAAAGTCGTTGTAAAAATCTTGAAGGCAGGTTTTTTTTTGTTTTAGTAATATCCATAACGAAATCATATCTTTTCCTTAGACAAGATCTTTATTTTTTTCAAGTTGAATTTTCTCAAATTGCTGACTTGAAATATTTTTATTTAGCCTGTCAAGAAAAAGAAGATAAAACGAGAGATTAAGATTCTTGAGAATCTGAAAGGTGGAACAAATGTTATTACGCTTCTTGACGTCGTCAAAGATCCTATATCACGTACCCCTGCCTTAATCTTCGAGTTTGTTCTCATGTTTGCTTCGAATTTGGGGAAATTTACTTTCATGAGTACTTTTATTCAGAAAGCTATGTTTAGGTATGTTAATAACTCAGACTTCAAGCAACTGTATCAAACACTGAGTGACTTCGATATCCGTTACTATTTATATGAATTACTGAAAGTAAGCTTTATCAACTTAGCTTATTCAGTCATTTATATGTACCATTTTGTGGTTATGAACTTTATTTTAGGCTCTTGATTACTGCCATTCTCAGGGAATCATGCATCGAGATGTGAAGCCACACAATGTAATGATTGATCATGAAAGAAGACAGGTATGTCGTTACATCTAATTAACCAGTATTTGCTTTAATGCTAATTGACATCAAAACTGTTACTTTAGCTACGTCTAATTGATTGGGGTCTTGCGGAATTCTACCATCCTAAGCAGGATTACAATGTTCGTGTTGCATCTCGATATTTTAAGGTACTTTTCAATTTTAGCTATTATCTTCTGTCATTTGCGAATTACAAAATCTTGCAATTATCGCAGTTTTAGAGTAGTAATGAGTGATTTAAGCAGATGTATTTTTCTTTTAGTGCGTACTACTCTTTAGGTAACTAAGTATAGATAGTAAATTGATGAGAATATATTAAAATGTATAGGGTCCGGAACTTCTGGTAGATTACCAGTGTTACGATTATTCACTTGACATGTGGAGCCTTGGATGTATGCTTGCTAGCATGATTTTCCGCAAGGAACCCTTTTTCCATGGCCATGATAACTATGATCAGGTTTGATTTTTTTCGCAACCCGAAATGGGATTATATAACAAAGCTATTAGAAACATTTTTCTCATTGTTCATTATTCGAGTATTTTTACTATATTCCTATTCAAGTTGGTTCGAATTGCTAAAGTCCTCGGTACAGAAGAATTGTATGAATATATTGAGAAGTACCATATCGATCTTGATCCGCGATTTAACGATATTCTGGGAAGACACTCAAGGAAACGTTGGGAAAGGTGGGTACTTTAACTTCTTCGAAGTGGGTCTTTTACACTTCCCTGTTTTTGAAGGGTTCATTTCTGATTTAGATTTATTCATTCTGAAAATCAACATCTTGTATCTCCTGATGCGCTTGATTTTCTGGATAAACTTCTACGCTATGATCATCAGGTGACGAAGACTACGATTTTCAATAGTTGCTCTATTTAAAGGCATTCTGTTGTAGGAACGTTTGACTGCTCGTGAGGCTATGGCTCATCCTTACTTTCAAGTTGTTGAAGCAGCTCGCCAGAATTCTGAAGGCCAGAGCATTAAGGTTGATCATTCAGAACTCATCCCACAGGTCGCTGCTTCTTAGTTAAGTTTCTTTGGTCAACAAATTTATCAATATAATTTCAAGAACTGTATTATTAAATAAATTCTGGAAATATAGTTGTATATGATTCTCAGTTAAGTATTGATATTGTTGAAAGTTACATTATAAAAATTTTATGTTTTCAGGCTCACCGGTCTTGTTTAATTTCATCTGATGTGCCTATCTACCCTGTGGATTGAATCAGATAACCATTGTATATGTTCTTATAAATATATTACGTCTCCGATTCTACTGCTCATCACATATTTTGTTATAGATTTGCTGCATCATGTAGAATGGTTGTTATTCAATATATTAATCTCTCAATAGTCTTCAAATTAATTATATCTTATCAACTAAATGACAATTTAATACAGTGATGAAGTCTCCTGTTTATTTTTTTATTTTGTCTATTCTCTTTGATGTGGCCTCGCTTGTTTCTCACTGTTCTTCCCGATTTGGAATAAGCTAAGTCGATCTACTGTGAACAATGATATTGGTAGAGATAAATATGTGTTTTAAATTATGTTTGCGTGCGAGGTCAGGACCAATTGTTAAGTACTTATGCTCCTGATAGTCCTACTTTAGTGTTCGCTATACGGTAAATGTCAACCTATTTAGATAGTGGAGTTACAATATGCTTTCCCGCAGAGGAGTGGTATCTGCAAGTCAGATCTGTGCTAGGTCATTGGCTACACAGATTGATCCGAAGGCACCTAATCCCATATACTTAGACGTTCAGGCCACTTCTCCTATGGTAATTTTGGACAAATGTGTATAGTTAAAAGTAGTGGGTAGCATTGGGTATCAAGTAATTAAATGTTCTTGTGTTTGCAGTGTTGTATACTCATTATTTTTTAGGATCCACGTGTTTTGGATGCCATGCTGCCCCACATGGTGGGTGAGTTCGGTAACCCTCATTCTCGTACACATTCCTATGGATGGAAGGCGGAAGCAGCTGTTGAACAAGCCAGAGCACAGGTTGCTGCAATAATTAAGGTAATTTTTCTTATTACTAACAACATTGAGCATGATGGCATACATGTAAATTGCTTAGATAAGAATAATACTGCTGTTTAAGGCAGACCCCCGTGAGATAATTTTTACGTCAGGAGCAACTGAAGCAAATAACATTTCAATCAAAGGTGTTGCGAAATTTCAACGACATACAGGGAAAAATCACGTGATTACTCTACAAACGGTAATAGGTTAACTTACAACCTAATGGAAGCTAAGATCGTATTTGAACCACTTAGTAAAAACTAGTCATCATAGGAACATAAATGTGTTCTGGATTCATGCCGCTCCCTAGAATCTGAAGGCTTCAAAATTACTTACTTACCGGTGGATCAAGGAGGGATAGTAGATATTAAGGTGAATTAAATTATTGTATCTCCTTATTTAATTTGATGTGAGAATAAATTCTTATAGGTAGTGGAAGCAGCGATTACCAAGGAGACGTGCCTAGTTTCCGCTATGTTGGTTAACAACGAAATTGGAGTGATTCAACCAGTTAAACAGATTGGTTCGTATCTCTAAGTCTGCAGTCTTAATGTTTAGTAATTATATTATTTCAGGAGAATTATGCCGTGCGAAGAAAGTTGCATTCCACACAGACGCTGCTCAAGCAGTTGGGAAAGTGCCAATTGATGTTAATACTCTCAATGTAGATTTAATGTCGATTTCCGGTCATAAGATTTATGGTCCAAAAGGTGAATCTACTATATTGTTTAAATCTGTCTATTTAAATTATTTCTTGACTACAAATACACTGAGAATTAGGTGTCGGTGCATTATACGTACGTCGCCGTCCCCGTGTCCGTCTTGAGGCACAAATGAGTGGGGGTGGACAAGAAAGGGGTTTGCGATCAGGTACTCTACCAACTGCACTTTGTGTCGGATTAGGTGAAGCTTGTCGTATAGCAAACGACGAAATGGGTGAATTTTTTTATTTCTTCATTGTTCTTATTTTTGTTCGAACTTTGCTAATCAATCTTTTCTAGATATGGATGCGGCTCACATACGCCGTTTGTCGGAAATGTTAGTAAATGGTATTAACTCTCGTTTACAAGAGGTGACGCGTAATGGTAAAGCTACAATGACCTATCCAGGATGTGTTAATCTTTCATTCGCCTGTGTTGAGGGTACCTATCAACATAATATATTTACGAAAAGAAAATGTCACAAATTAATTGTTTAGTACTTTGGCCTTAAGATCCACTTATTTAGGCGAGTCACTGCTAATGGCTTTAAAAACAGTGGCTTTATCATCAGGAAGTGCTTGTACTTCGGCCTCTTTAGAGCCATCTTATGTTCTAAGAGCTATCGGAACTGATGAAGACTTGGCTCATTCTTCGATAAGATTTGGAATAGGACGCTTTACCACAGAAGAAGAGGTGTGTGCATGTCAGAATTCATAATTTGCAAGTCGATCAGTACTGATTGAACTGTTTAGGTTTGAAAGGAACTTCTAAGTTTATTTAATTTAAATTCCTTGTACATCCCTTAGTCATTTATGCAAAAAAATAGAAATAATTACTTTAGATTCGACACACAATTGAGTTGTGTGTGAGGGAAACTGAGAGGCTGCGGGAGCTCAGCCCTCTTTGGGAAATGGTGCAAGAGGGAATCGATTTGAAAACTATTAAATGGACGCAGCACTGATTATTGAATAAAACATCTTTTCGTTTTTGTCTCATTATTATTGTAAAGGCCATTTTAGTTGTTTTATTTTAAGGTTAAATAGATATCTATATAATCTTTTATAGTTAATATCGAATTGGATAATATTTGCTTTCTACTTTATGGAATTTCCTGTACATATTAACATGGCAAATAAATAAAGGTTATCTGAGCAAGTTTCATAAGAAAAGGACTTCATAAGTACGTCTCATCCATCGTTGCTTTGTTTTAAGTCTAAAGCCACTTAGAGGGATATAGAGTTATGATGTACACCAAGTTAGATTTAGGAAATTTGAGTGGATTGGAGAAACCTTAGACGTAATCAGCTTAGTTTTAGTATAGGGCGGTGTTTTTAAGATCATCCCATCTTTCGTTCTGCTTTGAAACTCCAGTCGATATGAAATAAATACTATGTCTTCATGTCTCAGATTTAAAATTTAGTATTAAGTGACTACTAATTCGGCCTTTCGTAGAACTCTAATTTTTATTTATTAATGACACTTCCGGAAATTCTAGCGCTAACGATTGTAACTGAATATTTCTTTTATTGGAAACGAGCATCACACTTTAATAAGCCCAAGTGATAGTTCTAGTTCCGCACAACATTAATTAGGTTCTATGGATATGTGATATGGAAAAAAAGATTGCAATCTGAGATTATGATCTGTTCCTCTAAACCTCTGCCGATAACGGTACCAATGGCGTGGCTGAAGGTTGTAACATTAAAATGTGGAAAGATCTCAGCAAGAGTATAAATTGAACTGATATATGCGTTTAATTCAATTATTTTTAAATGCATTTGCTTAGTTTTAACAAACTTCCTTTTCTTTTCAAATTTTAAGATGAATGGCCTCACATCGCGTAGGTCTGGTCCAGAAGAACTATTGTGAGTCAAAAAACATATTAGTATATTTAAAATCTCTCTCTTCATCATTTTCGAATAATAACGTTTATGTAAATTCTACTCCTACAATATATAGTTGAAAGACTATAGGCATTCGCCATTGTTTTTGTTCCAAGAGTTTCTTCAGCGAGATCCCACTCCTACCTGGTGGCCGACTATTACGCTTTAGTCTTCTTTCCAACTGGGGTGACCTTTTCTATATAGGATTAAAAGCCATCGAAGTATTCACGCATACAGGAAAAAGGGCTGAGATCCATAAGGCAAGCTATTTTAAATTAATTTCTTCCTCAAATGATGTTTTATATGAATACAATTTTGCATATTTGTACAACTATAATAAATAGTCGAAATTACAAGTAGCTAAATAGATGGGCTCCGATTCATTAATTATATTTATAGATTTCTACAAATGCGACACAGTCAGTGGGTTTGCTGGATTCAATTTTTATTGAGTCATTTACGTACACCGAATGCGAGCACATGTGGAAAACGGAAATGGGTAATCAAACGATAACCATCGATATTGAATTTGACCAACCGGTAAAAATTGCTATGATACGCATATGGGTTCGTTTTTACCACCACTTATAGCTATTAATTTAAATATTAAATACAATTAAATGAATTGCACTTTGACATAAAAGTTGTACGTATCTTGCTAAATTATTTTCGGATATATTCGGTGAAAGCATTTTGTTTATTTACTCATTCTCCAGTTCTAAAATTTGTGGCAATGTTTTATCAGTGAACCGTTTATCAAGTTGGTAGGATGTAGTGGTCTCCAAATATAGTCGAAGGACTCCTTGTCTCGTTTATATCATCATAACTGGACCAACTATTGCTATAATCTTTTATCCTTTTTCGATTTCAAAGGATTATCTTAAGCTGTTAAATTCAAGAGTTTTTGTGGATTTAAGGATTCACTCATCATAGTTCAATAATACATTTAACTACCTTTAAAACCTCCCGAACTGATTTAGTACTAAAGTTGCTAAAATTAAAAATCATGGTCAAAATTAGCCGACATGTAAAGGTAATAAAATATCAACTCTTTATAGTTTGTAATTTTGCAAAATGATTTGGTCTTAGTTTCACAAACTTATTTCACTTGATTTTTCTCAATATTTATGTATTGTTAGTACAAATTATATGCTTATTAAAATCTACTATTTTTGGCCATACATTCTTCTATTTATTAATATTTATAGTATTCTGAAATCATAATTTACACTTATTTTGATACAAAGCAACTGTCAAGTCATTTTAGAATTAGAAAGAAAGTCAATAATATATTTGTTTAGTCCTATTGCTATTATCTTTTTGTACTACTTTAGAACATGCATTAAGACGGTGGTATTAGTCCACTCAACTTCATTAATTCGAAGAAATGAGCTCTTATTTCTATTCTTTGGCTCAGCCGTTTGTTTGTACTAACAGAAGTTCGAAATGACACAAAATCAATAAGTCCATCTACTTAGAGAATGTATTTAGAACTACAATGAATCACGTGTGCACGCGCAGATTGGTGTGCGTGATCTGCGCATTCACTTAGACGATATCATCATATTTCAAGGAGAAATCAACTGTGCTTATTCTGCCACAGAAGATTTTGAACCCATGGGAGATGTATGTTGAACTATAGAAGCCTTAAAATGTTTTCATTCGCGTATAGAAAGTGTCAACAAGTAACAATTACAAGTGTTTTAAGACAGTGTTATTTACGATGGAAGATTCTATCCTAGAAGCAATTGCGGAGAATGATGTGTGCTTAATAACTGATATGGTGAAAGATACTTCTACACTGGACATATCTATACCAGGTATGAAAAACGAAGCCAAGGAAATAGAGAGCAAAATATGGCGATCAAATTTTGGTGCTTACAAAGCAAGACCTTAAGTGAAACAAAATATGTCAAATTCTATTCCAGAATATGTTTTGAGAAATACTCCAGAACGACCTTTAACATCCCAAGAAAGTTCACAGTCTAAAGTTAGCGAAGAAATATCTCCAAACGATACAACCAATGAAGATTCGACAGATGAAGTGTTTGGAACGGTTAAAGGTGAAGTACTTCTTTAGTCTCTCATTTCAGCGTTAGATTAATTCCAGGTTTTTATTTATAGTATTTCACATGGAACTTTCCTCCAACTGGGGTTCTCCTGATTGCATTGGTCTAACTGGTATGGAGTTTATGGACGCGCGGGGTGAGATTATTGACACTGACGGAGTTTCGGTTTCGGTATCGAACGGCCAGCCTGGAGTAGAAAAGTACGTTAGGTTTTTAATTGAAAATAGATGATAAGCAATGTTTTCTGTGAGTTTCGCGAATTATATGTGTATTATTAAAGCTTTGATAGAGCAAAAAAACTGGTATCTAAAAAAAAATTTGTGGTCACTGAACAATAGACATAATTGAAATAGGACAGTTTCGGAACTGTGATAGTTTGATGAAACGTATCTTGCCAATTGTTAAGGATATTGAATGGTAGAAATCTCAGTCGATCGAAGGATGATATGTGGTTGACAGCTTTTGATACTAAGGCGCCACCAACAATTACGGTGCACTTTCCGAGACCCGTGGCGATGACAGGTAGAATACATCTTGTGCATGTTTTCAAGCAATAATGCAAGTGAGTAAAAAGTGTTAAATAAATCAATTATTCGCTAATAGGTATTTCTCTATGGAATTATAATGCATCTCCGGAGCTGTCCTATGCAGGCGTACGAGTTGCACAACTTTTCATCAACGGTAGACTTGCAATGGGCAATCTTTTACTTAGGAAGGCACCAGGTAATAACAAGTTATCGAAATTCAAATATAGTGATTTTTTTTAAACTTTGGTAAACAATTTTGTATTGGTGTTCATTTCCTTCAAAGTGTTTATTAGCAAAGATTAGAATATAAAAATATAGTGTTCAGTAAGGCGTTCGGATATAAAGGTCACTGAATTCAATCTACCGCAATTATTGCTGAACCGGATTATTGGTGGAAATACATAGAAAACTTTACTTTTATCTGCTGACTTTAAACAACTTTTTCTATTGAATGTTTAACACTACTTTGGTAACCTAGTACTGCTTTTAAAGTGCTACATAATTACTATCTTTCTAGCTAAAAATGAACAGCAAGTTTAGGATAAATATAATATAACTGTTCGTAAGTTTCTTCTCAGGATACGTCTTTTTTGATTTCGTGCAAGATGTACCACTTAACTGTCCATTTATTCGTCCTCTACCTTCTCGCCCTCTCACTCATTCCATTGGTGGATGTTAGTAGCAATTTTTGCAATTACTTTTTTTCAAAATTAAAAAAAAATCTTACCATGACTTAGTTTTAGTTATTTTTCAACTTCGCTTGCTATCTTCCTGGGGTGATGAATTCTACATTGGATTAAACGGGATTGAGCTGTACAACAGAAATGATGAGAAAATGATGTTAAAAACACATAGTTGGTTATAAAATTATAAAATATTTCGTAAGCATTTACAAAATAATCGAACAAAACAACATCTAGATATGGCAGCATTTCCTGAGAGCATCAATATTTTACCAGCCGTAGATGGAGACCCTAGAACAAGTGAAAATTTAATTGATAATTGCAACGATACTGACAGGTCTGATCTTAGCAAGTTTCAGAATTAGCGTTGAGTTTCTCACTACTTAAGAATATTTTTAATAGCGATTGTTTTAGACCAGAGCACATGTGGTTGACGCCATTATTCCCAAATCGTTGTGCACGGGTCTTCTTCATATTTGACGTACCAACGTTCATCTCTAGAATGATTGTCTATAATTATCGGAAGACTCCAACTAGAGGTGTTAGACATATTTCGGTAAGAAAGAAGCTGTTTTTACCATTATGAAAAACTTGCACATGTATTTTCTAGATGAATGAATGAAAAATTGCTAGGATTGTGTAGATAAATTATTTGTTTAACTCTATAATGACTCTATTGCAGCTTTCTGTAGATGATCTAATTATTTTCTCTGGGGAAGTTCCGATCAGTTCGGATAAGACGACAGGCAGAGTCGAGATTAACATGCGAGAAACCTAACCTCATTTCTATTGATGGAATTTCACACTGTTTATTATTATCAAGATTACTGGAAGAGTTCTCTAGATTCTACTGACATTACTCTGCTGTTTTTAAACAATTTCACCTGGATCTTCGATATGGGTTATTACCATAATATTGTGATAATTTCTGGATACAGTGTATTAAATTTTACTGGTTTTATATGCATGCAAGTATACTGGAGCACAATTTATTTATTTGTTTATTTATTTAAGGCAGATATAGAGATGTAGATCGTAGAGGCAGTGGGCGAATAAGGTGGTGACGATGGGAAGGTGTCCACGCTCAACAAGCTGTCTGTTGTCGCTGTCACTGCGTGGGTGCATGTTCCATGCATAGTCGAGCAGCCTTCCTTCGTCCAAAACACCCTCGATTCCCCATATTTGCAGCCTATTTCGACAGCCTAAGTGCTATGGTAGACTGCTTCCTATAACCACGTCTCTGATTATTCCCTTCAATAATAATATACATTTATCTAATTTTATCCACATAAATGCACATCCATGCATAATTTGGAAAACCATTTCTAGTTAGAGAAATTAATGTATTAGTGGTTGGCGGCTAAATGGATAAAAATAAGACGCATAAAGAACAAACAATGGGAATTGGAATGAAGGATAGAGCAGCGAGTTTGTCCCTCTCTCGTTCCGATCTTCTTTCCCTCATGCTTGACCTGTGAGCACAATGCAATGAGATTGGGAGAGCATACTAATCTGCGATGTAAGCCGATGGGACGCGAATTTGATGAATTGGAAAGAACCCGCCTAGTCAACCGACAGAAGACCTGCAAAGGCAGCAGTTGGCTGTTTCTGTAGCTTCCATGCATATCTTATGAAAACTGTTCTCATTATTTCAATCAACACTAGTTAGTTGGTAATTCGTTTTACTATAGCGAATTTGAGATTATCAATAATATATCGGAACAATTATTATTTATCGGCTATATCACCTAATTATTATCCTTGTTTCCTCATAGCTTATCCTCCACTTTTTTTTACTGTCACTCCCGATGCATATTTTTTATGGTCTCATCATTTCTTTCTAATATTCTAACTGCCTCTCTATATTAGTACATCTTCTTTGCTCCTTCATGTGGTACGTTTTTCCATTTTATGATTATCTTCTAAAATATCCTTCTGGATTTTCTTTTTATATTTACAAAAACCTACTGGGTTTTCTTTATTTTTGTCTATATCATATTATTCACCGCTTGTCTCACTCTCTCACTCTCCTCATTCAGTATCATTCGCTACCCCAAAAATACTTCCAGAGCATGATTTCCATTGGCCTTTAGTGGAAAACGATATGTTTACTGCTTTTTGCCACCGACTACAAATTCCGAGTCGATATTTCCGGACGCAGCTTACTGGCTTCCTCTGTACGAGAATATGGATTAAAAATATGGTTCACAAATATTCATTTCTCCATTGTCTGCATGGGATCTAGTTTAAAGCGACGACTGCAGACATAGATATTGCCGATTTTAGCGATTTATCGTCGTCGTCGCCTGATTCTGCTAATTTTCGTAACTACTGAACGACTGCTATTTTTAGTTCTGAAAATAGTATGTCTGTTAGAGAGGGTCGGAAAGGAGTTAGCAAAAATAGCAGTGAAATGATGATATACATATCAGGAGCAGAAAAAAGTACTAATAAAAATAGTTACCTTGACGAGTATATGGTTGCTTCATATTTAATTGCTTTTTTTAAAGTTCCATCAATCAGAAATATAGCTAATATCATAAGTTATAAATTTCCACGATTTTAATTATACGATCTAGAATTTCTGCTTTATGCTCAACTAGCCTGGCAAACATTTTTCCCTAGCACAGACCAGAGGAATATTCTGTAGGTAGGGTGGGAAACTGAGAACAGACAAACTTGCTTCTCTCAGAATTAACGATGATTGGTCTGTCCAAAGGCCTCACTGATCTGTTCTTGACATTTGCAATATTTATTAGCAGTTCACCCAACTATTCACTACACACTAAGGACTCATTAACTCCCCTATTTTGAGTTACAAATCGAGTCAATATAGTTAAATTTCCAGAAGAATAACTAAATGATTTCTTTAAATTCCTCCTTTTTCCTTCCATATACACTCTGTTCATTCAAACCACGTCATGTGATGAGCCGCCTTGTTGTGGGACCACTCTCCTGTTCTCATTAGTTCTCCCAGGTCTCGGCGCAATAATCAGCCCCCAACTACCGATATTGTTGTGTCCTGCCTTCCAATTTCTCTACCTCCTATATATTAATCGTACCTTCTCTAATCCTTCTATTTCATTTCTCGTTTTTTGTGTTTTTTTTAACGACTTCGTTCTTATTAAGGAAAATTTGAGAATTTCATTCTCTCTGTACGCTTGATCTGTCTTTTTTCTTACCTCCTCCTGTTTCATCTGCGTGCGTAATTAATCATTCTTATCTGCATCCGCACATTTCTCTCGTCTCATCCGCCACGCTAATATTCAAAACAATGCCCTTAGCCGAAATGAAAACCATCCTCAGATTGGTGTTTAGCCGTGACTAAAACCCATATAACTCAATTACTGCTCTAACTTTCTCCTAACTACGGCTTCGTTCACCGATTTGGCTGTGATCTCTCATCTCACCTCATTTTTTCGATTTACTCGGATCAGCCGTTTGCCATCTTCTTTGCTCGTCAATGTCTCAATCCGGTCTCATCCCCAGTTACCCATCGTATGTCATATGAAAAGTATCAGTTATACGTTGTAGTAGCACTTGATCTGGTTTAAAATTTGAAAATTTTAAATTACATCTTCCTTGTATTTTTTAAAGATCTAACTTTAGGATATATTCCCCCAATTCGAATGCTTGACAATTATATCTTCTGATTTCTAATATTTTAACTGTTAAGCATATTTCCTTACAAATGCCATTAGAGCTCATTATTCATATTGGTTTCACAAAATTTTGTTGATATTCTGTTTATAGATGGCAGAATCGTGGTCGACCCCTCCACCAGTAGATTCTGAGAGAGCGAGCATCTCTCGATTGCTGTTCTCCAGACAAGGTAGTGAGCAGAGGAGTAAATAATATGCGTATAAAAATGAAAATGTATAATAAAAATTCATTAGTAGTATTAGTAAGTTAAAGTGGTGAATTGTTGAAGGAACAGATGAATCATCACGAAGCATTGAGAGGGCACCGTCTCCGATAGAGAGTGGGTCACGGACTCCTACACGGTCGCGAAGTAGAAAACTAGCCGGCTTTGCGTCCAGGTGATAGAGACAGGATAAAAAACGAAGAAATGCATGGTAGATTCACATTTCAGGTCCCTTCGGAAGAGCCAATGGAGGCTGTTCAAGCACCGTACTTTTTTCGGAAGTCAGCGAAGCAGTACTAAGAAAACTAACATCCTGTGAGTTAAGCGCTTTGTTATCGTTCGCTTAGCGCACTTTATTTTTCCCACACTATAGCTCTTGCTTTTTACTTTTATTTTGTTTACTGACTTCGTCTCTCTTTTTTAAATGTATTCCTATAATTTAGAAAATATTAGGTTTGTATTGTTTTTCTTGAAATTACAACAAAATCTTCCACAGTTGCTAAGAGTACGTACTAAATGTGTTTTTATCACTAATTATGCTAATTAACAGTTATTTTCTGCTATAGAGGCACTACAAATGATATTCAGTCTCTCTCTCATACTTGGTACATAACTCACTCTATTTAAACGTCTTCCGGAAGTATATATTTCGCTTTTTCTATTCTGTCGTGAAAATTGCCTGTGATTTCTGATCAGTTGATTTCAAGCTTATGCATGTTGCGTTTCTTGACTTATGTATTTCAGTTGCACTACTTTAGTAGAGTTCCCCTTCAGTTTCACTTTATTTAATACAAGTTCACCGAAGCAATTTCATCGCAATTACAACGCATCCTCAAGGTATAATGGAATTTTTAAATAAACAAAATGCTGATGGTAGGGCTATATTTCATTTATTTTCATCTCTTTTTTTTTACTGCTCTCTTAATACGACCTCGCGGTTATATAGTAGCAGATTTATGATTTCGCCTTGTTGAATCATACTTTTATAGGTCAGTGCCTAATGAAACCACACCAAACTTTATTTTATTAACTTATTTCGAAAGTCGATATCTGAAGTAAATTTTTATATTTAGGACGAATTAAAGCCGAAACGATTCTAAACCGTGTACTAGATTAGTCATTATAATTAGAAAATTACATCTTGTATTTTATGCTTCGAATTTTATGCATTTTTACTGACGTAATTTTCTAAATTTTTCTGGAAGAGTAGCGCATAGAAAAGTGATAATCGTATTCCAACTTGATGAAGCGAATTCTATTTCCCATTATTATTCCCTTTCCATCTTTCCCTGAATTCACGTTGATATATTCTACAGTCGCACATGTTCTCACTGTGCATTCTATTGCTATAAGCCGATTTGAACGCGGTTTCTCTCACTAGTCGACATGAATCCTACCCTCTTTAATCGCTTCGCCACTCTCCCATTCAAACCATCGTCCTTCTTGTTTCCCCTTTCAGTGTTTGCTCTCTTCTCCTTCTCTCCTATCACATCCTTTTCACATTCCTTTCCTATTGCAGTCACTTATTACTTCACCAAGTTGAATAATCTAGCACAGCTCGTCCGTCTATACTCTTATTTTATTTTCGTATAACCGCCTCTTTTTTTCGTTTGATTCTTTTTTCTCTGACGTGGTTTTTCATTTACGATTCAGGGCTAATTATACATGGAGATATATAAGAATATTGTTTTCCACGCACAAAGCATCTGCTTACGCTAGACAAATTTCGGTAGTCGAGAAAAAAGAAGAAATTAAATAAGATGGGTCATTAAAACCACTTAATTAATAAAGTATTAGTCGATCACATCTGCTAGCTCGGTACTGCATTCATTCCAATGACGTGTGGTGAGAAAATGTAAGAGCAATAGCTGGGTGGCAACTACAACCTAGGGAATGCACATCTATTTAGGCTTTATTCGATAATTAAAATTCAATTCAATAATTTATGCCTCTAATCTGCTAAAACTGAATTAATTGGCGCATTATATTTTTATATACACATTTTATTATTGATTTACCTTTTTTTTACTTTCTGTTGTTAGTACTGTCCAAAACCGAAGTTGTGCGCAACTTTTCAGTTTTTGAATTTTGCATTTTGTTTCAAAATGAGTTGCTTATTCTTAGTATCACCATTAGAGTAGCTTTGCACATCGAAAACCACCCTCGATTAGATGCAATTGAGAATGCCGCCGTTTCGAATCAGTAAATTCCAAGACAGTGGGCTGGCACTTATTTTGTCTTTCTCCCTATAATTACACATCCTCTCACTTCTACTAAGTTTCCTAAGTCTAACCATCTTCTATTATATTTTCTGTCAATTTTGCTAGAAATCAACTAAAAATCTATACTATTATTAATATTATTAAATTAAATCACCTTGCCACATATAAAATTATGATAACTACCAAATCCTTAATTTAGGCAGCGGAGATTTTTTTTGTCACTTTCCATGAGAAGGATTTGCGATTAGTTTGTAAAGTGTCATAACAACGTTTTAATATCGTCATATTTATCAATTAATACTATATATCTGCTATTTAATTACATATTTCCCGTGACTTTGCGTGTTTGCGGGGAAAAGAAAGCAGCGACAAAATAGACCAAGAACGAGGTAGATATAAGCTGTTTCTCTTATTTATGTGCATCTTGAAGAGGATGTGTTTTGCTTACTATAAGTGGTCTGGAAGACTTGCTTGAAGGGAAAGATCTTATCTTCTGGGACAATTGACTTGTTATCTTTTCCTATAGCACTTTTACAAATGATATTTGTGACATACGTCTACTCTAAAATATAGTTTTTCTGAAAACCATAGTTAGGAAAGACCACCATTCGTCCCGTGTGAGAAGAAGAAAAGGATATATGATGAAATTGTGACAAAAAAGTGATTTTAAAAGTGGCTGCGCTGTATCTGTTCCTGGAATGAATAGTGAAAATAATAAGATCGTAATGTTTTATTATTTTCTACGAACTATGTAGACGTAATTTCCTTTCGAAATATTAGATTATTGCACAGACGGTATCAACAGGAAATGCATACATTTCTAACAACGCAGAAAATTATCTCTAAAATATGTCCACAGTTTTCCAATCAATTTTGTGTCTTTCTGTAGTTTTTCGCCTCAGCTCATTAAGAACACCGAGTTTTCAGAACGATTTTGAGCAATTTGTTCTCCACAATTAGAAAGCATCTCATATTCTGTTTTTTCTCTCATTCACTATGTGTGAAGCGTGAAAATATTATCTCGATTTCGAATTGTCATCTTTCTGCATTCATTTTAAATTGAGATATGTAGAATTAATTTTATACCGGTAGCTTTTTCTCATCGTTTCCGTTGCGATACTATTTTTCTTCTAATTTCTTCACTGCATTCTCTTTCTCTACTCGCATTTGCGTTCCAGCATACTTGTATCTTTTGCCCCTCTCTTTCATTCTCTTTATCATTGAATTTCTCTGATCATATCAGGCTCGGTCCAGATTGAGGCCACCCAGGTTGCCTGATGGCTTTTCTGTTTTCAACAAGCAAGTTTTGGTTCCACTTCCGTATTCATTTTTTGTTTATATTGCACATTGAAAAAATATGCGCGCTAATCAGATGTCTTCGACAACATAACTCAATTAGCACCCAATAGGAGGAGCGCAGAACTTCATTACTCCCTCCTCTTGGCGTGCTGCCATAACAGTTTATCACCTTCTGGAAATGATGTCTAATCACATGCTACCGTCGGAAACTCAATGAATAGTTAATGTGCATTTCTACATCCCCTCACTCAGCTAGATATTTATCTAATCCCATCCACATTTGATCTACTCGCTCAAATATTCACACCAACCATTATCACCCCCGCAATTCTGACATTATTGTTATTCCAGTTGCTATTACTATTTTTATTCTTCTTTTTATTACTATCATCATTATTATTAATCATACTATTTTTTCGTAAAGTTCTATTTACGTACAGGTATCTACTAACTCAGTTAGCCTCTCCCCTTACTCTATTATTCACTGTGATTATACCTGAGCAGGTGATAGTCACCAAAAACATCTGCGACTTAGGATTTATTTCACAAATGTTTGATAGATTCTTAGAGGTTTATGCCTTCTGATTAAGATAACATTTCATGTCACTCCCTTACCGTAATTCTTTGAATTTGATCTCTAACTTGCCATCTCGCTTCATCTCTCTCTTACACTACAAAAATTTTTCTAGACCTAATCCCCCATTATTCTTTCTCTTTCATTTATCTTAGTTACAGCTCAATTCTGTTGTTATGACGTGTTAATTATGTTTCTCAATAAATGTAATTTTCCATATGATCCGGCAATAATAAATATGGCACTAATGTTCAAATTCATAGTCACTGAAAAATCTATAGTAGGATTGTACCTGTCACTTATGAAAAGTACTCAGAACACAGCTAGCGCAACATATTAAAACATTTTTCTATAAAAGCTTGGCTTTCTTCCTCATGTTAAAATTAATAAATTCAGCTGTACTATCACTTTTCTCATACCATTAATATCAGAAGTATTGAGAGCAACCACCCACGCTCCCGCAGACATACTGTGGCCTTTGTTGACAGACGTCAGGACTCACATTTGTCTATGAAACTTTGCCGAATTTTACGCCATATTAAACCGTATTCTAATATATTCATTTGAAACATTTTTTCCGTGTACGTAAATCTTCATAGTCCAACTAACATTTAGCATTAATCATGATTGTAGTGGAAAACTAACTATAAAGTGGTATAGAACACTTCTCAAAAAACCCAATAAACATTCCATAGCCAATGTTTAAGAAGTTAGTTTTTTAATAATTTATAATATTAAGTCCCGACATCTAATAAGGAAGCAATAGTGTAATAATAATAATAATAATAATAATAATAATAATATATTCAAATGAACTCTAGTTTAAGTTAGAAGGCGAAACGTGACAGCTCCTATTATGCTGAACTCTAATTATCATCACAAATCATTGTTTAGTTTTTATGAATCCCTCAAGGCTACATAGCCGTTTAATTCTCCGGACTTATGTTTCTCGACTCCCCAATCTGATTCATCGTTGTGGTAACTGCATAAGCAGTGCACTTCTTTATTTCTCACAAGAAAGAGGGAATAGTCAAGTGAGACTACCGTCGTTCATCTTAAATGTAGGAATCCCATCTTCACATTTCTACAAATGTGGCATTCCCCATTATCTTAAATCACTACGATCTTAAAATCTAAAACGCAATTACTTTCATACCCATCACTTTTGATCACTTGGTAGACATCTTGATTTTAATATATATCTTGTTGTTTCTAGATTCTTCTTTGTGTGTTGCTCATAATTTTCATAATTAAACCTGTCATCTTCCAGTCAATTACCCCGTCTCACTCTTCGTCACCCTTCGGTAGACGGCTCAGCAATGCCTCTTCCTCTAGATGAAGATGATTCGCCTACTGAATTTCTGACTATTCGCACCAATCAGCGAAGGTGGACTGAGAATGAAACGGTAAGTGTAAACGTTTTAGCTAGATAAACAATCAAATATGAATTATTCTTTAACCAGTGATGTAATGAAATATACAAAATTGAGACACAATAAATGTGACGTTTTCATGAAACTATTCATGCATGAAAAAAAGAATACTACTGTATTATTGATTTCAACTATTCTACCGAAAGGAAGGTCAAGCTCAACTCAAAGTTCCAGAAAGACTAGAGGACTTTGTAATAGCAATTAAATATAGGAAACCATAGATCACTGGTTTTGTGGAAAACTTCCTATGATGATAATTTCATCTATCTTCCTTAACTCAATATCATGCTCGTAGATGCCTTTCTCTGGCTTCATTTTGGATAATCCAACTCTGTAATCCGTTCCCTGTGATGAGAGAACGTTCATCTTCGGATTCACACACCCATTAATCTCATAGTTTGTATTGAATAGATGTAGAAAATGCCATGAAACAGTAGTAATCGAGTGGGTGTTGCAGACATTAGTGTGATCTACCCCTCGTCCAGTAATATCCCCTGTGTTAATTTCCTTCTTTGCGCAACTCATTTTTCACCTTCAGCTCATATACTTACCTAAGGCATTGCGACTGAGGAACTAGCGAATCGAAACAAGTTTATTTTACAAATTCTTAATAGTTTTTTGTATAGAAAAGTTCATGCGATCTGATAGGGAGTGTTTAGCCGGATATATAAATGTGTATTTTCCCTTCTAATTGTCGATTCTCATCAGTTCGTTTCTCGTATTCTTTGCATATGTATCGCAGCATGCTGGAAATTAATTTGCGGCTCGACCAATAGAATCCCGCCATATTTATGTTTCAGCCGTCTTTCGAGATCCTTGTGCCCTATTCTTCGCCCACTACCCTCTTCATCTTTTCTTTCAACCTAACTTCCCTAATTCTAGCGGATTTTTCATGATTATCTTAACTGTTGACGTCCTAGTTTTTATCGTAAATAGTCTGTACTTCCTAAGAATTAGGCCATTTCACATTTAAATAGTGAGGTAAAAATATCACTTACCAGATGATCGAGCATTGCGTTCCGCTCTCAGTTTTTTCCTACTAGCAGACTAGTATTGAGTTTAAAAATTGATTGATTTACTAGTTGATTTGCGGTCAATGTCCAGAATTCAACTTTTCTCACTAGAATTACCTGACAAAATACTTCTGAACTATACGACGAATAAAGTAACAGTTCCATATAAACAGTGCCCTAGTACCAAATTCTGAAATAATTATTAAATTATTACTGTGTAATTCCTTTGCTTATTCTCACTACTCTTATATAACATATTTTGCAATTATCACATGTCATTGTAGGCACCTAAGATCAGTTTATCACTTTCTTTTCTTTATTAAATTCGCTTTACTTCTTACCCATTTTATGGTTTTCTGTAGTCCTCTTTTTTATTTTTCCTGTCTTATGCATGTCATCAACTATGGCATAGATTCTTATCATTTCATATTTTCGTTCATAGAGACAAGATGAACTGTAGTACTGAACATCAGTACCGATACATGGAGCAGGATGCACCAGTTCCGCGAATTTTAGGCTTTACATTCAGCGAAAGTGTAATGAATGCCATGCGAGAATCGATCTCTCGAAGACTCAATTATAGCCAGTCGATTATTCCACCCGCAAACAGTCGCAAGCTTTCCGCTACAAGTGGAATTCATCGAATGTCATGCAACGTCTGCATTGGCACACCGAGGTATGAGGGACGAATGGTATATCGGGAACATTAGCTCTTTTCTACCACTCCATACACACTTCTATTATTCCTCTTATCTCTTCTTGTATGCACTTACAACGATTGTTTACTTATTCGTCCATATTATAGTAGAAAACCCAGATATAATCATATGATATCAATGTGATTGGCTTCTATTCCGTCCATTATCTTTAAGAGCAATGATGTGACTACAACGCTACCGACATGATCAATATCATGGATTAAGCACAGTGGAGAAAATGAACTGATCAATTACTTCAGTGGACTGATATATAAAACGTGATATTGGTGTTTACGTTACTTGTAGTATAAAATATTTATCTCGATAATCGCTTTGTTGAACTACCGATAATGTGATTAAAGGAAATTTTTAATGTAGTTTAGGGTCGATTACGAGACTCTAGAGAGTCCTCGGGATTCGATGATTCGCACGATAATTTGGAGGATATGCTTCCACAAGCGATGACTGCTCCTGTTTCACCTTCTGTTCCTTTAAGTGCTAGCAGGTAGCTGATCAGTGAGATACGATATAAATAAATCTGGAAATAATATTAATATAGGATTAGAAAAGAAGTGCAAGATAAGGTAAATAGTGCAAATTTAGTTCAATTTGTTTAGTAGTCAGTCTGATGGATGGAAATATTCTTCGCAGAAGTTGTTATGGAAACTTAAACCCCGCTACATCAACTTCAGTCATCCAAGTAGTACTTCTTCATCTACTGATTCAGCATGGAAGTCTTTGGTGAGATTATAGACCATTATCGTTTTATAATAGAACAATAAAAGGGATATCAAAAACGAGCAAATTATTCCGATTTGTAGCTTGAAGTCTTTTAAGTAGTATTCGATAAATATGAATACATATTAGCCCATATCAAAACAACATCAGATTAATGAGTTCATAGTAGCATTAAGTGTTTTAAACGTGCACTTGCGAACCCTTGGGGTGTGCGAAATATTCATAAAAGTTATTCAGTGATTTAATACCACCTAAACTTTCATTTATTATGAGATGATTAACATACAAAATTTGTCTCCTATTTCTCGGATTACATTCCGTAAAAGGACAAGTTGTGAAATCAGAATACATTTATGCAAAACCATAGATTAAATGAGTCAATTTTAAATATAGGTGACTGATAGATTCTAGATTCTCATAATCTCTTTCGAACAATACTCGCTCTTTTTTATGAATTCTCTGCAATCGTCTTTGACTCTGCCCTCATATTTTATTGTGTTAGCAGAAGTTTTCTCTCAATTTAATTGATTAAATAGTAACTCTAATTCTTATTACATCTCACAATAAGTAGTAAAGAAAGAATATAATCTCTGCTGAAAATAGTATCAAGGAAATAGAGTCTATCATTGCCACTGAAAGATTACTTGGACATTACACATGAATGCAGCGCATTTTGTAGGATAGCACTACGTGGAGATCAGTTGATGGGGCTGAAGTGGTTCTTCGAGGAGCACGTCTTGAAACCCTCTCGGAAATCGAAAGAGGTGCCCTACGCCTTGTTGCCTATCAAAGGCTTGCAACTCTTTTACCTGGAGTTAGCCTAGGAAAAACAAAAGGTAATTGGTAATACGGATTAAAGTACCATACAATCAATTTCAACAAATTATTTATTTAGATGCACTTTCTACAATTCGACAGAAAAGGCAAAAATTATTAAAACCCAGTAGAACATTAGTAGTTGGAGATGTAAACAGGCGAGCAAGTGGTTCAAGCACTGATGGTGAGTATGTCTAGAAAAATTACACTAAGTGAAAATTATGAAAATATGAAAACTGAAAAGAAAACATTAAACGATTTCTTTTTCAGATGAAAAGAGGGTTTTTGGTGTTTCCCTTGTTATGTGTATGCAAAATGAACGAAGATTGGACCTAGAAAGTCGATGTCGGTCACTAGATGACTCTGCAGTCTGTCTTGCAGTACCCAGCAGGTAATTTATTTGGTAGTTTTTTTTGAAATAAAACTCTTTCAAAATAGTTCGTTTTATGTTTACATTTCCTCAGGTAAATAACAATGAAGAAGAGAGGACAAATATCTCATTTTTTAATAAAACTAAACGAAATAATCTGATAAAATGTCACTAATTTCTTTTCTATTATATGAAGCTTTTTTTCTATAGAAATATTACAATAATTATCTGCCTTGATTTTACTACTCATTTATCAGTAAATTTCAGTTGTCGCTCTCCAACAAAACCTACGGCCAAAACAGTGCGATCTGAGCCAGAGATGGTTACGGCTATGGAAAACAAAAGATGGCTTTATCCATCCACTCAGGTAAACACTTCACGAAATCTTCACACTATTAGCATACTTCATATTGTTAATACATGTTACATGAATTATAGTAGTAAAAACTATTTTAGGCTCTTGTACCATGTCTGTTTTATACAATAAAATGTCATTAAAAATTCATATTTTAGACATGCGAGACAAAAATACTAATTTATTGAAAATTTATGCTTTTCTCGGTCATGAAATAGCGTCTAGTTGTTTAAGAACCTATATCCATCATCTTGCTCGAATCCATGTTCTCCCTCACTATTCGTTGGTTCCGCCCCACCTACTTGTTCCATGTTAACAAGAGACATATCGTCCTCTATGATGGAACCAGAAAAAGAGGCAGTTACTGTAAGTGTTTAAAAGTCTTGTAATTACAGTTGGATCACAATGGTTCTAATTGTGTATATCATTCCAGCAAGGTCGATTCATTAAAAAGCAACGTCCATCCTCTGCATCTTTTTCATATTCACTTGACGGTGGTACTGAAGATATTGATCCTCATGCTCTACAAGTTCCACGTATAGTGGAGAATTGCACACAATATCTTATGGCTTATGGTGAAATTTAAATCTTAATTATCCTATACAAAAAATATACCTTTATTTATTTATTTATTATGTAATCCATAAATAGACTAGATAAAATCACACTAGGGCTCAACTCCGTCGGTCTCTTCAGAGTAGCTGGAAACACAAAACGTTGTCGACAATTAAGAAGTGCCCTTGAAAAAGTAATTTGTATTGCTTCTTTTTATTAAGCACAATTGTTTATACAGTAAATATGTTCATTTCCATTAGAAAAAATTCTTTTAGGCTGGTGGTGGTGCTGCTATTGGCAACGATATGGTGGAAAATACAACAGCACACGACGTAGCAACACTTTTGAAAGAATACTTTCGTGATTTACCACAATCTCTACTTCCTCGTGAACATTATCAAGCTTACATAGCAGCCGCAAGTAGTTCCTTGTTCTTTTTTAGAAAAATTTATAGGCTTAATACCAGCTAGCTTATTTGAACAGTGGGAAAATTCTTTTCACTATTTTTAAAGGGTTATACCATCTTCAGGGTTATGTGGGGAAGAGCGAGTGGAGACTGCACGTCTGCTTGTATCATTGCTAGGACCTCCAATTTTGGACACATTGTATGTGCTTCTCAAGTTCCTGCACGAGGTATCTCGACACTGTAACGACCATAAAAATGAACATGGAGAAGTGGTCAGTCAATAAGATATTGAATAATTTAAATATTCTTGAAAGTAGATATATCATGAATGTTATAGGTGTAACAGAAGGAAGAATCACTAAATAGTAATAAATAATTATTTTAGGTTCAAGGAAATAAGATGGATGCCCGTAATCTTGCTACTATCTTTGCACCGTCGATACTACGTCCAGACCATGAGAAATTACATGAGACGTTGGCTGAAAGCGAGCAACAAATATCGATTGTAGCAACAATGGTTTCTCACGTTGAGGATATATTTAAGGTGATTATGACACTTTTCATCTAATGACTTCCACTGATTAACAAGTATTTATTCCAGATCCCGAAAGAACTTCAATGTAAAGTATACACAAAATTACGAGAAATAGAGCCTGATCGACTCGACCGAATTTTAAACCATCTTTCGAGGTCAGAAGGGTATGTCAACACTTCCAATACTTTTATTTCAAATGAGAAATTAAAGAGGAATGTGAGAAAATATACACTCCAGATTAGATCAATCACTTTCTAATCCAATCCAAACTACGCTAAAAGAAGATGGACAAAGAACGCAAAAGGCGCCTTCACCTATTGAAAAACATGCAAATGGAAAAAGTAAGCCAGCAAGAAAATAAACTGCTTGATAAATGAATATACATATAGACTAATCGCTTAAAGATTAGCGCTTATAGTGGTAGTAAGTTCTCAAAGAAGTGGATCTTGGCCATTCTCAATAGGCCGTCGACAACGCTTCTTTCCGGATGATTCAGTCTGCCCATCAACTAGTTCCTATCAGTCCGAGGAATGTGAAGTTGGCCTTCAAATGAATAACAACAATAATAATAACGTCAATAACAAGGAACTTCCAAGTTTACCAGGTTCATAAGTTCTTTTAGCTCTTATCCCCTAGAATGGAGTTGTATTTCTTATTAATATCATTCCAATAGATCTCACACGCATCTAAAATAAATCAGAAATTTATAGAAGAATTTCCAGTTCGAGCGCGGTCGCCACCCCGTGAACGTGATTTTCGAAGCGCAGCGCGCTTAGGAGCCGCAGCTGCTCGCCGACGACTTCGTAACGTAGTTCGGGCCTTTCGTTTCAACAGTGTTACCCGAAGCACACCAAACATTGCTCAATATTGATGATCACATTTAGGAATGTATCCACAGCCACATGGCTGAAAATTAGTAATATTGGTTACTTTTATAAAGACATTAAGCTCAGCACACCGTAAATATACTCCCCCACTTATTGTCTTTATCACTTACCATATTACGGGCTACCTACCTACGAAAGAATTAGTGAATACGAAATGTAAAGATCATAAACCATACGCAGGAATAGACTACCAAACCCCAAGACTCATGTTTTAACTAATTACATGTGACTACAACCCATGCCTTGACAATCATAGCACCACTACATCCGAATATTATAGATTATACACATTAGTAGTATATTGGGAGAAAGCAATGACTATGTACACAGTAAATAATAATTTATTTCTATTAGACACCAAATTATCATATCTAAATATTAAAATCAATAGAATTAGTGGAGAAAACCGAAATCGAATAAATATAAAGTACCCGTTAAATGAAAGTTAACAAGACTTAATAAACTAGTACCCTAAAGTTATGACTATTATATGACTATACAACAAGACAAAGGATGTTGCTGTCTAAAACTCGAATTCTGATATGCTTGTTACAGGAGGAAGAGTGTGATTTTCATGTACCCGTTTAATATGCTTCCGTAGTTCACTTGGAAGAGGATACCTGTAAAAAAAAACTTGCATTGCACAGTATATATCACTAATTAATTTCCAGCAATTGACAGATTTAAATAGTCTTAGATTCATATAGGCTCTAACGGTTATTTATGTAATTACCCTTTTCCACAAATATCACATTCATGTTCCCTCTTGTTCTCATGTATCCTTTTTCTGTGCGTACTCAGAGATGAATGACTAGCAAAAGATTTCCCACAAGCCTGACATCCAAATGGGAGCTTAGGCTGGAAGTAACAAAATACAGGACAAATAAATTTACTTAGGGTATCTTTGTTACAATTAGCTTACCGATTCCACCTTAATATAGCAGTGATTTGTTGTAGCACTATCGTTTACCATGTCGGCATGTTTTCTCTGGATATGTCTCAGTCGAGCTTGCATAGAAGCGCATACCAAAAAGCAGTAAGGGCATGATTTGTCTATAAACAACATACTTAAATAAAATTCAGTATGAAAATTTTGAAAACTGGATGTCATTAATCCACAAATATATAGAACAATAAAATCCACTATACCTTTAACAGGTCGTCCACTTCTTCCTAATTGACCTGTCGAGACAGATGACATACTAGAGCAGTTTGACAGGGCTGGACTAACTGAGCAACTACCTTCACTTCTCACTGACAAAGCTTCTAGATCTTCTCTGATCTTACGTCGACGCTCAGTGATCTTCTCACGATTGTGACAGTACCATTCATGACGCTGAAGTAAAGATTTAAATATATTTTAGGACTTAGCTCCTTTCTTTATAAAGCAGTATGAAACCACAACACACCTTTAACTCAACTTGCAACCCAAATTTTTCACCACAGCGACACTCATATATCTTCGAGATGAGATCCCCATCACTTGTTAAGCTGTGTTGTTTACTCATATGGATTTTCAACGAAATCTCCTCTCTAAAAACACTATCTGTTACAAACGAATAAAACAGCTGATTATGGCCATATTGATAGACACATTAGCACTTGTAGATGAATTCGATAGACAAAGTAACTAACCTATAATCTAGGTTACAAGCAGAACAGCGAAAATATTGTGTTCTGGTGTGAGTTCCCTCATGACGAGATAGATGTGCCTTCAACTTGAACCTCATGTAGCAGAAACGACATTTTAAAGCATAGACCTAGAAAAAAAATCCCTCTTTACTTACAAATGACTATTTTTAAAAAATACTCACAGCTTTGTTAGCTAAATGTACTTCTGAAATATGCTTCCGAACTTCTTCTTCATCATAAAAAGCCTTACTACACACAAAACAGCAAAAAAGGCTACGCTCCTGAAAATGAACTATTGTGAGCTACTTCTCTGGCTTTGCTAAATTAATGACTTTGACTATGAAACTAAATTTAATATCCACATTTAAATATATTGCTATAGGATGCCAATCTAATCTTTGGCTATAACCACACTAACATATAATATATAATAATAAAAGCGCTTACCTTGTTCGCTATTGCCAGACTACTCTTAAGATGTCGTATACGTTGTTTTTCTTTCTTTCTTTCAGCAGCAAGTCTCTTCTTCATTTTAGATTCTTCAACTGCATCTTCGAGCTCCTAAAAAGATACAATGCAGGAGAAGTCAAATAAAATAAGATATATTGATGATTATTATCTCACTTTTAATAATTCGTCCTGGGCTTTCGTCTTACTGTCAACTTCATTCTCTTCTTTAGCAAGTTCTTCCTCTAACTGTAAAGTGATTGAGTTTACCGTAAGCGCACTGATAAATGTGAAAATAATCGTCAAACCTGCTTAAGCATATCTTCGTGACAATCCTTCATCATATAGTAGTACTCATATATATCATCTTCAGGCTCATTTGATGTCCCTTCAACTGATTGATGAATTTCTGATTCTATACCTCTGTTAGAACATAGCTCCGTATCCTCCACGACCTCACTACTGTAATTGTAATATATTGTCAAATATCACAAAAAAAATTTTAACAAATCACCGTACTTTTGTGTTTCCACCTGAGGCCCATAGTCCATTCCTTCAAATATACTATCAAAAGTAGACAAAACATCCTGAAACATGTTTACAAATAATAAAGGAACATGAAAGTGATTTACGGACAATCAATAAAGACTCCGCCAGAATTCAGCAATTGAGCAGCTTGTCTTATACTCTCCACAATAGCGGTTCAAAGACAATACGCATCAATGACAAGAAACGGTTTATAGAAGAGTTAATATGTCGCAATGCACGTACTCTAATTTCGCAGCAACTACAATTTAACTAGGATACTTAAGCAAATAAATAGGAGGTCAAATCCCAAAAACTAGAAAAATAGTGCATAAACAGAATTATCCTATAAATCTTAGAAGTATTAATGGTAAATAAAATTTTCCTAATAGTAAGAAAATGTAAAAGTAAGTCATAAAGAATCAAGTAATTCAAAGTCAAGCATGTTACATAACATAAAAACCAACCAGTATGAAAACTTAGTCTAATATTATTATTTCATAAGTCTAATTCAAATAAATGATAGGTATAATACCATGCTCATTAAATTTAAAATTGTCTCATAACTTAATATAAATATTTTTTTAAATTACTATATTTTAAGTGGTTTAATTACTACCAAGTTTGAGGTATTGGTTTCATATAAACCAAGTTTGAGGTATTGGTTTCATATAAACCAAGTTTGAGGTATAGGTTTCATATAAACCAAGTTTGAGGTATAGGTTTAACAGAAGCCCAATTTGAGGTATAGGTTTCATATAAACCAAGTTTGAGATATAGGTTTAATAGAAGCCCGATTTGAGGTACAGTTAAATTTGAATTGGGTCTGGAGTAATAAAGTATTCAAAGTAAAACCAATGTTGAGGTATTATGAGAACCAAACTTTAAGAAAAAATCTATTCTTGACTCTTACCCTATCTGGTTTTGATTGAAATGAACAATTAGTGTCGTTCAGAGATACAGAAGTAAGAGTAGTAAAATCCGTTCCAGATTCGCTTCTGTTCACAGTATTTTCCAAATATGGTAGAGATACATCAGACATCGAAAAGACGCTGGGAGCATCTGATGAAAGAAATTGGATTTCGGTAACGGGAATAGTTGACGAGGAAGCAGTAATAAAGATATCTGAATCCTCAGGCATGCGTGTAAATTTGCGACAGTGGAATTCAATCAATACTTTCCTGTGAAGAGACAGTGCAGAGACAACTGGTAAGATAGACCGCTACGCACCAGACTTTTAGTCGTCTCTCATTGGTCAATACGGCATTTCGACACAATTTGCTCTCATTGTCTGTGTCTCTACACAAAGATCTGAATGTCTGAAGTATTGGAACCGATTTCTTAAACAGTGGCGTTCTAATAGTTGTGAATTAGGATTACCTAAAAATTGTGGATGATGAGGTAATATAGATCATAGATTCCACTCAACTGTCACCCTTTGGTTGAAAACAGAAACTATGAAGACTACTCTTTTGCTTACGACAGTTTGCATTCTTAGCGTACTTCCATATTTATATATTGGTTCTCTAGTTTCTCAAAGACTCAGTTCTATATTTATCCTCTTTAATGTCCTAGCCAAGTAACTTACAATATGCTGACTGCAAAATAATACTACGCCTCTATCTGTCTAACTACCAATAGTATGCTGTCTGCGCTCTGCTCATGCGAGCGGTTTAAAGGGCGGAGTTTACGAGTTTTCATAACTGAATTGCAGATGCGTATTATCATATGACATTGGATTAAATTTCTCTCAAAAAGAACAAAGTATGGTAGCAAAGATTTAATTGTATTTTGAGTTTTATTTCTTATGAGCACCATGGTCTTCAATCAATAATTGGAATTTGTATGCAGTTATTTAAGAATAATTTCATAGCAAAGTGATCAGTTGTTTTAACCTGGAATATTGCATTTAATTAATTAAGAGTATTATATTGAGAGTGACATTTCCACTATTTGACTTTCCGTGGTTTCTTCGAATGACTTCATGGAAGAAATTACTAGGAACTGTTTTCCGTTGATAAGATATTGCTTAATTTTAACCAGTCAAGGTAGGATGTCAGGAATAAATTTAGGTTCAACCTATAATAATGTGTACTTAACAGTCGTAGCCGTATTGTTTTCAGATTGTATTTTGAGAAGTATATTCTTCCAAATGAGAAAAAGTACTTTCCATTTCACTTGTTTTTAATCTCATTACTTTCTTTATAATTACTAATATTAATAAGAGAACATTTTTGAATTTTAAGGTGATTTTGCGTATGGGTATGGGAGACCCGTATGCATCCGCAGATCATCTTTCACCATCCTCCATTTTAGAGAAATAGTGAGTTTATAATAATAGTATTTTATTTGCATGTATTCATAATAGAATTTTTGCCTCTTAGCACTCTGGATGGTAGTGACAACATAATAAGGTTCGTGAATGGGAACAACGTGGTACTCTCATTAGAGTCCCAAACCGAGGCTAGAGTTCGGGATAGTGCCCGCGTGCATACAAAAGTGATCAGTGACTACAAAGGGGACGTAAGTAATAGGGCTTTATTTTTTACAGCTATATTAAGTATATCTGACTTATTTAGGGGAATAATCAAAATAATTGAATTAAAGTTGGATCCTAAGAAATATGATAATATATTATTATTATTATTATTAGATACACTTTGTAGGTCCGAGCTTTATCCGGTCGATTTCTTGCAGTTCAAGGTGACTTGATAGCATTCAGATTCTTTAATGAGAATACAGGAGAAGTCGTTAGAGTTATTGATAGAGTTTCAAGAAATCGGCATCTAATAAAGGTAATCTGGTAAAGCATTTTATTTGGATGTTTTGTTCCTTGTTTAATTGATGAAAGAATTTGAGCATAGCTATACCATATAATATTAATCTTGTTTAGGGATTCCGAAAGTCTCCTATAGATTTACAATACGCACCTCATGCTCCTCTTCTTGCAGTTCTCGATAGTGAATCAAGTCTTTATGTTTATACAGTGGCCAATGATTGTCAGGATGTGTAAGTATTTGCGAGTATTAATAAAAATGCTTACGATTAGTTATATAGGTAGCCTATGAATGTTTATCCAAGCAAAATGTTGGTAATACTTTTTTCCCAGTTGTTTTTGTATTATTTTGTATGTACATTTTAGTGTTAAATACATCAATATTGTAAATTGGCCTGAGGATATTTCACAAGAGCCACGTCTTGTATGGTGCCCTTACGTTCCTGAAAACCCTAGTGATCCTAGTGATAGTTGCAATATGCTTGCAATATACAAGGTATTGCAAATGTTAAATTCTGCCATCTTTTGAATCTTTATTCCCTAGATGTGTAAGATCTAAAAGAGACTTCTGTATTTATAGGGTAGAAAAGTATTCGTTATTAATTTGACGATTCTCAAAGGAAGTTCATCAAACTCTCAGATTGATTTTGAAGAGGCATCTAAGGTCGAAGACGCTATTCTAAGTGTAGAAATGAATGAGGTTTGGTTTAAAGTGCCACATTGTATTTCTACATTTTCACAGTCTACTAAATAGTTGGTTGTAAAATGCTGTTCTTCTCTTATTTCTTTAGAAAACGTAGTGTAACTAGTATAAAGTAATTTGATAGAAAACCACATGTTAGATGCTTTATACTTCCTTTGAATGTATCTTATAGAGTAGCAAACATTTAGAAATCAGTAGAATTTTAAAGTTATCTTATTAACTTGTATTAAACAAGTTTATTGCAATACAAAAAAATTTTTGTCGTGTATTTTTTTTCAATGTTATTGATGATTTTTAGGCAATTTTTAAATTTAGGACGTGACCACTGTATGCATCTCTCCCGATTCAACAGCAGTTGCTATTGGTACCGCCCAGGGAATTGTATCGTTTTACATCGTGAATGGAAGTGAATTGAAATTTGCTCACAATTGGGATCCACAGTTGAACAGATCAATTGTTGGTCTCTTCTTTTTGGACGATACACGCAATTTAAAGAATCAGTGCGTTTCCATCAAAATTGGTTTAGTTTCTACCATAATGTACTACATTAAATGGCTCGGAACATGCTTGCGTTTAGGGAACCCTTTTGGCGTCATTGTCTGGCGGTTGGAGAAGGTGGCCGTCATATGGCTCTTTTTGAATGTGAACAATGGCATTGTCTTGGACTTCTTCGTTTTGATTCACCACTTGATCTTACCCGTTTCGATGTCCATGTTGATCCCCAAGCTCGCTATATAAACATCCTTGATCCAGATGGAGCTGTAAGTTTTGAGTACTCTTAACATACGCTTTTTATTAAACGCTTAAGTTTCAGAATGTTTTTTTCGTCGAGTTAAGACAGGGTCAACCGCGATTTACCTCAATTACTCAAGTAACATTTTGTCATCCAGTGGTCTCGGTTATTCCCTATGACGTTGTTAATGTTGAGAAAAATGAATCCATTACAGGTGAGGCCTAAGACATTTTAACAACTATTAATTTTTCCTAAACATAAACATACAAAATAATATTCAGATTTCTCCCTCGATGACGATTATGATTCAGAAGGACGTAATGAAGTGACAGCTCACTATATAGCTATAGGACATAAAAGTCTTCTTCAGCTTGATGTTCAGCTAGAGAAGTCAGAGATAAACTCTGAAGGAATGGCTCCAATCAAAGCTGAATGCCAAGTTGAAGGTCAAAGGTCTGTAAAAATTTGTTTTATATTTAAATTTTAAAATGTTTTATTTTGCATAATTATATTAGAAGTTCAACCGAAGGGCCTAGTGATCTGCTGACAGTAGCAACTACAAATACACTACAATTGGATAAATCAAAACTTGTTGAACAGCTTCATGAAATTACTGAGAAGGTAATATGTTAAATGCAATGAAATTAACGTAAGTTTTACTTGTATACTGTGGTAGACGGCTTCTAAATAGATAATAATTAATGGTAAATTAACACAATACAGCATGCGAAAAGTGTATAAGTCCATGTTTTCGGCAATATGTCCAAAGAAATAATGCTCCAGAGATTTTCTTTTCTTTCATGTCAGACACCACCGTGAACTCTCCACACCATCTCTTCGATTTTTGTATTGAGAAATCAATTTAATAATTGCTTGCTTACATATTATGCTGGATTTGGCCTTAAAACATATTTTGATATAGTTTATTATAAATCCAAAACGTTCTACAACTATTTTATGCGTAAGATAAATTATGTTGATCAGATAACTATTTAGGAACTTTCCAACAGTTTGGAAATGGTATGGAGAGTTCAAGGAATACACTGAAACTGATTAATTTAAAGGACATAAGAAAGTGAATATTTGTTTTAAGTGCTATGGTAGATATTCTTTACAGATTTGATCGTTTGTACTAGTAGCTTACACCGTTTTACTACGATTTATTTCCTACCAATTATTTTGTGTAATAATTAAATTGCTAATATTTTGGTAGCAGTAGGAAAGGTCCTTGGACCTCTTACAAGATCTGTTAAAAGTCAGTTAAATATTTTGCTGGTAAATTAAAATTTTCTTAGATCGACCAATTGTCTGTACGCTTAGATCGTGCAGATATTGAGAGGAGGTCAGCAGCAACTAATGAACATATCCTCGTACTGCTTCAGTCTTTCAGTAAGTTGCCATTATTTTTGAGAACAGGTTCTTCGAAATTTGGACTTATTTTTAATTAACTAATTTCTTGAAAAAAATATTTCAGAAGAAGAGTTTTCTCTTCGTGAAGATCGTTTACTGGCTAATATATCTGATTTAATTGAAACTAATCGGACAGAGACTATTAATGTAGTTAGAAATGCTCTTAATGAAAATTCAGTTGCCGTCGAAAATTCTATTCAAGCTAACCTTAAGGTATGCTTGCTTTCATTTATGTAAATTTCATCTACTATTAGTATGAAAATTCCTTATAGTTCATATGTAAATAGTGACACTATTTACTTCATAATTTCTTTGAGATTTTAGCAGAGTTCGGATGCGATATCACAACGTGTTTCTGAAAGAATGCGTGAATCATTAGCTGCTGTTGTTGTTCCTGCTATAGAACGTATCTGTGCACAATTGTTCAAGCAGCTAAATGAAAATTTCCGTCTTGGTCTTGAGCAGGCTAGTATTTAGATGTTATGGGTTTGTTATTTTAGTTTTTATTTTGAAAAGTCCTTTCTTTGTTTACAGTATATGCAGCAGATGCGAGCTCTTCAAACAGCTGCCTTGGCGGCAGTAGCTGCCAGTGCCACACCTGCTCCTTCAATAGCAGTGGCAGCAGACCGTCAAGCACTTGCGCAAATGATTAAGACTAATCAAGTTCCATTAGCTTTTGAAACTGTTAGTTTTTGATCTTGTGTGTAATGCCTTATTAAAAAATTTTGACGTATTGGAGTTCCAGGCACTCAATCAGGGCGATCAGGCCGCCCTTGAATTCGTTTGCAACAATGTGGATCCTGATGCGGTATTTGCTTTTCCTGCTGCTATGTCCCAACCTGTACTACTTTCGCTATTACAGCAACTTTCACTCAGACTTGATTCGGATACTGATTTGAAATTTCGGTACTTTTTATCTATGTACATTCCAGTTACTTTTATTTTATTTTTGTAAAAGTATATTTTAGATATATGGAGCATATTATGGAGGTTCTACAACCATATGATGAAGAGATCAGTATTATGGTTCCTAAAGTACTAGAAAGTTTAGGAAAGAGTCTTACTGGTTTGTCCTATCATTTTTATTACATTTACAAATATTATTGCCGGAAGTAGCTATATTTCAGATTTTCAAAATTTAACAAATAATGCTGCTTTGAGACGACAGGCTCGAGTAATCAACCAACTGATTCGAAATATGGCTAAGATATAATAGTTATCTGCATTGCTTCCAGTAGAGGTTATTGGTAGTCAGTATAAATGCGAATATAGTAGGTAATATTAAAATCTCGCACCATATTTCCTTGCATAGTATGATATAAACATGAATTGTGTGATTTTTGCTTGGGTGAAAACTACTGTCTAGTTGTGTATATTGTAACCAAAGTGCTATTGTTCTTACCGATACTGATTATTTTGCTCACTATTTTCAATCAACTTAGCATATGTATCGATTAAACATGTACATCTGTATTTGATTTACGAATTGTAGTTGTAGGTTTTGTAATAAATGCGCTTAGAATAAGGATTAGAGATAAGATACCGACGGAAATATTTAATTTAACACTCCATTCGTTAGTGTTGTTCTCGTTTGAATCAGTTCTGTTATGTTGTATAATTTAATTACTGTCATGGCCATCCCGTATGATTTATACCGGTATGTAAAATGTGGGTCACAATAATAAACTTCTGCCCGCTTTCCTTGCAGAGGATTGTTGCGTTATTTCCGCTAATCCTTATTTATACAGCGGTACTCAAATGATCATTTTTTGCATGTTCCTAGGGGATATTTACTTAAAGATGACCTAGAAATATCACATCGGTGGATGTTCTAAGAATGTTAGATATTTCTGTAAATTTACATTGCCCCACAAATTTACGTTAATCTATGCGGATTTAAGCGTACTCCGTAGGCTCAATGGTATTTTTTATTAGTCTTGAGCTGGTGTTACCTCCTAATAGTTGCTCTTCTTAATTATTCTAAAAATGCTTTTGGCAACTCTTACGTAAACAGGAAAATGATTGAAGAAATTGCTCTAAATAAATTGAAATTGTTTTATTCACGAAAATGAAGCAACATTGATATTTCTTTCTGCGTGTCTAACTTCAGGCAGTCTCTGATTCTAGCCGTTGCGTGATGTATCGTTGCTCTGCGACTCCTCCATTTCTGTGGACTCTTATTTCTCTATTTGGACTTATTTGGAGAGTACGAGTGGTGGCGAGACTCTAGTTCAATTGTCATTGCTTTACAATGCTCAGTCAGCTGTTCCTCACTTCATGTACTATGTGTTACAAACTTTTAAAATTTGAAATGACTACATTTTAAAAGTGCAAATCTTTTAAAAACAAGTACTGGACATTATTTTATGTAATTTATATGCATCAGTCCCATTATTTTTTACTGAAATTAGTTTTCAAACGATTAGTTGGTTTAAAAAATATTTGTATTATTCTCTATCATAACACTTTCAAACGCTTAGTCTAATTTTCTCACAAATAAAGTTCATATTTTTTGATAACTAAATTCTTATAATGATGTAACATGCTAGCATTCTTTCCACTCATACGAGAGAAGATATTTTATTCGTTTCATTCCAAAGTCTTATTAACTTTGCCATCGTTTTGAAGTCCGATGCAGTATTAAGTCATATAATTTCTCCAGGATTTTGTTCCATGCCTGTTGTTATTAATTTAGATTACAGTAGATATTTACGTAATTAATGAAATTGGTTTAAATGATATATACATCGATACAAAACGGCCCAGCAGTACAAACTTTGAGCAAGTTACCAGGTTTTCCATATCGATTTGGTCATTAGTACTAAAAATATTGAAGTACAACTAAGCTTTACTTATGCGTTAGTAGAATTAGTCTTACTAAGTGCTAAAAATTAGTTAAGTTACAATTGCTATGCTGTCATGTAATTACGTTTATCTATAGGTGGAGGTGCCGTTAATAATTTTCATGTTGATTGCAGCTTTTTCACAACTTTTGGGAAGTGTTTATTAAACAATTTATGAGGTATTTTCTTAATTTATTCATGACAGATCGTTTTTAGATTAGTGCTTTATTGTGTAATAGATTACCGCTGGATCGATAGACGTTGTCTGTTACTCAATATGACTCACCTCAGATGGCCATGGTCTTAAAAAAGTGCTTTCTAAATATCTCTATTAATTAATATCATGAAAGTTCTAGTTTTTATTAATTGTTTTACTTTATATTATTTTAAGGAGTTCTGCGCTTATAAGAATAAATCATTTAAATAACGTCATTATTAGCTTGCGTCTCAGTTTTTTAAAATGTGAATTGCTTGTATTATGTTATGTACGTATATATATTACAGGAGCCATTCATTTAAATTTTTACAATTCTTATATAATATAAATGCTTTGAAATTTTAGAGAATGGCTGCAACCGCACAGGTATTTTGTTTCATCCATTAAACCTAAACTTTTTTTGTAACCACATAACATATATAGCTAGATATTGTACTAATAAGTTTATTAGGTCTTCTTATTATAATTCAAGGGTGATATTATGGTGGGAAATGTGAAGAGTTTAGTCGACCGTCTTTCAAAGGATTTTTCGGCTAATAAGCCACCTCTAGCCGTTCATGAACCTCGCAAACGTAAGATCTTTGCATATATATATATACATATATATGCTAATTTTTTAATTGTTAAGTAGTCACATTATATTAACACTACTTATAGCCATACAACATAAAGCGCCTCTTTATCATGTCACTGCAACATTTCCCTATCAAGCCAGTCAAGGTGATGAGCTTAGTCTTCAAGTCGGAGATAGTATTGAGGTATTAGCTTTTTATTTAGTATTTGTAGTTTTATAAGGATTACATTCAATCGATGCATGTATTGGCTATATTATTAATGTCAGGTGCTTGAAGAAGTAGAAGATGGATGGAGTAGAGGACGTATGTTACGAACTTCTGTTGTTGGAATGTTTCCTACCAACTTTGTGAAAACTGAGAGTTAGTGTTGAGGATTAAGTCCTTGAAGTCCTATTAAGTGTTATCAATTTATAAACAGCAAATCCATTGCCTCCCCATCCTATGCCAAAAGAAGAAGACGTAGTGCGGCGTGTAAATGATGAAAAACCCGAAACGATTAAACGAACACCATCTGTGGTGGGAGCACCGACAATTGGAACGAAAGACATACGCATTGAAACGAAAGACGATCGAGAGCCGAAAGTAAAAGGTTGATATAGGATTGATTCTAGAAGTTGTATACGTAATATTCAATCGCTTTCAGAAATGGCTCGAGTTAAATTCATTTATGAGCCACAACACAGTGATGAGTTACGCTTGGCTGAAGTAGGACAAATGATCACAATCTTGAGAAAAGATTGTGGAGACGCTGGTTGGTTTGAAGGAGAACTAAATGGCAAACGTGGTCTATTTCCTGATAATTTTGTTGAAATTGTTCAGGTAAACATTATGACAGGTTTTAATTATATTTTTGAGTTATTACATTATGTCGATTTTCTTAAAGGTTTCGAGTGCTTCAAATAGTCCTTCTCAAATACCTGCAAAAGAACGGCCTTCTAAACCTCCCCTTGCCACTCCAGTGAGCATTGCACCACCAGCGGTACCAGCTAAACCAATTAAACAAAAATTACCGGAGAATTCAGCATCCATTAATGGCACTACTAGCACTGCGATTTCACAAACAAAACAATCATCAACATTTGCTGCTTTGAGAAATCAGTTGGCAAAGGTTAATTTTTTGTCATATTTCATATACGATATTTATTCTCTTTTTCTCAGTGGGTTTTTAAAACATCAATTTTTATGAACATTCATAACCGATTACGTATCTATTTATTCAAATAATTCCCGATTAGGTTTCCCATATTACATAATTAAACATTTAGGATTTACGAGTAGTACAACCTGACCAGCTTCCGCCTGTTTTAACTAAGTCGGTTGGTGCAACAGGAACGGGAGATCTAATAACCTCTATTGCTCCTAGACCGTTAAGTACGGTGGAGATTTTTAATGAAGAAGCTGATGAGTCAGGCAAACTGAGTCACTTAACCAAAGATAGAGTACGTCCACCAGGAAAGAAACCTGTTACTGTTCTACCAAAGAAAGGGGTAATTTCTCTTGTTTTATTTTACTAAAGCGACTGTTTTATGTTAATTCAAGCATTTTTAGTCGAATGAAGATTTGTTTCACAAAGTATTATCTAGTAGTGAGATACCAAACTACCCACTTCCATCTTCTACGAATTCTGTAGTTGCTCCGGTTAGTTAAGGTTTAGAAAGTTAAATATTTCAAACTACTATAAATATTCTATTATCAGGCTTCCTCAGTTTCTTCCTCTAAAATAGTGTCTGCTATGCGCCCCTTATTCAATGAACAGAAACGAGAGGAATCTAAAGAAGTTCCTACAGTCACTACAAGTTAGCTTTTGTTAAATTGAGTAATAGTTTTGCATTTATACTATCTTGCTTTTAGCAGGTAACAAGTTAGTATCATCACTTTTGTTGTCTTCTTCCAATGACACTGAATGGGTATCGAGGAAAGAATACAACGAACTACTTGTTCGCCTCACCGCAATTGAGGAGCGTATTTCCCAACTCGAGAAGAGCAACTGGTGAAGTGCACGGTTATAGCATCTTGTTTTTCACTGTGACTTTTCTGCCGTTTCACTATTTGTCATTGTATCACATGTTATGTTATATTTGTATTCTGCTTATTATTGGTTAGTTTTTCTCTCGCTTAAAGGGTGTTTTGTTATAAACTAAACCTATTAGTTAATCTTGGCTTTCATATCTAGAATTCTTTTAATGGTTTCCTGCTAATTGCTAGATTTTCACTTATGTTGAACCTGCTCGTTATATTTGAGTGTACAGTTGCTTACTGTTTCCTTTATAGAGGTTGTACAGAAAATATCCGTTAAACGCGATCATACCACCTGTAAGTATATTTTTTGAGTCTAGTACCCCGTACACTTGGTTGATCTGTGATTAAATACTAATCTTTGGGATAGTTGACTCTTATGTCGCTCGGTTTATCAATTAATTAAGTTTGCGCGCTAGTTTTTCGTTCGAAAACTTTGCTAAATATAAAGCTAGCCTGATGTTCTGGTCTATGTTCTTTTATAATTGTCCGTCGAGCTATTGTTTTATGAAATTATTTGTCGATGATAAATGATTATTGTATGTTACAATTTTGGATGTTATGTTGTTTTATCATAGGTATACCTGATAACTAAAATTCAAAGGCTACTTTATAAATTGTTTATCTGGACTAAATATACAGTTCTTCATGTTAAGAATGCCAGTTAAAGTATGCGAAGACGATGCTGATTATCAGGCAGCTGTTTTGGCTGCGGGTGCCAAGCCAGTTGTCGTTGATTTCTCAGCTGAATGGTGAGAATTGTTCTCAAGCGTCCATACGATTTTCTTGTCAATTATAAACACTAAAGGTGCAACCCCTGCAAGATGATTGCTCCCATCTTCGATAACCTATCTAACAAGTACATGTCTATGGCATTTCTGAAAGTTGATGTCGACAAGTGTGAAGGTATTGTGTTTAAATGTTATTTATAAAAAATAATAGCAAATGACTTAACTCATGTAATGAAATTAAAGAATATTATTCACTCTGAATATTAGATAAATATGCCTACGTCTAATGGGAGCTTGACTAAATATATCAAAAAGCAATAATCCTCTCATAAATTACTGCCTCGGCTTAGGCTAAAGTAATACTTTTTTAGGAGTCGATATTAAATTATTTCGTTTACGTTAGAACAGTCATAAATCTTATACACAATTCTCAGTTTAATTTGAGGTTACTTAAAAGAAGATGATAGTTTTGGAAATGAATCAAGGCTATTTATGATATAGGTTTATTTACTTGAAAAGAAAGTATTTGAAGATAGTATTGCTTAGTTTGTTAAATATTTAAGTAAAGAATTGATTGAACTAGAGAAACGAAGAGAATTAAGTATGAAATATCAATTTTCTAGTTGAGTACAGTTGATCGTTGTCGAGAAGAAATATCGAAGCATTACCATATGAACTTTTGGAATATAATTCCACCTAATCTTTATAATTAAACCAACTTAATGCTAAATTGTGTAGTTGTTATTCATTATTTTAAATATTTTAGCATTATAATACCAATCTATTTTATCCACGTTTCCATGTTTTATTAACTGGTTAGGTTGCGTCAGATATTTAGCCTATTTAGATACTGCTTGTTATTGGGTTTTGCGAATTAAGTTGTATTTAAGTGCACCTCACTTTAGCACTAAACTTTCAAATTTATGTTTTTATTAACTAGTTGAATATATAAGTTTACAGAAACAGCTGCTCAAAATGGTGTATCAGCTATGCCTACATTCATCATCTTTGTGAACGGGTATGCTTAGCATTTTATTTGTACTTTGACAAACTTCACTATAAAGTATATAGATTGTGAATTTTACTTTTAAGGACGAAAGTAGATACTCTACGCGGTGCAAATGCTGAGGGTCTTGAAACGATGATTCGGAAATGGGCAGATGCGCAACCAGTAGGAGATGTTCCTGGCCAGGCTGATTTAATGAGTCTCGTAGACAAGAAACAAGTTGAATGTTTGAATGAACATGATGATACACCACTAGCTGGATTTCTTTGTGGTAAAATTTAATAATTTTTTCCTAATTTTCCATTCATTAGTTATTTTTACTATTTTTTAAACTTTACTCTTCTATAAAGTAATATATATTTCTTCACCTTCCTGTCTTTTATTGATTTATCCATTTTTGCAGTACAATTGTTAGACAGGTACTAACGTTCTTCGTTCGGACTGTGACGAGCAACTTATTGTATCGCTACCGTTCACTCAACCCGTTAAGATTCATTCCATTATGATGAAGGTATTATTAAACAGTTATAAATTATGAGTACATGAGCACGAATATCGTTATACTATTCCTTTTAATTTTAAGGGTAATGGAAATACGACGCCAAAATCGGTTCGTGTATTTATCAATCTGCCAAAAACTTTGGACTTCGATAGTGCATCTGCTGTAGAGGCTGTACAAGTCCTTGAATTTGGCGACAAGGCTAAATCAAGTTGGCTATTTATTAGCATATTTTTTGTAATAATTGCATTAGCTGACTTATATATATATATATATAGTTTTGTGGCTGTGTTGAACCCCTACTTTTTTAAATATTTTAGGCGATGGTGAAATACAGCAAGTCAAGTACGTAAAATTCCAGAATGTTAAAAATTTGCAGCTATTTGTTGAAAATAATCAAGGAGGAGGCGACGTTAGTAATTTTGAATATAAATGAGACATATTTAAACCTAAATTATTTATTAATGTTTTAGGTTACTGAAATAGAGCAAATTAAAATATACGGAACACCACTTTCTGGTATGAACATGAATGATTTTAAAAGGGTAAGAAATATTAGTATATAATTCTCTAACTGTGTAAAACTAAACTGCACATACTTTTAGAGTATATTGTGGATGAATTATAATATAACTATTTATAGGTTTCGGGCAAAAAAGGGGAGGTTGGTCATTGATCAGTCATATGTGATGCTGGTTTTCATGATACGGATACCGTAGTTTTGCTAATTCTTGTATCTTCTAAAGACGGTTCATGTTTTGCAGTGTTTGTCAAATATAATTGTATTTTAAAATTTGACTAATAAATGCTTCAGTTGTTTCATACAGTTCTCTCTGTTACGTATCAACGTATGATATCTAGTGTAAACAGTATCATCTAGGCAATTATAGAGTTATTTTTGATTTGATCGCTTTTAGTGTGCTTAAAGACAATGGATGTGGAAAGGTTAATGAAAGATCTAACAGTTGAACAGTTACATGAAATTCAAGGAAGCCTCCAGTGAGTGGATTCGTTAGGCAATGTTAATAACATTGCAACAATAAGTTTATTCTAATTCTAGAACGGAGATGGAGGGGAAGAAGGAAGAACTAAGGGAAATGGTGGGTCGACGTTATCGCGACGTTTTAGAGGCATCAAGTGAAGTGAGACAAGTTCGATGCTTCGCAGATGCTCTTGCCGATTCTATTGCACATGCGAGGGCCACTCAAAGCGTAATTGAAACAAGGTAGATCAAACCTCTTACAAGATTAATTCAAATTTTTAGGTAATAGTTTGTAGTGTTATAGGCAACCTTGTCGTGATCAACAAGTTACTATGCAGCGATTCATTGCACTCCATCGACTTTTACCTCTTATAGGAGAGGAACAAGGAGATGCTATAACTGACGCATTTGTTCTCTTACTCATAGAACAAATACATAAGCAGATATCTCTAGAACAGACTTCATTCGTGGTATGACTAATGATTTTCTTAAGTGTATGTTTATTTCACAATCAAATGTATTGTTTTTTTTACAGATGCACAGTGTTGTATCGGGTCTTACGGGTCGCATTATGCGAACACGTGAAGCTCTTGTTTTACAACTAGAAACTGAACTGGGAGAAATCAGTCAAGTTGGCTGGGTTGCAAACCAGTTGACTGCGCTAGCTCTTCTTCAGGGTACGGATGCCGACCAACTTCTAGATAAATATTTGAACACTAGAAAGGCAAGTGTTATTTAAGGATTCTATGTTGTTATGTAATTAACGTCTTAATTCTACAGGTGTTCATAGTCAATCTGCTAAAGGAGTCGAGTTCTGTGTTAAACATTGTGTCTGAGTTAAAGCGTACCCTCATCGTAGTGGAACAGTTATTTTCTCAAGGAAACTTCAATCGAGCCATCCAAGCTGTTGGAGTCAATACATACCGTCCACGTTAGATAGTTAACACTTAAAATATAAAATATGGGTAATTCCAAACAAAGTTTATCTATGTGGCGTTAATTTTCACTTCTCCAATCAGGCTAGTAAATTGACTTAGTTATGTGACAAAATATAAATTTTCGAATTTAGCTTTGCATTAAATAGACATTTAGGATCTAGAAAATTCGATGGCCTCCATTACGTAAAACGTATGCTTTGCATAAATCAGCAATGACATGCAGTTAAATATATATATGATTTGCCATATGTACTCTTAAAAAGAATACATTGATTATAGTTCTTCAACTATGAGGTGTAACACGATTTTTAGTGGTATATTTTTGACTAATTGTCTTTGATCCTAATGCCTAGTATAGGAGAAATTTGAGGCTTAACAGCATCTATCTTAAAACATTTTTGTGCAATAAGGCACGTAAAAAATTTGTGGGATGTATATTCATTCATTCATTCATTTATTGTTTCACCTCTAAGATAACTCATATTTCAAAACTTTCAGCATTAATCGATACGCTGATAGGTGATCAAGCATTCTCGTTTTCCGCGATGATGTCTATGGAAATAGAGCGAGTGAATCGTCAATTGCGTGAAAGCAAAAGCGTGGTTGTACTTCTTAGTCAGCGCATCAACGACAAATGTAACGTTTGGGTCGAGGAGTAAGTATTCAATTCAAATTACTATAAATGTATATACCCAGCTTTTTTAAATGTTATTTTCAGAGTGTGTTTATTGGTTCACAATTCTATCACTACTGTCTGTGAGTTTTACGATAAAGCCCGAGATGTGATCGAATTTCTTCATGCACTTAATGGGATCCTTTGTTCGGTTTGATCTTTACGTGTATCGTTTACTGATCTGTAGTTCCATAATTTTATTGATTTCATTAAATAATCAAATATTCTAGGGTTGGCCTCGGATAAGTACTTATTCAACTGTTTATCAAAAACTCTTTGGAGATACACTAATTAGAAAATTTAATGTTAGTTAATGCTTAATCATTCTAATTTGTCAGAAATTTTTAGCTTATAGTCCTGTTTTTTGTTGTATTTAATACAACATGAAAGGTACATAAGGTATATTATTCAGTTATACCTTCTAGCATGCTCCACTCTCGTCTAGATCGTCTTAATTATCTCTTATTATCTTCATGAATCCGCTTTAAAATACGAAGGAAAATTATTTTTCATAATTGTAACCCACTTAGAGAAATGTTCTAAAAGATGATTTGTAACGAGAAACAAAGGACATTTACCATATTTACCCATTCAGCTGATGACGTGGAAAATGTTTACTTGATTCGTTGGCAGGCGTTTTAAGAGAGAATTGTCAAGTCGTGAATAAAACTGTTACAAGTGTAGGTTTGACCAGTAGTATTACTTAATAGTCCCCTATGGTATTTAGGTCTGTTGTCTGAGAGGAATAGTCCATAAAAGTTATGCCCCTGCGCCGTAATCAACCATTTCTGCGACACAGATGGCAGCGTTACTAGTTTACTAGTTATAGAATGGTTGGCTAAGCCTATAATCCACTGATAGACGACACTATTTATTCTATCGAAAGGAAAACTGATTCGAAAGTACCATGTGGTGAAAATATGGCTATACCGTTGTTTTCTGGATATATTTTACGAAAAATCGATTTCGTTTTATTTAAATATAATGATCGAAATAGTTCTTATTATATACCTTTCTATGTATTCAACGAACTACAAAATGATCACGATGAAAATACAGGTCAAGGTAGAAATTCTATGAAATTTTAAGCATATTGGTTGCCGTGTTATAAAGATAAATAGGGGTAATAATTATGAAATTCACTATATATGCGTGGCTATGTATATAGTGCGTTCAGAAATAGCCATCTCGGTCTAAGAATGGAAACTACGAGTAAAATGGAACAATCCATTTGGTTTTTTTTGAAAGAATTAATGGCATGAAAGCTCCAAATAAAGTCGCTTTTTCTTGCGTATATATTTTTTATGCCGTTTCCAACCATTCGGGAATGATAAGGCCTTTTGCTTTTTGAACTTCTAGTAAAGTTTCTGTAACATTTAATCCAGTCAAGAATCCTTCAGAAACTAGTTCCATGCCAAATAGGGTTTTCAATGTAGCGAAAGATGGTAGAGGTTCTATCCATTATTAAATTTTCTGTTTGATGTATCGTCACTTGTGTATTTAGCTTAAAATACACATTTTAAGACAAGTGACCTATCATTGCTGAGTGCATGGCGAGACTTGTAGCAGTAACAGCGAAATTTTTTCGGTATTATGTTATTTCTACTAATAGGATAATATACGCATTTTTATTTTATAAGCAGCTCCACCTCTTAGCGAAGTGCCTTATTATTTCCGGACGCACCATGTATGTATAATCGGTTGTAGAAAACGTTCTATGGATAGTCTATGCATGAATTTCCATGCTTATTATGCAGTCTTATAACTATAGGTTACCTTTAAATGAGTCTGTGTAAGTCCCATATCCCTCTAGCTAGAATCTCGGGGGATTCTTTCTTAGTATCCTAATTACGTTATTCTTAGTTACATTCCAGGCAATAATATCTCGAGATCTCAATTTTCTACACGAAGAATTAATAGGAAAACTGAGCTCAATTAGCAGTGCTCCGCAGGATTTATTTGAGAAAAGATCTAAGTTCGATTCACTTATTGGTGTGGGAATTTCGAGTGGATTGAAAGAGTATGTTGAAAATTTGTTTCAACGAACTGATTAAAGAAATTAACGTAACATTAATAGTTGTATCTGCGAATTCTACGAAGGCGTGCGTCGTGTACGAGATTGTTGTACTAGTTACGAAGCAATTGCAATGGATAGTAATCTCGATATCCTTCGAGATTCTTTGGCCTCCAATGTTTCCACAATTATTTCTCGGTCAGTAGCTAATTTACAGTTTCAGTATGGAAGAGGGAGTTATTCTTTTCTGCATATTAGTTTTGTTAATCTCTTCGTCAGACTTTCGACTTTTGGCTCCGATTCGTGTGATTCTTCTGCGTATCTTCTGCGTGCGCGTCTTTGTTTAGCCATTCTGCACTGCGAGGCATCAACATACTGCCAAACAATGAACAAGGACGGAGAGCGTATCTTACAGACAAATAAGGCACTTCATAATGCGATCGAAGATGCATTGAGGTATTTCTTTATCATGTTTATACTATCGTATATATTTGGCACTGATATAAGAATATCAAGGGAAGTTGCAACAACAATTGGTTTTATAAATTTATTGAATTCAAAAAACAGTATGACATAAGTTATATGAATTGTAACATAAATGTATTGGAAGATCCCAATCACCAATAATGGCATAGGTATTATCTATTTATAATAATGACGTGTACATAGTATAAAGTTCATAGATATTCTGAGAATACCCGCAGTTTGATCCGCGATGGACGGGAAGGCAAATTATAATCACACAGATAAATTGATCACATCAGTTCCTGCCACCGTGATATTATTTAATTGCTGAAAGGGATGCTAATAATTGAGGTAAATACACTTAGATTAAAACTATAAGGTAATGAACTCTGAAATCTTTTAGAAATTATGGAAGCGTTAGAAAAGTGCGGAAATATCCCGATAACGAAGTTTTCGTTTTCCGTCAGAAACCGTGATAGAGCTCCCTAATAGCCTTTAATAAGTGGTTGAATGGCTTATTCATGTGAATTCGGCGAAAGTAGTATTCATAGGCGAACGGCTCCGTTAGTGATGTTTGTACTGACTCCATTAAAGTTTTGACGAATTGCCTGCAAAATTTAGTGCTTGTTTATAGATGCTGATCCTTTTTGACCTATTCTGAGTTATAGAATACTCACTTATCTCGTTCCTCATCATTCATTTCACTCCATACTTCAGCTATCGTTTTGATAAAATACTTGTTGTCAAAAATTGATGCAACCTAAAAGGGCACTTCATTACTACCTCGGTTTTTCCGAAAAATAATACTATACAAAATGCCACTGCAACTTACTTGTTCCTTTTCTCCAAATCGTTCCATGAGGAGATCTCGCATAACTACTATGGAACCTTCTTTTACATACTTCTCTACAGTTGTTTTTAACAAAGTCTTGGAGAACTATAATGTTTACTATTTTCATATTTTCACAAATTTTAATTTTTGCTAACGTGATTTGAATTAAATCAAACCTGTCTTTCCGGAAAATCTGCAACAGCAATTTCATTAGTATTCCAGCAAATAAGCACTAGCTTCATTGAAAATTGTCTTTCTCGTCGGTTTCTATGTTTTGCACTAACATCTTCTGTATGGAATGTTTCTAATAATTCTACTGTATATCCCTTTCCTCCTATAGGGGTGCATGATGATTTTAGCAAGCACCTAAATAGTACATTTCTTAAGTATTGCTATTCTGTTTTTAATAGGAATGTGTCATATAGTGATTACCAGCTCTGTATATGGTCTCTGATGAAACCAATTGTGTTGTGGATTGTTTCTTCGACTAGCCGAAATTCACCGAGTAGTCTATTGTATTCAGATGCTGTGTATCCAGCATTTTCACACCAAACTAACATGAATATGAAGAACTGTAAATAATTTCATGTTATCAGTCACATAAATTAATCGAACTTAAATTATGATATATAAAACACAACTGAGTCTTACTTTATTCATTGGCATTCTCGAATAGAACAGAAATGTGCCCTCATAGACAGAAATTTTAGTTATCACGCGTCTTTCACGTCTTTTACGACACGATCTACACCTCCACTAGAAAATGCAGAATATTGGTTTATTAATGCAATTTTGTGTGCTATCCATGATCTTACCACATATCCATTAGCGTGTTTAATTAGACTCATAAGTTGCTCCTTGGGACAACTGTCAATTTTGCATTCCCGAGTATTTGGGATAATTCCATAGCGGGCGAGGAACTGAATTCTATAACAAAATCGTATTTTCTTTGTCCACTGATATCTAATTGCACAGACTATTTAATGAATTGTGAACTTACCCAACTCTCGAGTCTTTAAATAGTTTTTGTATTAGTTCAGGACCGAAGTCAATGTCAAGAATCTCTTCGGGAGTCGCTACTTGTGTCCCATCCAAAATAGTAAATTTACCGCGCTCAGGTCGATTTCTGAACCAGATGTTAATTAACCGGTCGGCAAACGACATTCAAAACGCTTCACTAATGTGCTCACCGCCTTGTAGTCTGTATTGCTTTCCGATCCGGTTTCAACACCTTAGTGGGAGGAACATCGAGTTGGGAGTCTTCAGGCTCATCACTACCGGATTCTGCCTAAAAGTAAGCGCTAATAAATATATGAAGCAGAATAGCACATTTAAATTGCTGTCTTTTATCTTTGATTTTCTCATGCGATCTCTCGAGCGGACCTTGAGCTAGTCGAATTTGCATCGGCGGCCGCGAAGGTCGTATAGACAATATCTACAGGAGAATTCCGATTGCTGGACTGTACAGAATATGACTCGCACGTACTTCGTCGACTATGTCATCCCCCTCGACTTCTTCCTCTTTGCCACTCTCTGTCTTGAAAGTGAAGAGGGATTCCAGGATGTCCATATACACCTGCAACTATGCAAAAGTGTAGTTAAGTATATTAGTTAGAAATATTTGTTAGGTCTTCGCTATAACTACTGTAAATTTCACTTCCACCCATCCATGTATCTATTATGCGTATCTATTTAGTGGGATTGATGGGAGTCATTATACCACTAGATTTAAACTATCTTAAGACCAAAGAAAGAATTAATTCCTATGTTAAATGGTGTCTAATAAATATGGAAATTGTATTTATTTATTACTTAGTTTTTCACACATGCAAGAATTCTTACAGATATTTTTTTTGAGTATCCTTAACTAACCTAGCAATACTAGAGAGGTCCTGCGCAGCCGGCTGTCGGCGGGCGGGCTGCAGTCCAAGTGGCGGTATGGTCTGTCGGTCGGCCGGGCGCGGCCATTGGGCCTTGCGATTATCGATCGCGCCCGACCGGACCATTGAAACTAGACTGGCGCGTTGAAGGACGATGTATCGCATACCTGCGCCAAGCAATCACTGCCGCAGTGTCCTACTTGGAAAATTATTGATAGTTATTAGGCAGGGGTTGGTAGATATAAAAATATCTGAAAGAATAAGAGTAACCAGAATCTTCGTCTTCTAGTCTGTTTACTCAAGGCAAAAACCGTTATCAAAAGAAAAACAAATACGTAATTTTAGTGATTATACCCATACTGCCGTATCAGAAATGGCTAACTAGAATGGTATAATTCCATATTAACATTTTAAAATATTAGGGAAACTTTAAACTGGTAATCAACTCTAAAATAAATATAAAATGTGCTCAAAATTGTGAATTAGACCTTATCTACACTTCCTTCACTTTATATTTCCAGCGGTCTTTTAGCTGATCGTTCAAACTGTAATTACAAGCCTACGCAAATCTATTATCCGAAATATGTACGCATATTCGACGTTATGTTGCTCGTTATTCTATTTATTAGACATAAGTCTCCTACATTCTAAACTAGAAACGGAATTTTACAGTATACCCGAGTATAACCTAATTCAACACATTAAGTAGGGTCTCTTTAAGTGGTTTTTATCAAACACTAATCTAATTTATGGAATATTTCAGCTGTTTGGCATGTGATGTGGCCAGAGAGTGTCTCTCAGATTCAGTATTAGGCAGTTACATCGATGCATATTGCCAACCGATGTATTCATTACAATTGGCTACAGTACGTCTAATTAAGAGTATTTACTTATAATTACAAGTTTTTGTTATTTGTCAATATGATTCTAGTCCGGTTTATAATATTTAGGAGTGGGAGAAGGTAGAATTGCCTGAAGTAGGCAATGTTGAAGTTCCTATATCACTATCACCTCCTCTTCATTCTGCTTTACTTACATTATCTCAACGCCTTGGTGATATGTCTGTAGCACATCTCCTTTCGAGAAATGTACGAAAGCGACTGTCATTTGAGGTATAATTATTTTTATTGTAGTTTCATTGTTTTATATAACCTGATATATAAATCATTCAGATTGCTGGTCAGTTGTCCAACGTAATAAATAATACGGTGAATTGTGCGAATACAGTACAGCGGGCTTGGATTCAGTTGTTATTTGACTGTCGGATACTTCATTTTATGTTTCCCGATGAGCGGTATGTCTTTATTTATCTTACTTTTTCTATGTTTCTTTACTTTATTTTACAGTTTTAAAAAACACTTGACGGACATTGAAACTCGTATAGATCCTTTCGATCTTAGTTTACTTTCTTCTCCTCTGTCTACGAATGTTGGACTAGCGGTTCATAGGACACAGGTAATAAAATTAGCAAGAAATTATATCATGTGGGTTTTAATTGTATCTTTTTTGTTATAGTTGCTTTTCTCCTGTTTACTTGTTGACGTCATGCCTAATAAAGACGTTCAGATGACGCAAAGCTATTCTGAGGTGATTCTTTTTTATTGTATTATATATGAATTGGGTAATTGCATTTTAATTTTAGTTTAGTTTTGCATAATAGTAGGTTGTTGTTTTCATTGGTGATTTGAGTGGTTTTATGATCCTTATTGTGTAATAATGTGGATAGATGGCCCTTGTACAGAACGGACAACTGAATCAAACATGCAAAGCATATTTGATCCAAAAAAACAACACTGAAATGTCTAATAAGGATTTATATCCTTAATTTTAGATCATTGACATCCTACCACATACTGATCATGCTCAACGCATTTCTCTCATACCAAGACTTGATAGGACGGTCAGTACTCAATATTACTATCTTAATACAACACTAATCGGTGTGACCATAAAACACTATTAAATTATTGAAGGTCACCGAAGACTCATCAAAACAGAATCAAACGAATAAGATTCCACATAATAAGTTACTTTCAAACACAAGTAAGTTCATTATTCAATTCTCATATATGAATCTAGATGTCGTACTACTCTACTTTCAGGTATGAAGAATACTCCTTCACTTAGTTCATTTGTCGATAAAATATCTTCCAGTTGGTTTGGAGGAAATTAGAACACTTAGACGCCGATGTTATTGCTCATTTAAGTTATGTGATAAATTAAAGGGCGGTGATCAGGTTACTTTAACATTTGAGAATATCTGTTAATATTTGATTTTGTTCTATTCTTTGTAAAAAAAAATGTGCGGGATAATTTTGTATTGTTGTTCTAATAAAGAAACCAACTGTATTGTAGATTCTTTCACCACTATTGCTATCTCATTTCAATTATGATTATGACATATTGATTAGCAGATATTTAGGGGGCATTTGAAACGATCGGTCTCAAGTGCAACAGAAAATAGGCAGAAGAAAATATAGGAGACGATCATTATGACCCCGAAAGCCTTGTTCATCCTCCAATGTGAAGCGAACGTTGATAATACCAACACTATTAACATGATGAACAGCATTCCTACCGAACAGAGCAAGCCTTTGCTATAATTAACGTAGTACGCAATGAGGGAAAGATGTATGTGCTTATCACTAACCTGCTTACGGATATAAAAGTGGTTGGTGATGATGGGTCGCGGATGAATTCAATAGCGAAGTAGAGGAGCCATGGGATCGGTAGTCTGGTAAAGATGGTAGTGAAATATTTCTGCTTCCTCACTTTCTCTTTCTATAGTTGCTCTCTCCGGTCCATCTGCCTACCCTACGCAGACGTCGAATATGTTGCTTCCAACCGAACTGGAAACAGCCATGTCCCCCAATCCTTTTCGTGCCACGATAACGCTAAACGTGATATGTGGAAATTTCACTTTTTAATTAGCATTTAAAGTTAACTGTTTACCTAGTGATAAGGTCAGGGATACTTGTTCCTGCAGCAAGAATAGTTAGTCCAATTACCTATAATTAGCGGAAGTAAACATTTCCAAATCAGTATTATATAAATATTTATATACCTCTGTTGGAAGAGCTAATGTTTCCCCGATAGTGTTGGCCCACCAGACCATGAGGTATGAAAAGAAGGCGATCCAGAGAATAGAATTTACAAAAGTAACTGGATACCACTTACGACAACCCTGTGGTTAATTTGGATAGTTTAAATCATTTCTCAAATACCACAGTCGAAGAAGATACTATTCAAGTAATATACTAACCACCCTACGTACGTCGGGGATGGTCACCCACATTGGAATGAGTACGGGAGCAAGACAGATATAAGTGAGTCGTTTTGTCCATTCAGATGGCCACTCCATATTCAGCGGCTGTTCTTCTTCTTCTTCCAGTAATGATTTCTGTAACATAAGTAAGATTTTCACTATTGGCTGTTTATATAGTGTAGTTTACATTCCTTCTTATTATTTTGTAATTTACTTATAAATCGTAATTTACTACATATAAGATAAAACTAAAACTAACAATTTCTTCAATATGTGACGATCGTCTCTCTTGACGAGGAATAGCAAGCTCTGTTTGTTTCTGAAGGATTACAATCATATAAATTATAAATGAATGCTTTTTCGTAAACAAATCACATTAGCAACATAAATTTTAATTTACCACTATCACCGGTGGCTGTTTTTCTTCTGGTGATTGTCGACTAGAGTCCTCACTTTCACCTTTAAATAGTCAAAATAAGGGAAAATGTTTTCAGATTTAGAAACATCTAGCATTTTTAATTTATACCTTCTGGGAGCTGTTCAAGCGTTTGGTTCATTAACTGCATGATTCCCGTTCGAAACATTGTACCGGAGTGTAGTATTGGTATTGACTGCCGACGACCCATAGAACTTCTTCTCAAATATATTTATTCAGTAGAACTCTGCATGGGTACCTCATATGATTTTTTAATATCTAATTTTATATGGGCCCACTAATGTCTGAGGTGACTTTCATGAATACTATTTTTAGGTGCAGTGTAGTTTAGAGGGTAGCTATCAATTTGTCACCGGCCAACTGTAATTTACTTTTCCACCTCACTCTTGGTCTGGATGTACAATAGTTTTAGCTTATATCAAAGAGACATTATAAAATCCCTTTTCTACTGCTGTCTGATGTGGAGAACATATATAAGGCTTAGGTTCTTTTGTGCTTAAAGGTAAGCAGTATCATCCTATAGTTACCCACTAATAGTGAATGGAAGCTGCAGTAATATACTGAGAAGGAAGTGTTTATGACGAAATACACCTCAGTGAGTAGACGAAAGTCGTTCTCATCAATTTTGAAGGCTTTAGTGTCTTAGATGGTTAAGATATTGTCTATAGGACAAATAATAATAATGTAAGAACATTAATCCATAGAATATAACCCTTGCAGTACCAACATTCAAAACCATTCATACTTGGTCTAAAACAATTTTTTTTTAAATTTCATTAGATACTGCGTCCTAAAACTGCTAATAATTATATAAGTGGAAACTACTTTTAAATTCATAATGAAAACTATTATCAAATGGCTAAAATGGGAGAATGTGATGGTGCCAAGACCAAATACTGTGCCTCAGAAATGTTTATAATTTCATCATCTCCCAAAGAAACGACTGGTACAATCGATGCTTTAGGTTATTCAGCTGGGTTTATATGAATGGCCAGACCTGACTACTTACAGGCTACCCATTTAAAATTCAAAAGTTGAAGATTATGTATAAGATACGTCCACATATTTAATAGATAACAAGGATTTAGCCTTAAATCACATAGGTTTCATATTTACTACTTCACGCTGAAAAGAAATGTGGCTTTCTCGAGGTTCTAATGATCAAAGAGATCGCAAGGTGTAAAAACGAACTAGTAGCATAATTATTATTTATTTAATTCTACTGCGCTTCTTTTGCTAATTTCAAAAGGGAATAGAAAATATTTTTATGCTAGTTTATGTTTCACCTTCTCAGTGATTGGCTTCGTTCCATTCTTACATTTTCTTCCACCTCTCTGTATTCACTTTGATTCTGAAGTTTATTCAATTATATCAGTTTATTTTACACCTCACCAAGTTATTTGTTTACTTACATTATTTGCATTTAGTTGTACGTCAGTGGTTGTATTAAAAGTTGTGGCAACGGAGGGCTTGTCATTAGTCGAAAGAACTCTCTTTGTCCAAATCTCCAGACTAACGTTGTATTTCATAATTGTGCAATAAATTACGTACACAAGAAATAATGGTAGAGCCTCGGTCCAGGTGATCTAACGAAACAAAATATGAAAGTACTATGAGAATATCATTTTCATTTAGCAATTTACTTACTTTCTCATCCATAAAAAATACGACGAGCATAAGAAGAGCAATAATGTAGATGGAGACATCTCTACAACAATACTCAGTTAACATGGGAGTTAGGTGGTTATTAGATTTGATCCACAAATTAATGTACCTGAAAAGTGGCCACCACGTAAGTTGAAGAACTTCTTTCGAGAAAAGGGTGCAACAGGCAAGTACACAGAGGATATTGAAAGTTGCACTTCCTGTGAGAATAAAGACATCATAATTTAAAAATGGCTTTCCACAACGATTATATATACGTATATACAGAGTGCAGAACACTACACACTATGCTAGAATGCTCTAAATTTATCTTTTCGTAATAAATTTAACAAATTGAATATCATATATTTTACTCCATGTAATTTGTTAAGATTTCTAATGTTTCTCTTTTGCGCTTCTTCCCAATTTTTACTTCTATCTTTTCAATCCCCTATTCATTTTCTTTATTTCTTGTGAGTATTTTTCAAGTGCTGGCGCAAAAATGATGAATGGATGACATTATCCACTGGTATACATAATAGATAGCCATCTTTCAACAAAAATGACCAAGTTAAGGTAAAATGCATGTCCTTTTAAACTATTTGGGTTATTGACTTCCTTCTTGTAACGATTTGGTTTCACTAAATTATATTAAACACTATAACAGAACTTACCCACAATAGTGCCAATGCCAACGTTATTTTGAGCTATGAAAACACCAATCACAGATGTGAAGAATTCAGGAGCTGAGCCTGACATCGATAGAAATTATTAAAGAAAGGAAATAAATTACAATTAGGCAATAAACAGTGATATTAATGAAAGTATAAAATACCGCCTGCAGCCATAAACGTAGCTCCAGCAACATCATCAGAGATGGAAAGTTTTTCTGTTAAAACAGCAAGAGAAGGAACGAAAAACTCGTCGCATACGATAGCTAGCGATACAAACATGTAGATCAATCCACAGACGTGGAATATCACTGAAATAATTACTGACTGGTATCTTCATTCTTGCCTTCATCTTAGAATGGGGAACAACTAAATATTGAACTATTTTCCACAATTTAAGAAATTTAAAAACGTCAAATCATCGGCTCAAAATTTGAAATCCATTGGCCAAATAAACTCATTTGATAAATCCATATTCATACCTGCACCTTTTTGTCGTTCTTCAAGAGAAAATACATCAGGGGGAAATTGGCTATCATCGGTCTCTGAGACAATCGTTGATGTCTCATTTCTAAATTGGTGCACAATAGACTAATAACTTTAGAATTATACATCTGTATGTTTCTATAGGAAACGTTGGATTCTTCTTTAACATTAAAAGCACACTGATTGGTTCGGATCCCCATTCAAATTTTCCGAATTTTTTGATGACTTGAGGTTAGATGGAAAACAACAGCCGATTGAGCAAGTTGGTGGGGCGGAAGGGTGAAAAAAGGTCCCATGGGGAAAAGGTAAGAATTGAACGAGAAATACGGAACTAATGGAAGTTAGACCGACGTTATTGCAGTACATACATTAGAAATAAATATTTCACACGAAGTGTTCCATATTTGATCTATCTCAAATGATTTATTTACTTTGTATCCTAGCATAAATACTTGGTCTATGATACTGTATTGGCCTTAAGTTCCAACATAACTACTTTTTTTTGCGTTTTCGAATTCTCGTATATTGAATTCAATAAACATCTTTATGCATTTTTTCTCGCATACCATGAAATTTTATGGAAGAGCGTTGAAAAATCTTTAGCACTCGTTGCATATATGGACAGGAATCGAAAGTACACTCCTTTTTAAAACAGGGATTTGTTTTGACGGCTAGATCCAAAGGAGTTATAAGCTAATATTTGGCAGTGACGGTTGGGAATATTGAGAGCAATTAAGTATTAGTGGTAGCAGAAAAATATTGAAGTTTTCTTTTAGTAATTAAAACGTAATATGCAATATATTTTTGCCTGTTTCTTCTGTTTGTAGTATGTAACGTACCTGTCACAAGTGGGTAAAAATGAAAATAAAGTAGATTCTTCTATAAAAGATGGCTGCTTCTTGTCTGGAGCATTGTATACGAATACTGTAGCTACGCAGCCGGTAGCTACTAACAAACGAATTGAACTTCTGACGACGGAATTCATCCCGCCATCTAAAAAGGCTCGTTGAAATTATCTAACTCAAGGAAGTCGTAAAAAGTATGCATAATATAGTCTTAGCGGAAAATGAGAATACAAGGTAGAATAATTACAACAAAGCTAATTGAAATAGTGGATTCAAATTTCTAACAAACTTTGTGCATTTTATCAACTTCAAAAACTCAACTCAGAAATATGAGGCTTGCAGTGGTCACTAAAAATCTTACTTGTTCAAATTGGACTGATTAGAAATTAAAAGTGTAAAAAATTTCAAATATTGAAGATGGAATAAGTCACTTATAATTACGAGAGAAGTATTTGCGTTTCAGTTTTTGGGAACATTTGTTCTACTCTGACTTTTAAAAAGTAAATTTATATTTATCTGACTGCTTTGTTTTCACATATATGGTTTTTCCAGTTGTTATTTTTACTTCTCCACTTAATTTTATTATTATTTGCTATATTTTTATTATTATTGACGAAGCCGAGATACCTATTGTTATTGAAAATCCTGTATCGAAAATTCAATTTATGGATAAGCTACATAATTTACTAAGATAACAGTGGTAAATACAATACTAAAGGACAAAGTTGTTAGGCATAATCTCATCTTATTTATCCGGATACGTCATCTGTCTGATAAATGAAAGTCTTCCTATTAGTACAGAATACAAAGCATAGTTTCCTCTATATAACATTACCAATGTTTTGAATGATTGGATCTATCTTAAGTGTGAACTTTTTTTGACTGAGACACAAAAACAACAGTAATAATGACATGTACTAACAAATGCTAACAATATATGACAACATGTATGTATAATCAAACATTAAAGATTACTTTTTTATTTATATTACCCTGGTTAAGGTTCTAAATGGTATAAAACATATTGGACTCTACTATAAACACTCCCATGCGTTTGTAAACAATTACTCTTTACTAGGCGTAATTTTCGCTTTAAGTGCTTTAATATCCTTTCTATCCGCTGGCAAACTTTAAAGAAAGCCACAAAGTAACAATCAGAAATATTTTCCAAATTGATCAAGTGTCGGTATTAGAAGACTGAAAAGCACGATACTAGGTCAATAAAGAATTCATAGCAAAAATTTACGGGATTACGTCAGTGATTACAGTTATTATCAAAAGGTAAGAAAAAGACACCCAACAGCACGCATATACTCCCGAAGTGGATGAGGTTCGTAGACTCCGCCCACCGAAATCGAAATGGCCAGTGGGTTTTTATCAAAGCCCCATTTGCCAAACATCGCCAAGTCAGTTTAGATTTGTTGATTGTGGATTGGGAAGTATGGGGAAAGGGAAATAAGGAGAGTGGCAGTGAGAAACGCAAGGAAAACACGGAATAAAACCTTTACTTTCAAAAAAAAGCTGTGAAAGTGGTAGATGAAAACAGAAAGATCACGAGCAGAAATGAATTGACGATATGAAGATGTATAAAGAGAAGAGTGAGAATAGGAGAATAAGAAGCCCACATGAGTCCAGTATAAACAAACATAAATTGTTCTAAATTGGTTGAAAAAGACCCACAGAAGACAGCATGGAAGAACGAAAACAATAGATTACTAAAAGAGAATATACATATACCACAATACACAATTCTTCTCAATTCGAATATCTTAATGGGAGAAAACAATATACCGTTTATAATATTGGTTATTGGGATATAACTCGTCTAGAAGTTGTATCGAATATAAAACAAACAATAAGAGAATTCTACATCTTAATAATATCGCACTTAGTGTTACATTTAGTATTTAATGTGCCGCATCCCACATTTGGGCTGTGGAAATAGTTACCCTTGGTAGGTTATATCCTTAAAATATATTACAGGTGTTCTGAGCGATCACTCGTTTATCTGCGTCTCCAGCTCTCTCACCATTATTCGCTCACATGTTGATTGCATAGTAATTGCCTGCAAATAGATGTGAATTTGTCCATCTCAGACACTCAAAAAAGACATCAGATCACATCCAGCTCAACTTATGAGAGATAGATAAACACTAGCTTCTAAACTTAGCGGAATTCACTGGCGCTTGGTCCTGACTTGATAGATGAATTTGCCTTAATATCCTGTTCCTTATTCAATCGACTTCGTCCTCTTTACTGCCCCAGGGGGTCAGCCACTCAAGATTGAATGAGTTTTAAACACATAGACTACTCGTTTATGCATATTAGATAACTAGCATCACCAAAAATCGAAATATTCACATATAAATTATCTAAGGCTAGAAACAATTATCTAGTTAATAATTGAATAACACAAAGTTATCACAATACCTACATTGTGAAACACCCTTATAACATTAACACTGCCTATTCAAACTTTTATAATTTGACATGCTTAAATCTACTTTGTAACTTCGTGAAGTGCCTTGGCAAAGTAGGCAACATTATTAGATGAAATACCAGCTACTGATATACGTCCATCCTTTGTCAGGTATACGGAGTAATCTTTGATTAGCTTCTCAACCTAAATAAAACTATCCATTTTACATCATGAATAATGCAATACAATAAGACATCCCACCTGCTGTGGAGAGATTCCAGTATAGCAAAACATCCCAATTTGATTAGTGATGTGATCCCAGTTGCGGGTGGAACCTTCTTTAGCCAACAGATCCTTCAATTGCACTCGCATTGATATGATGCGATCAGCCATTCCTTTCACGTCAGTGAGCCTATAGTAGTATTTCCAGAGCGTATTTACTTGTTTTACCAATAACAACACCATTAATTTTTAAAAACCAACCACTGATTATGAAGTGTGGGAACACTAAGGATCCTCGACATTATTCGAGCTCCATGGATAGGTGGATTTGAATACATGGGACGAATGAGAATCTTGAGTTGAGATGCTACGCGTGAAGCCTCGTCGGGAGAAGAGCAGACAATTGAAAATGCTCCCACTCGCTCACCTAGTCATATACAACTTAGATGTTATCATAATTTTTAAAAAATGCATAAAGCTGACCATATAGACCCATATTCTTGGCAAAAGACTGCGCCAGGCATATATTGTGACCTTGCTCGATGAAGTAACTGTAGAAGCAAAAGTTTTGCATAGTTCACTCTGCCATAAGCATCAATTCAAGTGAAAATACACAATAATGAAAATGCATTATAATTATATTAGAATGTCCGTCTCTCAATCATTGCACACCTATTACTATTCATAATGCGCCATTTAAATAACACATGAATGTGGAGGAGAAAACGTTGGAACCAGTTTGTGCTAAACAAAAAGGGCGCAATATTTATGTTTTTCAGCCCATGATTCTGTATGTTTTAAGACATAAATAATTGCAGCAAACTAATACCCCAATGCAATAAATTAGGGAAAATAAGATGAACCTTTTGCACTTTGATGAATACCATGACACCATGCTAAAATACCTACATTGTATAATTATAACGGATAGTCTAAACCTTAACATCATAACAGATATATAAAGCTATGCATACACGTCTACAATGCAGTTTAACGCTTTAAAGCAATATGTATTATCTGCATTGATAATGAATTATCCAGGATAGTTGTAAAATTTTAGTAAAATAATACATATTTTGTAAAACAAATTACTTGGTTACTCGAAAACAATCGTTCACAGTTTTTCTCCTTATTAACTAAACTATCCTCAATGTCGACAAATGACAAAAAAACATTCGGTAATGCTGCCCTGAAGTGACGACATTATCGAATTTGTTTTCACTTTCCTCCAACATCCACATGAGTTTGTGTTAATTGCGCAACTGACAGAAGACAAATATCTGATACTAATTATCCCTGTTCAGCAAACCTTCATCTAAAATACTGTTCCCCATGGCAACGAGAATTACTAAATGAAACTACGAAATCCTAAATGACTGGATTGAACAATAATCACCTAATAATCCATACTTGTGGTGTGCTTCTCTTATTCTCTAATATAATATAGAAAATTATATTTTTTTAAACTAATAAAGTCATAATTATGAAATTAAAACTTGTTCCCTACCGTACAGCAAAAGCATCGCCATCGACGTCACCAGACGCAAATCCTTGGTATGCCATGTCAAAGAAAACAAATAATTCTCTCCTCTTGCAAATATCAGAAATCTTTTTCCATTGCTCACGCTAAAAAGTGGATTTAAACTCCAGTCTACAAATAATAAAATCCACAATACAGAGCTTGACTGTTGTTCTTATTGTCCTTTCTAACAGTTACGTACATTAGGATCAACCCCAGTAGGGTTGTGGGCGCAAGCATGCAGAAGTATGGCAGAATTTTTGGGAATCGTCTCTATGTCAGAAAGAGCACCTGCCTCATCAAACCCACAAGTAGACTTATCATAGTATCGGTAATTTTTCACTTCCACACCTGCGAATCTAAAAATTGCAATAATGCAACTAAATAAAGTGAAAGGTGAGAAAATTATAAATATAAACACTAACTTGTTATATATATATATATATATATATTCTAAAGTCAAGACATTTACTACACATTCAATAGTATATTCTTACTTAAACACAGGAATATGATTTCCCCATGTAGGAGTAGGCTGATAGATGACTTTGCTTGGAAGATACTTTGCCTGGAGACTTTACATTTGATTTTAAATTAACACCTAATATGCACATGACTATAACTGACGATAAACTCAGATCCAACACGAAGAGCTCCAGTTCCAGAGATACTTTGCATTGTAGTTATCCTTTTCGATCTTATCACTTCCGAGTTTTCACCAAGTGCTAATTTAGCAGCATGGCTTGTGAATTCTGGGATACCTAAAATAAACTAGCGACTGAACGACAAATTATAGACAATAGAGTTAAAATATTATGGATAATAATTATCCGTTTAACAATAACCACATTCTAGTAGTTATTTATTATTTTAATACGTATAAAACTAAACCAATAAACGCACCCGCGATTCCAGCATACTCCTTATCCAATTTCTCATTGACTAACTGTTGTTCCGCTTCTCGAACAGATGGGAGAACGAATGGTTTACCCTACAAGCTTACGATCAACAAATAAGTTACATCCTATAAAAACTAATAATATTGTTTACAAATAAATATTTGCCTGATCATCTCGATAAGCTCCTACTCCAAGATTTATTTTATTTGGATTTTTGTCAGCCTTAAACGCTTCCGTAACTCCTAAAATTGCATCTGGTGGACCCATCTCCACGTTCGACCACCATGACCTAAGCATATTTATTTATTTAACACTTGAAATTAATTAATCACATAAATAAACTAAGTTTATAGATTGAGTTTGATACTAACTTGTTCCTTATTGAACACGTAAAAAGACGTTTCGTCATGCTCATTTTGAATACCTGAAAATTGTCTAAATGAAAATAATTGATCTAAAACTAAAACCATAAATAGGGAAAGAGTGAGATACTGTAGTCATAAATAACAAATTAACAGTGACACTTGCCATATAAAGAAGTAGCCAGCACCATGGTCTAAATTCTAGTTCAAAAGTCGTATTAACTTATATTGCATTACTAATAAACCCTTCAAATACATAAATGCTTTTATACATATCTGTATACAGAAAACCAATATCGTTAGATTTATGGATTAAAGCACTCAGAGGTGCGTACCGGCGAAGTGAAGCGAACAATGATTGCAAACATACGAAGGAGAGCACTCACTGTGACAAAAACAATCACATAAGGTAATCTACCATAAAGAATGGCATGTGGGACAATAATGGTTACCAAATAAAAAAATGACACTTGATTACACACTTCTTAATATAAATAATTCAAAGATATGAAATCTATATATTCCTGCCATTACATATTTAACTGCAAGTTACTGAGCGCTTAGAGTATTAGATCTAGTTTGAATAGTTATGTGCACACTAATCAATAAATAACAATAACATAGTTAAATATTAACATGGGTATATTTCAAAATCGCTTAAGACAAAAATCACTATATCATATTTTACCTTTTTCTTTAAGAAAAAGGTATGTAATCACGAAACCTAAATAGCCTTCTTAGATTTAGACCTCTAATTCAAGCAATAACATAGTTATTTACAAGTCATGACATATTGCAACTGTCAAAATTAACGCGCGAATTTTAGAAGTTTGAACTGAAGATGAAGCGTAACTAGAGTTAAACATTTTAATTCTAAAATAGTTATGGTCTGGTTCTATAACTCTATTATCACGAATTTAAGTGTAAATATATATTCGCGAAGTACTTTGTTTTCTTTTAAGCAATATTTCTCTCTTAGTAACGAGTCAATCAGATATTTCTTCTATCACTACGTGTATTTTATCAAATACCAGGTTCATATTTTCACGCTTTAGATTTTTCAATTATGGATGTTGATTTTGACGACGAAGTCAATGACTTTTTTGACCATGAAATTGCTTTTAACAATGAAACAGGAGTTGATGAGGAAAACACTGGTAAATTACAGTAGTTTCGGGACAATTAATTTGATAATGAATCGAATTTATTTATATGCTTATTTTAGTTCCCACAGACGACCAAGTGCTGAATGATCTATTTGAAAATGAAAACAAATTAGCAGGAAAAAGTAAAAAGCGTGTCGTTTTGAGACCGCAACCAAAACTAAATGAGGCTGTCATCACAGGGCCCAAAGGAATTAAGGCACTAAGAGAAGCCTTTCGCGATTTCAAGCCCAATATTAAGAAAGATCCTGTATGCAGCTTTTTACTTATTCGTCAATTCTTTGCTTTGGCTATTTAAAAGTATTTTTCTAGTACTCTAATTTGGCAATTATGATGAAAAAGTATGAGCACTGGTCGCATATAATGTTTCCTAAAATGAAATTTGAAGATGTCGTAAGCCGTTGCGAAGTACTCGGGGACAAAAGAGCTGTCAAAGAAAGTTTAATGTTTTAATGACTTTTTCATTTTGTAACGAACGGGTTTTTCATGTAATTGTTTGTTAGTCACTCATTTTAGGTTTACATGATGAAATCTAGACTTGACATGCCTCTTGAAGATGAAGATTTCGTTTCAAATAATCACAGTCAAGACAGTGAATTACAGAGAGATGATATAAATTCCCAATTTAGCAATGATTCTTTTGATAATTAGATACAGTTCAATTATTCGAGTACTGCAGATTTGAAGTATAGCATAAATAAGTAAGTCGTAAATGTATCCTTCTAAACATAAGCTGCATCCGTTGTGAAAACGTAGTTTGAGTATACTGAAATAATTAATATGTTGGGTTTTCGATATGTGATACTTGAATCATGGTGGATTTAGCATTGTTTACGTTAGAGTTCGTATTAATTGGTATTATCTGATTCATACATCGTTATAACCTGCTTTAATACGTTTGGATTCTAATTGTTACTGCTAATTATTGATGTTACTGTGCATTATTATGAGAATTTAGGATATATAAGTGTTAAAAATTGCATTGTAAAATTCTCCGTAGTATTGTACTAAATTTATTATGTTCTAGGCATTATATGATAAAAAATCAATCAATTGTATTCTATTTAATAGTAACTTTATTTGTTATGAGAGGCGAATTTTCAGTTAAACTATTTGTGCTATATTCCAGATCTATTATTTGTAAATCCTTTGTACTTATTGGGTTTCATGATTGAAAAGTAATGATCAAACATACTGTTTAGTATATTTCAATAATTTTAATAAGATTATCCGTAATTGTATTCAGAAGCCACCTTTTAATTTCAAGGCAATATTCCATTACCACTTGTTGTGTTGCCATTGTAATCTTACATGCGTATGTCAGTATTTGAATACTCATTTTTGACTTTACCTATTTGTCTATCACGTTATCACGTCTTTCTCATTGTGGATAAATTCTCGATTAGAACTTCATATAGTAAGAGTAATCTATTGTTGGAATTTTTCATCTCCTATGTAAATTTTATATCGGTGTTCTACTTGTTTCGTAGACGGTTCGATGTATTTATTTCTCAATTTGTTTGGAACGAAACATGCATCTTCTAGATAGTTTGTACTTCCACTAATTTTTTAATCTTCCGGGTCAACCTTTAATATACTCAAGAATATAATGTTGACAAATTTCTTATTAGTACGTACTGGTTATGAACATTGAGTAATCGTCCAGAATAAACTAGGAATTTTCTTTTACTACACATTATCTTATACAGATTTATCTACAACGTTATAATATACATGGATTATAGCGAGTAGCAGTTTCACAGTCTGATTTATCCATTTTCTAGAGAAAAAGCACAATAAATCTTTTTAGATTTTAGTTTTTGCCTGATGAAAAATCTCTTCTGCCAGTTAAGATCGAATTTTACTTATTGATGAAGTCAGTAACTCTTGTTAGGTAGTCCTAATTGTTAGAAGGGGTTACCATCATGGTCGACCTACATTGTGAGAGGAGAGCATATAGTTTCATGCGCTATGAACTACTTGCCGCGTTAGTTTACTTGAGTGTCCAAAGTATGCATGTATGGAAGTTTCATATAAATATTTTTTCGCTTTCTACAGTTCTTTAATCCATTTTCATAATAGTAATGGAGTAACTTTGCAACATCGTCTGAATGTATGCTACAACTTTAATTCTTGTGTTTTTGCCCTAAGGCTAAAAGTGGTTCCAATTAGGAGAACGAGTAGTCGTATGAGAATAGAAGCCTGAAGGTATGATTCAGGCGGGTTTTTTTTTACAATAGCAATGGTATTAATTCTATGTAATAATTATTTGATGTGTAGAAGAATGTCAATATTTATCTAACATTAACTCCATTAGTTTGTGTTTTTTAATATTTTGAGTACATGAGTTTAGGTCGTGTTAATTCTTGTACAGCAACTGGATAGCTACGACATGCCGGCTGATAATGAGAACGTTATTGAGTTTGAAAACTTACAGATTGCAATTCCTGAGACAAAAAATGATGATGAGAAAAGTGAGTGATTTTAGTACATTTTAACATTATTCAAATCTTGAGGTTTTAAGTCACAAGGAATATAATTGTTTTTATTATGAGGGAAATCTTTTATTTATTTTGTAGTTCGGCGTAAACGAGATGGATATTTGGAGTGGGAGGAGTATTTCATGGTAGTTGCACAGGCCGCTTCAATGAGAAGCAAGGATCCTTCTACGCAGGTACAAGGACCGAATTAAGTTATAATCATAATTGAGGTTTATTAAGTTCATAGCTATTGGTCACGCCTAGGTGAAACTTATGCTAACATTATTTTGAATGCTTTTGTGTTATATGACGAAGTAAAACATATTTTTGGTACTTGACCATTCATATATTGTCTGAGAATGAATATGGCTTGGATATTCACAAATCACAGATAAAGCTGTCAGCGTAACGGAGTGATGGTCCTAATTATATGTAATTGAAAAGTTGTGTTTCACATACATAGGATATGGGAAAATCTCAGATGCTATATTTAAAACAGTTACCTTTTTTAATGGTTGTTTTGAATGTGTCATAGGTTATCAAAGTAGATAATTTTTTTGACAAAACTTTGTGGTCAGTATAAAGTGCCACTAACGTACTGATTATGATAATTATATATAACATTATTTTAATACTTGTAGTATCGACTGGTTTTAGGTTGGTTGTGTTATAGTAAATAAGGACTGCAAAATTGTCGGAACAGGATATAACGGTGGGTAATATTTTACTTCCTTTTGTGTTATTTAGGAAAAGATAAATTTTTCTTTACTGCTTTTTAGGATTTCCTGTTGGCTGCGATGATGACAGCCTACCTTGGGGTAAAGGAAATGTTGATCCTCTTCGTAACAAACACACATATGTTGTTCATGCTGAAGTAAATGCCATAATAAACAAAATTGCCAACAATGTGGAGGGCTGCACGCTCTATACTACACTATTTCCTTGCAACGAATGTGCTAAAATTATCATACAGGTTTGAGTTAGTTCTTTTAGTTGACATTGTATTTATTGTTGGATGTATCATGACTTATAGCTTGTGCTATAAGACTAAAAAAAGAGGTATTACTCTATTTTGAATAACACTTTCTTTGAAGAAACCACTATATATCATGAAATCTATTCTTTCACTGGATGTATTATAGTCTCGTCTTGCCGAAGTAGTGTACATGAATGATCGACCAAAAGGTGACTGGCCATTTGATGCTTCTAAAAAGCTCTTGGATATGGTTGGTATTCCATATAGACAATTCAGGACTAAACGACCTGTCGTCACTGTTAAATTCAATCCTGCATGTGTACAGTAGTTCTAGGATTTAAAATTGTGAAATTAAGTATTTATCAAAGGATTTAAATATTTTATTCTATTATTTCGTAGATTTATACACTTTTAATTACTACATATAATGCCTAGCTATAAGCTACTTAGTGAATAATCTATTGTTGATTAGTATTATGGTAGGACATAATTTATCATTGTTAATAATTTTTTGGATATGTTCTTACTCACAACATGCTAATGTTACTAAGGCTAGGTATCCATTAATTCAAAAGTTTTAGTTCATGCTTACGAGATTTACTTTAAATCCGCCACTCAGATACTGCCATCCTCGTCTTTGGTCCATTTTCCACGACGAGTGAAACCCTTATCTGCGATTTAGTGTGAAACAATCCAAGAACTTAGTGATAGTACACATTTTATAGGTGCACTCACAATATTCGTGTGGATTTAATTCTTGTTCCATAGACTTTTCGCAATATGTGTTACACACAATCTATTAATTATTTGACGTGCATCATTTTTACCAAAATTTGTAAATATAGAATGTATTGTATGGCAACTTTATTCAAGCACAGCACAAATATGTACAAAATTATCGGGATAAGAGAGGTTTTTAGCCAGATATACTAGAGGTGTTTCATTAGGAATAGATATTCCATGAGAGACGAATCGGTAACGACCGTGTGAAACGAGATCGGGGGCGAGTGTAGTTAGCGCATTTTCTAAAGTCCGTAGTTGTCCATTCTCATTTGTGGGTGGTTGCGGTATCTGTTCCAATAAGATGATTTCCCAATCTCCATTATCTAGATGATGAACTTGATGGAATGATAAAAATCTCACCTGTCTGAAATTTTGAGATAATGCATATAGCCTGATTGGGATGCTTAGGAAAGGATTACTATCTGATGCCTCCATCAAGCGTTTGTTTACTGACCAGAATTCATCAAAACGATCTAAAAAATTATTTGCCTATGATGCAAGGTCATGCTCGCCTATAAAATTAATGGTACGTACTATGCATTACTCCACTCCACAACTGCTTGTGATCTTCAATCTTCATTGAAGTTATGACCTCGAAGATGTGTGATTAAATGTTATAATAATACATGTTGCGCGTAGATTAAAGAAAATAACCAACTAACTAAATAACAGAAATATTATCGATTAACCTCTCCTTTCCTCTTAATATAATCGGCCTCCTTTACCGCCTGCATAAATATAGCTTCCATCATGTCCTTCGATACCGAAGAAACACCAGTCGGACGAGCACTCGTCCTTCAACATTCGGTACTATAACTCACTGTGCTTGATCACTTCTTTCTCTATATTGTGGCCTGTTTCGTATTATAATAAAAATTAATCTTTACCTTACAAATACAGTCCAAGTCTGGGATTCTACAGGTTTGTGTAGATCAAAAAGAACGCCCACAGGATAATACATTTTTAATGCTTGTCCATTAGATTCTAGCCATACTGAATCGGCATCTAATTTAATCCCATCTTCCCGCAAAGAAATAAGGTTTAAAATCTATAAATAATATTAGTTTTAAATAACTATATTTCTCCAAGATAAATTTAGCAAACCTTTGGTAGAGAAAGACAGAAGTAACTACATCGAGGTATCATTGCGTAACTAGGCCGTGGTGGATCAAGGGAATCTATGTCTAGAATAAACTCCACTGGAACATGCGCATCCCAAACCTTCCGCGATATTTCGTAGTCATAATCCGGAGACATCTTTAACGTATACTCCAATGTCTCAAAACATAGATTCTAAATACCAAACGTCTCAACCATACTTCTTTAGTTTTTATCCCAGAACAATGAAATAAAGCATACAAAAATACAATGTCCAGAAACCACTTGGAGGAAGATAACCTTTCCGGATATAAAGGACACCAACAAAATGAAGCCAACCATATTTTATACGAACACGTTACAAATAACCGTTCGAAGACTCCTTTAATAGTATTAATAGATATAATTAACGTGACATATCAGTAATCAAACCTTACAGGCAGATGATTATATTAATAATTACGACTGACTAAAGTTTCAACGTGAGATACGTATAATGTTTAACAATCATGAGAATATAAAGTGGATATTTACGAAATTAATAATATAATAAAAATACCAACACCTAGAAATCATTGTCAAATATGTCAAAGGCAAGTTCATCCATGTCAAACAATTGTTCATTGGGATTTACGTTTTGCTGATTGGTATCAATAGGAAGAATATCTGAGGTCGAAGCAACAGTTGAGATCGCATCAGAATCGGGTAAAGCCGAGCAGCTAATATTTGACTGCTCTTCTACTGAACGCTCGAAGGAAGCTGAGTCGTAGTGCAGGGATGGTACATCAAGCCCCATTTGTGCAGAACCTTCTAGGTACCATGAAGACTCAATATTTACTTTTTCAGAATATAATCGTCGAGCACGACGTCGAGCTGCTGATGCCTCTAATTGTGATTGAACCTGTTAAAACATGAACTATATTATTAATTTACTATTATAAGCATATTAAAACATTTACCTTAACTTTAACTAATGCTTTCATTTTGTGCTCATCTTCCATTGCCTGTGCCGTTGTAGCTGCTTCCGTAGCATTGTTTGTATATGAATTAACAGCGGATGTTACTTCCACATTTGTAATATCTAATGAGCAGTTTGGTGAAGTGTTCGAATCACTCTCCTTATTGGATATCTTCGCTCTTTTTGCAAAAGCGACGTTACTTGAATTAATCCGTCGACTAGCCAGTGTTTTCTAAAGTAGTTGTTATATAAATAGCATTACCTACCACAAACCTCTGACTACACAAGTGAATGTAAACTCACAAGAAACTCTTGAATTCTTTGTTGGAGTGCATCTCTAAGATCAATAGCTTCCCCTATATCCCGAGAATGTCCATTTATAGATGTAGCTCCAACCGCTGACAGTATAGACTCTGCATCACGTGAATTCCGTAGTGCATATAGAGCGTTCTAAATAATTAAAGTCAATACTATATTGTTATTTTGTTTGAAATAAAAAACTAACCAATGCTGAAGTTGTATCTGTTGCAATTCGCCTCTTAAACGGCTTAAAGTCTAATTGGAATAAATGCTCCACTGACAGCAAATAATCCTCCATATTGATTTTTGTCATGCTTAAAGAACTTTGAATAATTAAAAAATAAAGATATCATCACTAAACATGAACAGAAATACGACTTACTTATTCCGCCTTTGTTGAAAAATACCGCCTCGGATTTTACTTATTACTCCAACCATCATAGACATAAGCTGATCATCCTTAAACAACATTTTGTAACTTCCAGCCATTTTTCTATTAATTCATGATGCATAAACATATAGTACCTCTAAAACTTTTGGATCGACATTCATTGAGCAGACTTGATTCCAAATACCTTCACCCATAGTAAGATTTTCTTCTCCTGATGATAACGGTCGTTTTCTAGTACAAAAAGAAGTAGAGGTCAAATCTAAATAGGTTGGGCTCAAAAAATCATTTTAACAAAATAATCTGAAAGACCATTGGACTTAATCATGAGTAAATGTTTATGAAAAAATGCTACATATAAAAAGTGCAAATTACCATCGAGATCAATATCTAAATCATCTAAAGCTGCTGTACGTCTTCCCGCTCCACTCGACATACTTCCGGAATCAGTATTTGAATAGCGAGGAGTGCTCAGACTGCTAGCCATTATAGAAGGACTCTTAAAATGAATTTTTACTAGAAATAATACGTATATCAATGATATTTACAAGCTAAAATACTTACGATTTCATGCCTTTCCTGGCTAGAGAACTCGGAACTCGGAATTGGAGAAGGTAGGATCGAGCCAAGTGACATATCTCTGGTGTGTAATGAACCACCACTAGAGTTCGTTTCTGTACTATCCCTACTTAATACACTTGTGCACCGAGAATCCAGGACACGACCTTCATTAGGAAAAATTGATGGATATAAATACCTTAAAGAATAAGATTAAGTATAGCAAAATAGTCATACAATACCTAAAATAATACAATTTCATACCTGTATTTTTGAGGTAACAATTTTATATCTGGATGAGGAATAAAACCCTCTTCTATGTGGTAAGGTGTTCGTTTAACCCAAAATACATCCGCTGGCATATCCAATGGAAAATCACATTTCTAAAAGTCAAGGCAGTACAAGTAATCAAACAATTAGACAATCTCATGTACAATAAAGTTAGTAAGGGATCAATAACTTTTAAAAAAATCAATAAAATGTATCTCTAGTATTTTAAACATGACACAATGACCTTCTCTTTGGAGTTCCTGCACATCCACCAAATATTTTGAAATCCCATTTCATCTGTATCGAGCATAAGCGGTTCCATTCGACAATGACATTTAGGACATTTTAATACTTCACGTTCCTGCTACAAAATAAAATCTCAAATTCCCATAATCTATTAACGCAAGATGAAAGGTATCTTTCTATAAATATACATGAAATGAATACGGTTTTATGTAACAATGGATATATATTGCCCATCTAATAGCTAACGCAGTTTTAATAGTAAAGTATCAAACTATGCGTACGTACTGCTTTCTCGTGACATATTCGTTGGAAGAGATCGGTTGTGAGATAATCCAAGGCGCCAGACATCATCAATCCTCAACGATTGCGTTCACTGCAAATACAAGTCACAACTACCTTGCGTCACTGCACTACCGCCCGGGCGCTCGACGATTCTCACACATCTGTGTAAGAAACGCGTCATCGCTGGGTGGAAGTGCTCGGTAGCACTTCATCGCATATGCTCAGGGACTCGTATCTCATACTATGCCATATAATTATTAGAGCAAAAGTGAAAAACACTTATATTTAATTAGATGACTGATGCCTATTATATTTCAGACCATATTTGCACATAACTTTATTCTAATTAAAAAGTCATTAAACTTACAACGCCCTTTTTCTGCCGAGTGGCGAACGTTACAATGCTCATTCCCCTCAATATATCTGAAGATTCTTGGGATGTTTAGCACTTCCCTTAAATATCTGTTATAAAGATTTCTAAAAGGTTCATATTTACTAGGTAATATTAATAATTATGAACATAACCTTTCGTGAATATTAAAAAAGCTTATACGATATGGAATAAAAAATGCCTATTCCTTTTACTAAAATAATTCTCTTTTCGAAAATTAGCACACCGTATACTATCGCGGGGTAAGACCATTATGTGACTATGCAGTCATAACCCTAGCTCAATTTTTCGCAGTGATGACTACACTTCATTAACACCGTTATATATATATATATATATACTCAGAAATACAATACAGCAACTATTCAATTGAGGCTAACATATCGGATACCCCGAACAATAAATATTCTAATGAGTCTTATTTATACATTTTAACTTGAAACTAATGATTCATGATTCACTGCAATGAATGAACTATAAAAATTAGGACAAGTAAAATTTATTGTTTAAATTAATCAACAGTACGTATGAGATCACAATCGCTACATAACAACGAAAATGAACTTACAACGTGAAACGGACCACAATTTTAAACCATTAGCAAAAGCTAGCAAACAAATTGGTTATTCATTTCTCGATACCTCATCGTTTCAGTGTTGAGATATAAAGGACATTGTTTCCTCTGATAAAGGCATCTCCATATTTATTTTGTAGTTGACCATTGTTATATTCTTCAGTCTGTTCCAGAGCAATATTCATGAACCTAGAAATGACCAGTTAAATTTAGCTAAATACACTGAGAAAAAAAATATACATGTAATTAAATCTAATCCGTGCTCAATTATAACAAGCCTATAATATCTTTCAATATAAAGTTAACTTTCATTATTAATGATATATTAATACTTAGGAAACTGAAATATATTCATGGAACAAATACTATTGGTTTCTAATGTACAGAACAGGCAAATGTCGAGTTGTTATTAAAAAAACGTTGCATTAGAACTACCACATCCAAGTCCCTTGTACATAATTTATTAGCAATATTCTTGTTCTCCCTAGTTGGGGTCCAAGCCATAAAAGTAGTGCATACCAATAATGGTACTGAGTGGGAAACAAATATATTCGAAACCGACAGAATATTCATCAGAAAGTCACTTATATCTCTATCCCATATTAAAAGATGGTTAATATGATACTAAACCAATGTAAAATAAAAAAGAACTCACCCATCAAGACATGCAAGGATCCCTCTGTAATCGACGCCCGAATTAAGTTTAACTACAACAGGCTTCCCAATTATCTGTTTCAGAAACTCAGACGGATTTTGCCTTCTACTCATCCCTTAAATACAAACAGATTCCAACGGTCGCACGTAATCTAAGTAGATCCTAAAGGAAACCTGCAAAATCTTAAATAGAAATGGTAAGAAAACCAAAGCCTAATACTAATAATACATTTTGTCCACTCGTTTATCTGATTTAACAAACTATGACCACCAGATTTCAATTGGTTATAATATATGGGCATTCAATACGAGGAACAAAAATATCAAATCATAAACGCAACATACCTAGCAAAATATACATGAACCATAAATCTTCAGTACGCTCAAACAAGTAAATTCATTTAGAACATCGAATAATTTTAAGACTTGGTTAAAGACTTGTTAGTGGATCCACACGACTAATGAATTACCGATTCAATTTTGTACAGTTCTAAACTACAAATGTGGATCAAATTAAAATTACCAACGTATTCAACGATGTTTATGAATAGAAATGAAAAAACGAAGAGGGAAAGCATGTGGTATACGAGTTAACCTATACACCGCATTGTGAATTTTCATTAAATTCTTACTATGTGTGAGTTGATACATTTTGGAATGATAATAATCTCAGTATCTGACTTAATTAATTTGGGTAAAATCGCAGTGATTGGGAGATATCTAAATGCAATATATATATATATATATATATTGTAAATTGAGTACTCAATAAACCAGTCATAAAGGAAGACGTCAACCGGCATTCATTTCACACACCCTTCGGTAAACATTTCTTCAGTTCTCGCCCTGACCACTATCTTCATCTTCATCCACGTATTCATCATTATCACTCTCATCATCTCCATAATCATACATATCATCATCTGAAAACCAGCTTTGCTTAAGTACACCATTCTACCCACAACCAGCAAAAACACCAATAGTACTTGCCAATATCTAACATATCAAGCGTCTGATCATCATGGTTTGGTGGACGAGTTTTGATGCAATACTCCTCCAATGTCTCTGGAACAGTAACACCATCCTTAGCAGCTTCTTCCTTAGACTGCTCCACTTGTTTCCTGTGTTAATGGTTATAGCTTTATAGTATTACAAACAATATACCACTTTCCGAATTCAAAATTGTCTTGTCTGTCTTTAGCTACATTTATGCAAGCAGAGAAGTGACATGATTATAAAACTAACTTTACTATGACAGCATACTGCATATCAGATCCTTCCTTCCATTTTCTATACATAACAGACGCATCAACGTTTGCTGGAGATGAAGTATTTGGCTCATTCAGCAATGAAATAACAGAAAGCAAGATCGTTCTGGAAAAAAAGTGGAGGATGCCAAGTCTAACTTTATCTTAAAAACCACACTGGTTATCCGAGGATACCAAAATCAAGACCAAATCTATTTCACATCCTACTGCACAATCTATAAATCTAACCTGACACTTTGGGTAGGATTCCACCTTTCACAAGGAAGTTCACCACTGTGTGGATCATCAACAGGTGGATGTAAGATACTTATACATAAATCCCCATTCTTTAAAAAATCATTTAAGAAATATAATATATTCCGCGTCTATTGCATATAATTAAACCTACATATTAACAAAATGAGATAAAAAGGAGAAATACCAAAGCATATGGTCCTACCTCATAAACATTTGGATGCCAAACTTTAGTAACAAACTTCATAGAAGGTGGTGAATATGGATAATTAGGAGGAAATCGTATCACAGCTTTAAAATACCCGCCCTGTAAAAAGTAGTTTAGTATGAAAATAATTAAATTCAGAAAATTAACACTTCTCACTTGATATAGTGTATTAGGAGGACCATATATGCCAACGGTCCACACGAAAAGGTTATCTTCACTGGCAGATATTGTGAACCCCTCTACTGGTTGTGATTCTATATTCTTCAATTCCATTGCCAGAGCACGCAATGCTCCCGCCGAAGTCGACGCCTTCAGATTATCTCCCATTATCTGACTTTGCTATATCATTAACTAATTTTATATAAATATAAAAATAGTATGAAGACGAGAAATACTAAGGATTCTGAAACAAAGGCATTATAAAGTATATTAACTTTTTAAACGCCATCTTTATTCATAGCAAAAATGTCTCTAACATGACTATCAACTTTAATACATATATTAAACAAATGTAAACGCAACTACTATAAATATAATAAGTGATTACAACTACAATTATTTTATAGTGGTGACCTAAAATCCAGCTACAATGGAAAAACTCTTTCAATGCACTTATTACCACGAAAAAAGTGCATAAGTTTTAAAGTAATGTCTAGAAATGCTCTACAAACATTATGTAGTCAATCTGTAATACTAAGAGTGTGATATGAGCGCAAAGCAAAAACTACGTAACCGCCTGAGAACTCAGCTGATTGCACTTTTAGCACGTGCAAAAAATGAAATTTTCGTGTTAAAACTAAATAGCGTACTATTAAGTTAAACCCTTTAAATTGCTTAGTATAAGTAAAGTAATTAAAAAATAATAATTCAGTGTATACTTTAATAAATACTTTTAGGTTTAATAATTAAGCAAAAATGTTGCTAAATTTTGTGTAAGCTTGAATTTACTTATTATTTGTTTATTTTTGAAATATGCTGAAATATCTTAGTTTTTTGGGCGTAGTGCTTTTTGAGATCTTAGTAGATATGAGCATTATTTTTTAGTTAACTTGTTGTCCTATTGGTTTCAATAAAGACTAGAAAGTTTGAAATTATTTGAACAATTATTTTGGTAACAATGCATGTATTATTCTTCCTTTTCGCTGTTCTAACACTGGTATATTTGAACACTAAGATTGTTATATATAACTCTGCTCAGCTTGTTATTTCAAAACATTAGATATCTTGCTATAGTATCCACATCTATTTCATCGAATATTTTAAAGTATTCAACATTTAGTTGGACTTTATATTTATCTAGATTAAAATTCATCATATGAAAGAAGGACTCAGGTAACAACGATCTGAGTGTAATAAGACCTAAAACATTTAATGGATAATATTTTGGGAATGTGTTATCAAACGTTTAAAGTTTCATTCTTTACTGATGTATATATAAAGATAAGTGAATACTGATCACTTTTAAATGATTAAGAAACGATTTATTACTGGACATATATGTTATGCAGATAACGACACCTGATTCGTATTTTTAAATTGAACAATTCTTTAGAAAATCTGTTTTATGTAATTAAGGTGTTTTCTAACATTCCTACTGTTGTATTCTTGAAAATAACAGAAGAATACTCGATTAGATAAGAAGAAATCAGTGCTAAATTATAATAATTAATCGACTGGGAACGGANCTGCTTGCATATGCGTGAAACATGGCCTAAGCTGTAGGATGCAGTTCTATACTGCGGGGCAACCTTAGGCATTCTTTGTTCTCAACACCTACCTTGTACGTAACAGAATTAATTCCATCCTATAGCCTTAGAAATAAGTGACTCCTGATATACCTACTATCAATTTATACTAATTTATGTGCAAATGTTAGCAGAGACATAAATATGATTAGGCTTATGGCTTTCTAGAGAACCACTATTCATCCTAGATTTCGATTTTCATGAAAATCGCTACCAATTATGGAGGATAATTTCAGCTCAACTTTTGAAGTAATACCAGTATTAACTATAAAATAAAGTATACTGTTCCACATATAAAAGATGAAGTCTCGGTCAATGTCCATACGTTTAACGCTACGTCGAGTACCTGATTATCACATATCATCTCTTCTCACAAAATACCAGTTTGTCCTTCACTTTTCCAACCTATAAAAGTGGCAATGGCGCGATTAACCTACGGCATATCGCTTTTTGTTTAGTGAGGAATTTATTTTATCTGACTAACTATTAACCTTATACAATTTGGTATTTGAAAGATTTCAACATACCTGACATATTTTCGAGCACATCTCTAGCCATGATATTATCTTAGTGGTGAACTAGGTTACCGCGCTATTTGGTACATTAAAAAATCAATGTTTGAGTAGATTTTGTGATCCTAAAGTACATTTCAAGGCTCAATATTTATTTTTCTAGCATTATTACTAGTAAGACCACATTCATAATCACAATTTTATACAGTGCCCTTAACAAGTATTATTTACTTATTCATTTGTTTCGTACTGTGAGATATCCACTTTAGTTCCTAGTAACCAATCGATGATGCAAAAATTATAAACAAACGTCAAACTAAACCAGTAATCCTAATCCAGTGCATTTACGATCAATTACATAACTTTACAATAGAAAATCTAAATTTAAATCCTGTAAAAATGCATTAATTTAGCACTTGTATAGTTAAAAGTTTCTTATTTGACATTCTAATTGAAATCTTACTAGAAGTGTTGTTACAATACTAGCTTGGGTTGTTTTCTTCTCGTGTTTCAGGTATTTATTTTCTTATAATTAGAGGAAAAAATTAAATCACCGTGGAGAAATACGACTTTTGTGGAATGGTATCCTAAATCTATTCTAACGCTACAAAATAGTTTTAAAATATGCTTGAAGGTATGCAGTTTTGAATAAAATAATGTTTTGGTAGTTATGCTGGTGTTGTTAATTATAATTTTATCTCATCACCTTTATTTTCACGGCAAATTTACAGATTTATTACCGCCTAAGTATCCAAGAATTTCAAATTAGCATACTCTCTTTCAGCAATGGATATAATTTTAATTTCTATTGGGAGCACTCTTCTTATTCTTTTCCTCATTGTTAGTGTCATTATTTTTTTCCACAATCGGAGAAAGAATCAACGCAACGCTGAAACTGTTAGAAGGGCGGCAGCGAAAGAATACTATCTCGATCACCCAGTATCACCCCTGAATTATAGATTTAACAATAATAATGAAAAAGGTACTTTTGAAGTATGGTCAATCTTATTACTAAAGCAGGTTCATGCGCCGTTATATTTAGCATTATAAGAAAATAGTAATGTAGTAGTGATGTCAGAAACTGGAGAGATATCTGGGAAAACATCAGAAAATTTGAATCGATTGAGCATTGAGGAACCGAATGTAGATGAAGAAATGTCTGCAAACACAATGGATAGGTGAGTTATAGAAGTTGGTCAAAACGTAAGCTATTAAAGCAGCTTCATCTCATTAGAATACATAAATAATGATCAAATTATATGACCATTTTGTATTACTTTGGCACCGATTACAACGCAAATCGGATAATTTTATGCTTGGAGTAGATAGTAAAATAGATGTTAATTAACTCATTTTAGGCCCAGTAAAATCCAAATCAATAATGCGGAAACGAGGGCAGTTCAAGCTAGAGCAGTAGAAACGTATGAAAAGGAATTTGTTTGGCTGAAAAATGAGGCGATATAGATGATATAAAGAGGATTACCATATAAAACGAATGTAGAGAGATTACCTAAATTCAGTATACACTCCGTGGAGAAATTTGAAGCAGAAGTCTCTCGAATTCTATCTTCTGACAAGGCAGTTTTACTAGAAGAATTTGAGGTGAAAGAGAATTTCTGGTAATCGAGAACTTTTGAATAATACTAATCACATTGAAGGTAAAATTTCGCACATTCATATTAAAAAATTTGAGAAAAACTAACTATTTAAATTTATTACATGTTTTAGATTTTGGAGGTTAGAGACAACCAAAGAAAACGCAGATGTACAGCAGCCGAACAGAATATGAAATTAAATAGGTTTATGGACATATTCCCCAGTGAGAATGTTTTAGTACTTCACATTTCTTTATTCTTTATTTAAATAACTTAACTAAAAGCATTTCAGGTGATGATACACGTATCATTTTAGATGGAACAAATAATTATATTAATGCCAGTTTAGTAGATGTAAGTAAAGCGAATTCTCCTTATACTTAGCAGCACCGGATAGTTTATTTTTTCACTTACAGGGCTACTGCAACTCAGCACAATTTATTGCGACACAAGGTCCAATTGGAAATGAAGAGACAGCAGGAGGAAGGAAGGAAAGCACAGTAGACGATTTCTGGAGAATGATTTGGGAAAAAAATGTACAATGTATTATCATGCTTACTGATTGTGTGGAAAATACGAAGGTGGGTATTATGCAGTAATTTTTAAACAATTAAAAAATACCAATGGTTTTTGAAATAGTTTTACTACGAACGCATTGAAAAATTAAACCTGCTTTAATAATAAGGAAATCCGGAAGACATAAAGTGTCCAATGTATTTTACTTTTTAAGCCTATAAATTTTCAATTTCAGAAGTTATTTACAACTTATCACACTCATGTACTTTTTTTAGAAACGATGTACGCAATACTGGCCGATGCAATTAGGTGAAGAAAACAGATATGCAGGAATTAGTGTGAAGCTAGTGACAGAATCAGAGGATTTCAAGTGCATTCATCGAGAGTTCGATGTTCAAAATAATACAAACATCAGACAGGTGATGAGGTAGAGGAAATAAATGTAGGAAAAACAGATGGATACACATCACGAATTAAAGAAATAAGGTTATAAGTTAAGGATATTAAGCATACAGTACGAAATATTAGATTTTAGATATGTCAATACCACTTTAAAAACTGGAAAGATACACACGCACCAGACTGCGCTGAGCACTTTCTCGATTTCATGGAACAAATTATGTGTAAGAAGTACAGACAACCCATAGTAGTCCACTGTAGGTGAGTTAGATTCTGTAGAAACTAGACATTTCGGTTATAAATATTCATGCATGGGAAAATACAAATATTAAAAAAAGCTTAAAGCGCTGGTGTTGGGCGTACTGGAGTTTTAATCGCTATTTGGAGGATACTTGAGCAGGCACGTCAAGAAGGGCAAATAGACATATTCAGGTAAACTAATCTTCTTTTCCTTGCGACGGATCTGCAAATAACCTTTGATCTTTTAGTACAGTAGATAATATTCGACAGCAGCGAAGTCGCATGGTTCAAACAGCTGAACAATATGTGTCACTGTACACGTCTCTCCTACTAGCTATACGAGGAAATCGGATATAAGATGCAAAAGTTACACATTACCAAACATTTCTGAAAGAAACATTCCAATACAAGATGAATCTTTATCATTAAAATGTCTATGACATTGATAATATGTACATCGCCACAAAGAAAATACTCGCATCTTATTAATGTGCTGGTTTGGACACCATATCATTGAGTTGTTCTTTCTGGTCCGTAATTGGTTATTCTAGGCCTAGAGAAAATTTTCAACATTAATTAATATAATTCCGTTGAACTACTACCATTCTACAGTTACACTAGACTATTTGTTTAGATATAAACAAATAACGGAATGGAATTATTTTCGAAAAAAGATTAAGACAATTTATAATTTTTATACCTACTAGGTGCATTAGTAGAATTCAAAACAAACAATGGATAGAATTATTGAACAAAGCTGCCAATGATTATCTATAAACCAGAAAATAACATGAATATGCATGAAGCGACATCATTTTGTCGCTCAGCATACTTCTATAATCTAAAGTCACCACCCTCAGTGAATATAAGATAATTAAATCATTCTCAGATGAATTAACAAGTTTCCAAAAAAAAAACAAACAAGTATCCTAAATACAAAAATGACTATATATGATGGAAACATACCCATTTCGCAGCTACTTATATTTTATAATTCTAAACTGATATCCAAGGTAAAAGCAACAAACTCCCACTTTAGATCTTCATAATATTGCCTAATTTTGCTTGTTAGATTAGGAAAGACTTTGACTTTTCCGCATAACGTTGAAATAAAAACATGTAAATATATTTGAGTCACTGATCTTTGAGAAAATCAGTACATTTTATGTTAGTTCATAATAATGCACAATATCAATTTCTTTAGGAAACCTAACTACAATAACCAAATTATTCAATGAACGAAAGCCTAGACTAACCTATTCGTTTCAGATATACTTCTTGTTATCTTTTGGATTATTTCGTAGTAGATTTCCTAACTGGATTATAGGTCTTTCCGCGTAAAGCATTAAACTTCATATTTAATATAAGATAATGAAGGTGCTGAGTTTAGACTACAGACTCCGTCGTCATGTGATTCTGACACTGAATTATTTGAATATAAGGAATTTATATTTTAAAAGTAACGCTGCCTTTAGTTAATGGTATGAGAGACCGCATTCCTATTGGTTATTATTAAAGAACTTTGAACAAATAAACCACTCATTAATTCTTTTAGAAAGAAATCAATGCTAACTTGGTGGATATTTGCTTGAGCTCTACATCTAATACTTTTAGCAAAAACAGTAAGTGAATATAATATATCAATAGGAGAAAGTCGTTAGGTACTAAAAACAGTATTCCAATAGAATCTCAAAATCCCGGAAAAACAAAATTAGCATAATTAAATGAACAAGAGCCAGTGGTGGATAAATCGCACAAAACTAACATTGGAAAACCCTCATACGGACAGAAATATCTCGCCAGCATGTAAACTATGTGTGGTTCACCTTGAACCATTATATGTACAACAACTATCCACTTATGTACAAAATGTACATAATGGAGAGTACTATAAAATTAGGGCACAGGATAATGGGAACAGCATACAAGTAATCTATGAAATCATTAAAAAGGATACACTAGGATGGGCATATTCACAACCTCCAATTTTAATCGGTAGAGAATAATAATTAACTCTAATTATAATTTTGCATTATAAAAAAAAAAGTTCACTTGAGACGCTGAGTGATGCTAGCTAATGCTACGGCAAATGCTTGACTAGCTGAAAACGGTCGTCGAAAGTCGAGGGTATAAGCTCCACCCTCTATTCGTCCGAATTGCAGCACTTGTCTCCCATCTACCTCTACCTGAAAGTATCATTTTTAGAATTATTGAAAATGGCTGCATGAAAAAAAATACTAACCTGGAAATTTTTTGCAGACTCTTGTGTGACACGCCCACCAAAATCAAGCTGGAAGTGATTATAAAAATATACTTCCAGAAGAAAATTATGAAATAATACTGATATTGACGTTAATTGGAGTATCATATTATACTATACAGTAGCAATCAATTCCGCAGGTATGAAAAACTCGAAATTTAATTAAAGTATATATAAAATAAATCATTTAAAATCCACTCTTACCTGGTAAACTTGATTTTGATCATTCCAAAATGGTGTTTTATTGTGCATAGTTAATACTAGAGTTGATACAGGTGAAGGAGCTGATCCTTCTCCAAGAGCCCTTTTCATTTCATCGAGAGTACGTGTCAATTGTCGTACTTCAGTGCGCACATCACCACATCCAACCTATATTAATGTAGTCCAAAACCATTTTTTTAAATTTATAGCAAAAAAAACATTCTTTGCACAAGATTAATTTAAATGTTCCTACTTTTTTCTCGATTTCATTCATTCGTCGAAGAATTTCCTTCATTTGCGTTCGCATCTTGCTTATAGAAGCTTGATCTCGTTTCTGAATTATATATAGGAATAAAAGTTGAGTAATATTAGAATGAGACCATCATGTATACTCCTTTTGCCTAAAGAATTCCTGTACTTTAATGGGTTTTAATAAATTATCAAAAAACTAATGGCCAAAATTGTATTACTGGGTTGAAATCTGCATGACGATGACTAAGTTGTCCCGCGTAATGAGCCAATTTATCCAGGCCTTTCTTTATATCATCTCTATCCTTTTGTCGTGCATTGACTTTAGTTAAAGAAGATGTACATGGTAATAACATTTCGCGATCGTCAGCTCCATCTAAATATGCATGAAAAAATATATATTGGCAAGATTAAATATTGATGAAAAACATACCTATGAATTCGAGAGACTCAATCTCATCCTGCCATGTACTAGTTGTACTCATTGTATTCTCAACGTCATCTAATCTTGACTCAGCTCGTGCAGGAGAAGTCTCTTTAGAGGCAGCTACCTTTAATAATTCGACCTGTACACATTTAATTTCAACGAATACGAAAATATATCTGATATTGGTATATTAAAATAAAAACACTTGTTCCGGCAGCAATAATATCAATTATTAACTATTGTGTTCTTGCCCAACAGAGATATATGAATAACTTTATACCTGTGACTTCCCTTGAGAAGATACTTCAACTACGCCAGCATCCATAGCAGCACGCAAAGAAGTGCACTCGGAGACAACCTGGAGAACAGATAATATGTTACCTTTTGTCTCCTTTGATCTAATTTATTTCATCTAACCCTTTCGAAGAATGCTCGTTCTTCTTTGGTTAATCCATTAGTTTCCTTTTGCTTGCTTTGTGTCAGTAGTGGAACCAGTTCATCCAAATCATCACTTTGTGCCGTTGATGGACATACAGATGTGCGTCGTGATACTGAGGTCCCGATATTCTTTTCCTTGACCATAGTTGTATCCAAAACTGCAAGATCAATAGTCATCTGCCGTGGTTGCAGATGTAATACCGATGTTTTGTAGACAACCTAAAATCGAACAGGTTTTCAACTTGTAAAAATTTGATACAATGGTCGGCCCATAGAGAACTGAACCGCGTACTTTTTCACTAATTTATTCGTCTATGTTTAATTCCTTATTTAATATAATAATTACAACTACTAATGCATATTACTAGTCTATTATAATTACTTGAAAATTAGTAAATATTACATTTCCGTCTATGTGACAAGCAAGCGCTGTCCACTAACCATAGCTCATAATATGAACATAGAACAAACGACCAAAAATGAAACCCAATTGTCTAAAGGATAATGATGGATTATTATGAATATAATACCTCTAACATTAGTAATATGTGAAAATTATAGTTGAGAATTAGAAAGATCCATCATTAAGTTCTGGAGAATATAAATCTACCCTCTGTTCCATATTGAATTTAAACATGATATAGATTTAGCTATAATGGGCAAATATATATATATATATATATAAAGATATCCAAGATACCCAAGATATCAAAGGTTACAAGCACCCAATTAAATTGTTATAACGAATATAAACTGCTTACATAAACGATTTTATCTGAATCTCGTCTAAGATTATAAAACATTACTACCAATCAATCATTTTAAAGTCAAATATTTCACTTTAGATTTGTCTGAAGTTATGAACAGAAGTAAAATAAGCTTCAAAATTTTGAAATCATAATGTCATAGACTGACCTGTCCCAGGAACTCGGGGAGATGTTTGGGTGACATGGATGTAATATTGAATCTGGTACACCAAACATTTGAGGAAACCTGGACAAGTCGTAGATCAGGTCGAGGAGGACGTACGTGCCTGGTAAGAATAATAACTGATAAGTGAATAATATGATTTAACTGACTAGACAATTTCTATTTAGCTTTCTAAACAGCTCACCTTGACATTAATGCCCTGAATTGTCGTTTGCTTCTTCTCCATAGTGAATTACGGCCAGTAGAAGCCCAAGGTACGATAGATAAATCTTCTGTAAGTAAGAAAATACTCAATATATAAATAAATATCCTTATATTCATCTGCTCCTCTGAAATTTACTTTTTAAGACTTATAGTCTGAAGAAAAAAACTTCCTTCGTCTACGCATTAAAACTCGCTGAAAGATTAGTTACAAAGTAGCTATAGTGTCAATACTCTGACATTCATTTATTAAAAACAGCTTATAAAGATGACCATGGCGAAGTATAAAACTACTTAATGCGTAGGCAAATAATGGTAAATACGTCAATACCGCTAGATTATGAGACAAAGGGTTCAAAACATGTACCGATTATAAACGCTGCGCATCCAATCAATCAAATCTGTAGAAAGAGAAAAGCAAGTATAAGTGAAAAATTAAAAAGCATTTAAATGTACCAAAAAGCCATGGACTTAAAAATGAAACTATAGTATTTCATACAATCATTCTTTATTTATTTCACATCCCTTCCCTTTCGCATTTCTATCAATCGCGGATGGTCGATTACAATTGCTTCCCACCACATGCGAACCGGTCCTCGCCATATACAGCACCACCACCTATATCATAAACAGCACGTACCCGCTCAAATGAAGAAAAATATTTCGACCCGTTACTTAAGATAGCATATTTTTTTTAATTGTTTGGTAAGCTTAACTTAAGGAAAACCCAACTAAGATGTAGTTATTTTGAAGCATGTTGAACAAAAAATATTAGGTTAAATCAATCTTACTATAAAGGATACTTTATTATCACTACGTACAAGAAAAACCATCGTAAATTAAGAAGTACAAAACCACAAGATATAAATCAATTCAAACTTACCAACTTGTGCTGATGAACCTGCTGGAGGATGCGGCCGTTGACCAACAGAAGGATGAAGAGAAATGTGAAATTGTGGCAAAAAACGGTTGACTTGTCGCCCTAAATTGCACTATTCATTTCTAAATAAAAAAGTAGTGAAAAAAAAATTTAAAAAGCATATTCTAAACTTTCAAAAAATAATGGAAGAAAAGACTGTATTTCATGTAACATGATCAAGTTAATGTTTATATCACTTCCTATAATAATTTTTTAAATATGGATATTATGTATCACATTTATGTATAGCTTAGAATCTATATTTCTATTAGATGTCATTTTTCTCTGAAAATAGTTAACATTAACGGGTGTACGCTATACTCGTAAAATAGATACTTACAATTCAAAATAAAATTTAGGATTTAATTTATCAAACAACAATAATACATACCTACGAGTAAAGGAACCAGCCCACCAAGATGTTCCATACATAGTACGTAAGAATGGCTACCTCTAGAGAGAGGTCGAATAGTACAATAGCATCGAGCTTCGTTAACGCTACATACATACTTGCATAGATCGTCGGGACGAGGAATACGACACTGAAACTCCAAAATAAATTGAAAAAATTATACAAAACTATTAGCAAATATACATATATAATCCATTAAGTCATTAAAGATAAACACAAACATAAATACTAGAGAATTAGCGCTTTGAATTTAGTGAATGTATGTAATTCAGCACAGAATTTTCACACAAAAATGTAATTCCATGGAACTAAAACTTTATAAATGCATTTTACTCCCACGTATTTTTCTCTTTAAAAAAACAGAAATATGAAAGTAGCACAATATAACTCACCCGAATAATATGATGGTCTAACGCTCGAAGGGCATTCTTCTCTTTAATCGGGAGCGGTAAACTATCAACTTTACGTGACTGTGAACCAAGAAATCGCCATAAATCATAAGTTACTAGATTAAATAGGGAAGGTACTCCGAGTAGCAATTTCCCCACAGCAAGTGTACCACCAGCAGCAACGATTATAGCTTGTCCATCATGAGCCCAAGTAAATGCAGAAAGACATTTTTCTTTTGGAAGAGACATCGTCTCTCGATAAACAGTGCGACCTTCCCGATCTAACATCACTAATTCGTGATTGGTATTGATGAGAGCGAGGATGGTTCCATCTGTGTTCCATTCCATTTGGATAACAGTACATGAAGGTTCAAATATAAAGGGATCAATTTGATCATAGGCACTGACCATCATTAGCTTATTTGTGGTTGTTAAGATAGCTAATGTCCATCGGTTATTTTTCGTATTTGCAGATGAACAAGATAGCTTTTCAATAGGATCCGTTGTAAATGCACGCTCCGTAATATTAGCACCTTGGTCTGATAGTACTTGGATATTACCTGATGCGAAACCGAGAACCAACTGTTTTGAATCTGGAACCCAAACTCCACACGTAACTGTAGTATTAGTAGGAAAGGAATTACTCCAAACACGTTGACCAGTTGATGAACCAATTAGAACAAAATTATCTTCATAGCAAATAAGAGCAGACGAACCACAAGGGCTCCAACTTAGATCCCTGACTTTAACTCCTCTATCATTTACCAACTCGACGGACCATCTGTCGTCGTTACGAACCCACACGTAAATAACACCAGATGCATCACAAGACGCTAGTTTGCATTGCACACGATTCCATGTGACCATACAGATGGCCGAATGGTGACCTCGCAAGTTGAAGTTGTAGCGGACATTGTCTTCCTCAGTAGGATGAAGATTTGTTAAAGTAATTCCAACGGAGCCCGAATCAGATCCAACTCCTAGTAATCCATGACCGTATCGGTCTGTATGGGGAATCCATGCAAGATGAGTAATAGCTGGATCAATACGGGCACCTGGCCAATCGTCACTCTCCCAGGTGATCTTCATAAGCAGAATTTAAGTAGGAGCGACATGAACAACGGAACTAGTGATGGGTAGCAACAGCAGAGGTGAGAGGGAGGAGACAGAGAAACCAGATGCATTGTGGCACTGCGTCTCTCAAAGGCTGGATTTCCTACAGTTCATTCGCGTTAAGACACTCTTATGCACAGCGACATGCGTGCGGTTTTATGTGTTGGCATTATGCCAAAAATCGTGGTTTTGGATTGTATTTAATGTTGTGTTCTACTTATTTACTTTTTATGTTTAAAATATGTAAGTTAATACGGTTTTTTTAATTGTGACTTTGTAGGCAATGTTTCACCCAACTGATGTTATTGGGAATATGTTCTTACTTCCTTAATGGCAAATTGGATTTTAAATGGTTGCCATGATTTTTATAAGTATTTTCAGGATATCAATTTCTACAGATTTTACCCCACCACTTTTATTATTGTAAATTGAGGTAAACAATGGCTCTCAACAGTAATCCTTTCGCGGACCCATTTGCTGTAAGAAATAGAATGCCTTATTTATTTAGTTTGGAATGTAATGGTTCACTTATATTTTAGTTTTAATGAGAAGGTTCACAGGATCCCTCTGTGCAACAAGCTGCTGCAAGTCGCAGTGTAGATAGTGTTACTGAAGACTTTAACCCATTTGCTAATAGAGCCCCAACTGCTCCCACTCATCAGGTTAGTTTATTGTTGAGAGTAATTACAGTTGGTTTTGATTATATCTCACTTTAGACCAGCTCTAATAGTTGTTTTAACTTGATACTTTTGCCTAAAAATGGAATTTACTTAGATATTGGCTTTAATCTTCTAAAGATTGAATTTCTTATGTAATTGCGTGATGTTAATATTTTGTATGCATAGTAACATATCGCATTAATTTTATAGCGTTAAGCATTTCAAGTGCTTTTGAGGAAATACTATTTCATTTTTAGCTGTATATCAGTCAATGTTCTAAGTGTCATAATTATCCTATTCCATTTACTATGTATTATTAAATAATGGGTACTGTGGGGAAATCTAAAACACGTCATTGTCAAAAATTGGTATTTACTTATTTTGCTATAAAAATTATAGTCCCATTATATTAATATTAAGTTTTCATACTATTGTCATTTATAGAGATTGGCCCACTGCTGTGCTTTATTGATTAATCGAACCTGGGCGTTTGCAGTGTTTTATGTTTAAAGTTTTGTTCTCATTTAATATATATTAAAACCTCTTTTTTTTGTCAGTGTTCAATGCTATTGTTCTCAGAAACTACAAAACTCAGCTACAATAGTTTGCCATAAATTCAGATGATATAATGCTGGATATCGCTAAAATTTACTTGAATTACCTGCTAGTTATTTAATATAGTCATAGTTGGTTTATAATGCATAGTTTTGCCATATTTAGGCTACCCCCGGTTCTGGATTGGGAGGCAGAAATACTATGAATGATGAATTGTTTCGAAAACAAGAGGAACTGGAGAGAAAGTCACAAGAGTTAAGGCAACGAGAAGAAGAGCGTTCAAGAAGACAGCAACAAACTGCCCAATCGGGTTGGGGGCTTTATAGGAGCTAAAATATTTATTGAATTTTTTATAATGATGCACTCGTACTTCATATTTCGTAGCATTTTTAATTAGATATAATTTAGGAGCCAATGCTGGAGGAAATAAACCACATAATTGGCCTCCAATACCAACCTTTATTCCAATCGAACCTTGCTTCTATCAGGTGAGTGGGAAGATAATGTTTGTTTCATTTGGACTTTTGCCTTGATGACATCGTCTATAATATAACTTTAGGCGGTGCGCTGTTTTTATTTAGAAGTAGTGACGAATTCAGGATATCGAGGTAGAGATCCCTGTGCAATTCCAAAAAACTGTTACTCTTGTGTACTATGTTTTCCTCACATATGTACTTGCTCTGGTCGTCAATTTAATTGCTTCACTATTTTACATGTTTTTACCTGATGGAGGTAAATTTTAAAAATATTAAGCCTTAAAATCTTCCCACAAATAATTCCATCGTTGGAATTATTTATAATTTTGCAGGTGGTGTGGGACAGCTTCTTTTAGCCATCATTCAGTTGGCACTATTTTCTCCATGTTCATTTTTGTTCTGGTTTAGACCAGTATACAAGGCATTCAGAAATGATTCGTCATTTAATTTTATGGTGAGATCTGCTTATATTGAAGTAGTTTTGACTAATCCAAAATCTATTATTGATAACGTAATTTGAGGTCTTCTTCTTCGTTCTTTTCTTTCACTCACTCTTCACTCTTGTTCAAACTCTAGGGGTTTCTTCATATGCATGCGGATGGATTAATACTCTGAGGACATTCTCTCGTAAGTAGTTTTTTAATACTTGTACACAGGATAGCGCAACAATCATTTAACGTTTTTTTTAAGAGTCTGTTCCGGTGGCACTAATAATGCTAGTTTCTTCTGTCTGCTTCACTGCGGCTCTGGGTGGAATGGTGTATGCTCTTTTGACAGTTCACAAATTATATAGGTTTGTGTATGTGAAATCATTGTTTTCAAATATCATCCAAGAATGATGAAAAATGAGGATTATTATCAAAAGTGAAGCTACAAATTTTTGGTATTGATTTTAGGGGTTCGGGCTTTTCAATCGATAAAGCACGTCAAGAGTTCACAAATGGCGTGATGTCAGACAGGAATGTGCAGCAGGCAACAAATGCGGCAACTAGCGCAGCTGCTGGAGCTGCTTTCCAACATGTCACGCAAGGACGTTTTTAACTTACAATTTTATCTTTTTATTTTTATAGAATGTGACATATAATTATAATGTTGCTGTTATGTTGAACATAGTTTAATAATAATTTATTTAATGTTGTACTTCTGAGTGTCATATTCTCTATAGTATACGTATACGAATTCCATCTGAAGGTGACGTACAGAAGAGGAAGTTTGGTTGAGTGCGGATGGGTTGATATGTCTTATCCACTAGTGCAATTACACATCCTCCCCATCCAGCACCAGTTAGTCGTGCACCGTAAGCACCCTCTAATAGACACTCAGACACTAGATTATCCAGAGCTTCACAGCTGCATTCGTAATCCTGCGATGTAATTCGTAATTCTAATTTCAATGCTAAATGGAAAGTAAAGAGGGCTTACTTTGCTGCAGCTAGTGTGGCTTTGATTCATAATAGTACCCATAAGGGTAAGATTTTCCTCTTGACATGCTTTAGCAAATTTATCAACTCGTAAGGCCTCACTAAAAACGTGATGGGCACGGGAGCGTATTGTGAAAGAAGTCACTGGAAAATGTTTACGTTATTATTCCCTATAGTTCTTAATTCAGGTTTCTATTTCTTCCCTTGTATTATTCGTAGCTGTTGTGGTAGTATGGGTTTCATTATCCTATATTGTGTTGTATGCTATATTTGGAATTAATTTATTGCTTCCTTCTTGAGATGTATTTTTGTGATAAATAATTTAGATTAGCCCTATAATATGCGTGTAATGAGTGTACATGGTACATTAAAGTACGTTTCAAGGCTTACTATGCTTCGTATCTTCGCTGAGACAATTCTCAATAACATCCACGTCTAATAGCTGTTCCAACTCATTACGGGTTATTTGCTCTGGCAATTTCTCGGTCACAACAAGCATTTCTTCTAGGGTTTTTTCAGCAGTCTCCTGGATATCTTTAAGTCGGACGGATGATGTTGATACCCGTAGTTCTTGTTGAAGTAGCTGAATTAAGATTTATTCGAAAAGCAACAGTCATAAGCTTCGAAACACCCATCAACTATCATCGATAGTATGTTTTTCAACTATTGTTTACCTTTGCGGCGATTCTGCCTTCAACTACTCTTTGGTTGTATTGTGATGTTGCTGCCTTATTAAGTGTTTGCCCGCAGTGAAGAACTACGAAAAGAGCAGATGGTGGTAAAGAAACCGTTTGAGACCGAAGAGGGTGGAAATTAATGTGAAGAGCACTGCCTTTTTGCGAGAGAATCTGCATAAAACTAATAAATAATAAGTTAAAAGGTGTCGAAATCAGAGAAAGAACTATATACCTTAAGTATCAAGAATTTATTATAGAATCTTAGAACGTTTTTTTAATGTACCTCGCATGCTTGATCCATTCCGCCACCATGAGTGCCCACATACTGTTCAGCTAGTGCACAAAGTTCAGCTAATTCCTCTCTAAATAATTTTACACTGTTACGCATATAGAATGAATATTATTTAAGAATAACAGATCGAGAGAATTTTTTTTTTTTGAAAATATCGATTTTTACATTATAAAGGAATAAAACTGAACGCCTAAGATTTAAAGAATAGCCATTGTTAACGTGTTAAAAGACTTTCATATAACTCTTGGAACAGTTTTAGTAACCAAGGTCAATAGTGAAATCATATGTCCATAGTAATACGTTACGTAACGTAGTTACAAATGACAACAGCTGAGTAATATGGAGTTGTATTTCGCAGACATGAGGGAAATTCAGTATTCAAGCTGTTTTCCTACAGTACCACTTTTTGTATTTTAAAGTAGATCTATTAGTAGTGCAGTAATCATGACTTCCACAAAGTAAATAATAATAGCACTATTATTTGCAACTTCGGCAAATCACCGAGTTCTTTTCTTCCAATGAAACAGCAGAATATCTTTGTCTCTACACATCATTGCTTCCTATCATAATATTTCAATCATATTCATCTGAAAACTTTTCACTCAAAAAAAAATGATACCAATGAGTATTATTTTCATCATAATCGGTGAATGTTCCTAGGCCTTTTAGAACTGCAAGAAACATGAAATTGTTATAGGATGCTTTTTCTATACCTACTAATTCCGTCAAAACCTTTTCCAGTATGAATTGCCCATGTTGTTAGAGCTGCTGCACAGACAACTGATGAACTACTCGACAAGCCGGAACTTTCAGGGACAGACCCTAAACAACAATTCCATCATACGCATCAAAAAAAGCAGTTTGCATATTATTATTACAATATAGATATTATTATTGAGCTTTTGTAATTAAAATTAAAATGTCATTTTATAAGCTTAGCAAAAAGAAATTTCGAGACACTACGAATATCTGATCACTTCTTTGCTACTACTTCTATTAATGCTTTCTACAAATTTATACTCGAAGCTGCGTCATATAAATAACGATACAAGTATAATAATTATATAAGTGTTGACTGTCCAATCTTATTTCAAAAATTAGAGATAAGCACGTAAGATTTTTCTTAATCCTAAGCTGCAACTATACACTATACATTTCAAGGCTTAGGTGTAGAGGTATTTAGAGATTGTTTAAAGAAACTAATATTTGATTCAAAGACAGTAATTACAAAATTTTTAATGAATACATAGTCAGTTCCCTATTAACGGCCTTTACTATGATCGCACAATTGAAACTTTTAAAGTATTTGAGGACGAGCTTTGGCATAATTAAATTTATCTTTGTCTTCACACAACAGTTTAAGAAAAGCGAATGCTATTTCCTTTTAATCTATGGTCGTGAAAATAAGATATAAGATATAAGAAGCACGCATCCATCACGAATCAACTAGTTTTGAATTTGAATGACACTTCAGTGGGATTTTAGCCGTTAATGGCTTATCCAGTGCCCAATCATTATAAGCAAGAAGACCACGATGATTGCTGCGAAGATCCCAAGTAAGTATTTAAATCTAAGAAATTATTAGCCAAAAAAAATTACGCTTATTTTTTCATTACTATTAGTGATTTAAATACTACGTTGATACTGTCAATTGCACGAAGCCTCACTTGTGCACAACAACCCATCCTTTGTTTATCCTTCTACAATAGCATCCAATCTTAACTTGTGTGACTTAAAGAAAGATCCGAAAGAGACTACGTATACGAATATAAAGAAAACTGTTATTAATTAAAATAGAACTATGCAAACGTCTCAAGATCAAAATTCCTATAATTGAACAAGAACTACCCCTTCCACGTTAATTTTAGTGGTGGAAACTGGGAAAAGATTGACGCAAAAACCAACACGGTGTATTAAAACGTGACAGCCCAGAACTACTCCAGACTGGGACAGAGTTCTTTGGGACAGTTGGTTGATATAACTTAGAGTTCTTAGTATATACTTTGTTCCTAATTCTCTAACGTATTACCTAACTTCACTGCTAAGCAATGCGGTAAAAATTGTCCTATCGAAAAATGGCTGACCACATAAAATTAAATGGACAATGAATTGCTTTGTTGGTGTACAAAGATTAGTTGCAATTTACCATTAAAAAATTGACATTAATATGACTATCACGACAGGATTAGAATTCCAGGTGGGCCTCAGTACAGGACAACAAAGAAATTATAACTTCCTAAATCTAAATGCATGCTTTTAACGAGAGCATAGCCATCAATGCAAAAAGTCCAAATAATATGTTATACAATTATGGCACTCACATTACCGAATTGAACAGTATCTCACTTAATTTTTAAAGATTAATGAACTAAGTATGTCATCTAGGGCGTTTAAGCTGAAAAATGATTTTAGCTTACTATTGATGCATACATTATTTTTTTTGTTGATTTTAATTCTTTAGAATTACTTTGAAAAGTGATATAATGGTCTTCAAGTGGTGCATAAAATCCCTAGGCAGAATAAAAACGAACACCTAGCACATCTAACGTGCAGTTTATCCCAGCTTTGTCAATAGAGGAGAATTTTAATTTAATTTAAAATTATTGAAAGTTGATTCAGATACATTAAAATACATAGTGATTAAAGACGAATATGATCTTCTGCTCTTGCCTTCAATTGATCAGAAACTCGTAAATATAGGATTTAAATAAATGCGCAAATACTTCTTCAAACCTTCAATGAGAAGGTCAAAGCCTTTGGAGTTGCATCCAAGTTTTAACATCATCCCTTTCCAACCAGAGAGTACGTAATCAAACCAACTAGGAGGAGAAGATCCCGACCATAATGAAGGTAGAGTAAGTGAAAACGAGCTGTAAAACTATAAGACATGGGACAAAATAAAACAAAGGTCTAACAATAGTGTGGCTTTTAAAATATATAAACAGTAGGAGATGTCAATAAGATGATCGAAGTACATACGGATATTTTTTATTTACGTTGATCATACGAATCTCGTCCCTTCCATTGAGTGCAGCGAGAATATTAGTCGTTTCCTCAATTGCCATCGGCAATACTCCATAGCCATGGTAGTCGATGTGTTCACCTGGAGAAATACGGGAGGATCTTGTTATCACTTTAGATATCAAAATAGGAAATAAGCAATTGATTTCCTGACTATTACTGTTCTGTGCCTAGAAACATTAATTAAAATAAAACAATGATTAATTTTGCATGTTAAATTCATATTTATTCAGGATTTAAAATGACGCACCTATTAAATTAACTCTTCCGGGACAACTCACGTAAACTGTAGGATTAGTTCCATAGTTCTCAAGAAAAATACAGGATAGTTGATCCATTTATACAAACGATACAATATTTGATAGTTAGAAACTGCTAGGAGAAGTAAATAATATGGAACCGTTTACAGATCGAACCACAATAGACTAACGATCAATAAGTTGTAAAATAGTATATAATTCTTGGAAGCACCAGAGACAAAGACAGTGAAACGTTGCGTGCGACAAGCAATGGACGAGATACACATCTACAGCAAAGTATAGACTCCAAACAAAGAACGAGAGCATTAAATGATCCTGGTAAATTGACCAATAGCACTCCAACTTCGAGTTATGCATTTACACTCTTTTCACAGTTACTACATAGTTATTTATTATAATATTGATGTGTCCTATTCCTTTCATAGCGTTTAATTCATATGCCTATCAAACGGAATTCTTTTCTTTAATGTTTTCATCCATCCAACCCCTTATTATTCCGTGTAAATTTAAGTTTTTTAAATTCTTTTTTTATTATATCTCTACCGTCATAATTAAAAGATTTTCACTAAAAGACGTGTCATCTTTTGCATCTTCTCTATCTGACTAATATCATTTTGTGTAGCTTAATTCTCTCACCTACTCTATCTAGCACTGAACTCTTCATAATACTTTTCCTTCTAAACATTCCTTCTATTGCCAATATTGAACATCAATCTTTTTTGTCATGTGCACACTGTATAACAATTCTTCATTCATATGGCGGATCGAGCTGCAGCGGCAATCAGATCAATCGAAATAAACAAAAACTACAGTATCATAAGTTAGTTGATAGAAAGTGACTACAGTTATACCAATAAAATAAGAATACATTCTCTATTTCTAGAAGGGTTACAAAGTGGGTATAAATACTGCCCCTTCAAACATCCTCTTTCCAAATTGTAGGGGCCGGTAGTCTCTTTTTCCAAACTGCAGTGGTCGATAACCATCCCGCTTGCCAAACTAAAACAACCAAGATCTGATTTTAAAATATAACAAGTTTGTTTTATGTAAAGATAACCCTATAGGCTTAAATACTGAGGATATTAACAATAGACCATAATAGGCCATTATGTGGGAAATTAAGAATGGATGGTGTTGTAGAAGGATAAACGAAGCATAGGTTGTTGTTTACAAGTGAGTAAATGAAAAAATAAACAAAAAAATAAGTGAAGACCTATGATAGTGATTTTGCCTACGAATTTCCTCACTTTACATTTGCAGTTATCCACTGAATTGCACCACCCAATTTTATGATGAAACACTGGTTCTCTTTCAATTATTTTAAGCGGCTGTGCCTACCCCTGTACGCAAATAAAAACAAAAAACCATCCAATGGAAGCTTTGAATTACACCTCGATCATACTGTGAGCATAGCACCACGTTTATGAGAAACAACTCCTAATCGAGTTAAACGATACTCAGTATTCACTGAAGTAAGAAGACATCACAAGGACGGAGATACGTGGACAAAAAACAAAGAAATTAAACTTAATGTTAATGGAAATATGCATAGTTCCAGAGATAAATCAAAATACATAGTAAAGGACTATAAAAAGAAAACATCACTATAGTACGAAAATTTGAGGTAAACATGGGAGAGCATGCTGAAAAAGACGTGTCAGTAACAAAACTGAAACTAGATAACTTAGAAACACAAGAAAAGAATTGAGATGCAAAATAACCTATTTAAAAAAGTGAAACAAAGGAAAACAAAGAGAATTAAGTTGTAAATACAGTTGAATCAAATTCTGCATGAAAGCTAACTAAAATGTGTGATTTTTCAGAAGAAATCTACCTGTAGAGGACGATAGTCACGATCTTGCCTATTGAAAGTCTGGGACTGGGCATCAGTGACAACTAAGCAGGCAACGAGGAGAAACACCAGATAGGCTAGCATGATGAGAGTGAACCAAGATACGACCCAAGAGAAAATATTCGTTTTTGGCCGCCCCCCCCCCCCCCTCTCTGAACTTCCCTAAAGAATTATGACGTGAATATAAAATCTTTGAAACCCATCGAAAAACATTGTTAGCTTAAATATTCCTTGAATTTGGCTTACTACTTTTTTAAATATGTTATTAGACAATATTAATCTTTCGTGAAGTACTTACCTTTACATCAACTCAATTAATAGAATACTCTTCTCACCACATACTTCCTTAAATATAGACATTATCAATGGATAACATGTAAAACTACGAATCATAGATCAAATATAAGTATTAATATGATTGAACACACAACCCGATGATATTTCTGTTTGATCATATTGGTTTTTCCGCTATTATCGCACATTTCTTAGCTATTGTCGTTGTGTTTCGTATTACTAGAATTTAATTAAAGG